>CM062818.1:1484548856-1484914111 GCA_031772625.1 Pinus tabuliformis
GAAAACAACGCAGACAAGACACTACTAGGGACTATATCACACGAGATAGAGTTGTCATGATACCACATAAGCCAAACTATACTACTTGAGAGAACCCCAAGCTCAATCCCCACAAAGCCAGTTCCACTCATTATGGAGCCCATTGTCACCAAGAAATTTAGCCAAACACAAAGCCATAGACCAACCAAAAAACCAGTCCTACAATATTTACTCAATTCTGAATAAGATCGAGAGGGCGAGATAAGACTAACCCAATTGTACAAACTCTTCATGAGAAACCACCGACTTCACATGAAACATGACACACACAATCCAGGATTCCCCACTATCCATTCAGGTGATAAAAGATCAGACCCAAGACTTAATATAACCATAATCTCTCTCAACCTTAGCACAACCATAACCCTTTACTGATTACCAAAGACATAACTCGAATGACCAAAAAAAGAAAACAATATACTAATCAAGAACAATAAGGAATCAAGTTGAGCCACCTCGCTCGAGTTGCTAGTGATTAACCTCCGTTGACTGGCACTATCAAAATTTAGAGACCATTGCAAGAATTCCAAAAACCCTCCCACCTCCACTTCACCAGCACCAATTGATACATAGTCCTCGTCGAATAAGAACAAGACACCCATACAAGTGACCCTTTCACGACATAAGAATTTCATGCTTCCACTAACAGCAAGGAGGTCAGTTGCTTGACCTCACCTCTACTCCAAACCTCCACTTAAAATACATGAAATAAGACTAACTATATGCTTAAATGCCTTTAAATGGACATCTAAGGATTTGCATGCAGATGCATGTTTGGGGTGAGCCACACCCCCTGGTCATTAATGTGCATCACATCATGGGGTGGTGGGCTCGACCCCCAAAGCACCCTCTCGAACTATGAGCTCAGCCAATCGGGGATGAATTTTGATATAGTTATTTGTGATATCTAAATATGTTTTTTTAATGATTGAAATATTGTTATATGTATGTGGTTTGAGTTTTGCATAGTTGTTCATTTTTATTAAATGTTTAGCAAGTACATTTTGCGTGGCTTTAATGGTTAAGAATATGTGTTTCTTCTTAAGAAGTCACTCTAATGACTTCCTAAATCAACTTGGGGCAACCCCCAGCGTTAAAACTCTTTTCCTTTTAGGCCATGCTTGTAGATAATTTTGGCAATGAGGGAGACTAAATAACCTCCCAAAAAAATTTAAGAAAATTAGATAGTCTAAGTCACAACAAAACCAGAAAATCCACTTTCAAGTCAAGAAGTAGAAACTTGTTATGTTAGATTTGCAGTAAAATTCTTATTTCTTACTTTGGATTTCAAAGCAATCTCAGCTAAACAACAATAGCAATAACCAAGCAATCCCCTTCATTAAATTCCACCAAAAAGTTTTTCTCACACTTTTCATTTTGAAAATAACATTAGAAATAAAAAGACACCAACGATTATAGTGCCTCAGCGTCCCATATTTACACCTCTTATTATTATGTCAATCCATAACCAACTCATACATAACAATATATTACCCATATAATTCACTACTATTCAACAAAAAATATATTCTAAATCCAAATTCTACTAAAAACCACCATAAAGGCTTTGTCCTAAGATTTAGGCAAGCCCCCGACCCAAATTTGAGGAGTACGTATGCATTTGTTGAAGAACCAATTGCATCAATGGAAGTGAGGGAAGTTGGAAAACAGAATGCAATTTTGGGTCTTAATAACATGATGTGTCAATATGTATGAGATGTCATAGTTTATCTGTTATAATTTTTGAGGTTTTTTTGGAATATTTTTTGGTCTAATTTGCTTAGAATTTAGTAGGGATTTATTGAGGTTGTGAACTTTTCACAATCTAGGTGCCTCTGGGATTTTTCAAGGTCTTGAATCATAGAGGCAGTCAAAATACCCATTTTAAACAACGAAGAACAAAATTTGACCCAAAAAAAATTCACCAAATTCTGACCAAAAACTCCAAAACATATAATAGTTAGACAACTCTTAAAAATAAGATATAAATATCATAAATTTAGAAAGAATGATGATAGATTTAAACGTCATATTCATATAAACACTAAAATAAAAAAGAAACCTAGGGAAAGTAATGAATAGAGAAGTTAGATTTATTTCTCTGCATGCTCATATCCATATTAAAATGTTTTCCAATGACATTTCATGATACTAAAGTAGAAATTTAAAAAATATACCATAATACTCAGGTAAATTTAGAAGAAATTTTTCCAACTACATTTCATAATGGTAAAATAAAAATTTAAAAAATATACCATAATAATTAGGAAAATTTAGAAGAAATTTCACATGTAAATAAAGCTTTATTGAAATCTCTATACTATTGAATAAGCGATTTTGTCCAATTTCCTTTATTGTAATGATACTAACTTGCAGAAAGCAAAATCTTTTTATACTCGGCTAAGATTTTATGGAATACATTGTATACACTTTGTTGTTATATATGGTACACATCATTTTATTCATATTTTTATAAGTTAAATTCATAATTTTGATTATATATATATATATAACCTGGTGTTATGAAGTATTTTGTAAACCATAAAATTTAAGATTCAAATCTCATGAATCAAACTAAAAAATGTTGAAAATATTGAAATCAAATGTTAATTCATTTAATTGTAAAATTTTATAATTAATTGAAATGATATGAATTTATGTTATATATATATTTTTAATGTTTATTATTATAATTTATTGAAATTGTCGTTCTAGTTATGTTTACTCTATATGTAATTTGTTTAAAATTATGTTTTTATAAACTTTGGGAGTAATTTTATTTATTTATTAATAAATATTGATTTTTTTTCTTCGGATTAGATAAAAAATTATAATCTAGCAATATAATATTAGTTTAATTGATTGTTATTTATTTTTATTAAATGTTTGGTAAGTATATTTTGAGTGGGTCTAATGTTTAAGAGTATGTGTTTCTTCGTTCTATAAACATTAACAATCAAATCATTGCATGAAAGTGAGTCCCTTGTCCTACAAACGAGGGTGATTTGGTGTGCTTCATAATAAACTTAATTATTATAAAATAAATGGACCCAAAAGAAACATGAATTAACAAAGAAAAATAATTAAAATGTGAGTTTATTTAAGGTGTTAGAAAACTTGAATTAACAATATATTAAAAATCAAATTAATTAAAATGTGGGTTCATTTAGGGTATCTTCTAAAACCTAGATCCCCTGCTTGATATCCTTTTAACTTGAGGTCCTTGTAGATTGGTTCTCGGCACACATTATCTACTTGAATGGGTTCTAAAACCAACTTGGGGCAATGCCAAGAATTCAAACTCTTTTCCTTTTAAGCCATACTTGTAGAGAATTTTGGCAATGAAGGACACTAAATTACCTCACAAAGAAATTTAAGAAAATCAAAATTAATAAAAACCAAATTAATTAAAATGTGGATTCATTTTGGGTATCTTCTAAAACCTAGATCTCCTGCTTGATATCCTTTTAACTTGAGGCCTTTGTAGATTGGTTCTCGACACACATATCTACTTGAATGGGTTCTAAAACCAACTTGGGGCCAGGAATTCAAACTCTTTTCCTTTTAAATCATACTTGCAGAGAATTTTGGCAATGAAGGACATTAAATTACCTCACAAAGAAATTTAAGAAAATCAAATCATCAAGTCACCAACAAAACCACAAAACCCACTTTCAAATGAAATTCTAAAAACTTGCTAAGTTGGATTTCCATTAAAGCTTTAATTCCTTACTTCAAGTCTTAAATCATTCTTAACTACACATTAAAACTTTCATTCCTTACTTCAAATCTTAAATCATTCTTAATACACAACAATAAAGCTTTCATTTCTTACTTCAAGTCTTGAATCATTCCTACCTACACATTAAAGCTTTCATTCATTAATTCAAGTCTTAAATCATTCTTAATACACAACAATGAAGCTTTCATTCCTTACTTCAAGTCTTAAATCATTCCTGACTACACAACAATGTCAATAGCCAAACAAACTTTTTCATAAAATTCCACCAAGAGTTTCTCTCTCCCTCTACATATATGGACAATAACATTAAAAATTAAAAGAAACCCACAACTATAATGCCCCACAATTCCATGCTTACACGTCTTAATGTTATTGCGATCCATAACCAAATCACACTTATGCACCATTTTTTGACCAAAGAAAAAGGAGATATAGGTGAATTATACCGAAATCCACTATAAACGCCTTGTCCTAAGACATAAGACAAACCCCCCCGCGAAATTGAGGAGGGCGTCTGCATTAGCTGAAGCACCAATTGCACCAAACATGGGAGTGAGGAGGGAGGGTTGCAACTTTAAAGTGAAATCGTATACAACTTTATTTTAAAATTTCTTCCTATTTCTTTGCGCATGTTGATAATTATTAATGAATCAATAGCTATTTATTAATGAACCAACTTCTTGATTGTGGGCTCACAAAACTTTATAGAACTTAGAACTTGATAGAACTGAAATTCATTTTTTTTTGGCATCCACCTAGCTTTTATAGACCAATCATGAGAGGAAGGATATATTGCCTAGACGTTTAAGTTAGACATATCATTTCTCTTTAGTTATTTACAGAGATATAGTGATACGGATTTGTTGCCGTGCCCTTTGTTTCATTAATGACAGGAGTCTTAGTCAGAAACATATGCAAGTGTAGTAAGGTATTCGCATGAATTCAAGCAACTGATATGGAATATCTGCTATGTATAATAAACTTTAATATCAATGAAAAAGGGCAATTGTGTTCATGATCTTAATGAAGATGAGATGCTTCATTCGTTTAAATTGTATCAATTTGTTAGGATGGGTCTGGCATACACCTTAAGAGTGTTTTAGTGGAGCTGGGTAAAAGTGCAGAGCTATGGCAGAGAATAAAAGTAGAGCAGTGGTAGGGAATAACTGTTGAATAGTGGCAGGGAATAACTGTTGAACAGTAGCAAGGGATCAATGCAGAGCAGTGGCAAGGAATCACTGTTGAGTAGTGGCAGGAAACAAATGCAGAGCAGTGACATGGAATAACTTGCTGGTGGTTTCCAGTTTGAAGAAATGGAAAATCATAAATGGTTTATGTTTTTATTATTCTTATTTATTTAGTGATAGGGTTGGACAAGAGAAAGACCGTCACCAGAAAATTATCACTAGGTAGGATGAGCCACAATTCCAAAAACAAATCAATCAGTTATTTTGCATTTGAAACCAACAAATAACTGTTGTGAACCCTGTAATATATGGACAAAATTAGGAACTTGGAGATGCATCCCTAAATGCCCACTGCATACAATGCAGGAAAAACCTAAAGAGAGATGGAAAGTTGAATTCGACAGTACCACAAAATTTATAGAAAACATAATAAGCAATAGCGGGTTTGGATAAAGTCAATACAGAAATTGATGTTGCCCAGCAACCAACTAATGAAGTCAATAGAGAAATTGCTGCACTCAAGATTCATCTCCCAGCTAATATACAAACAGCAAATGTCACGAGAGAAAAATGACAGTAGAGTGAAAATGGAGAACAACAAATGCATTACGAATGATGTGGTTTTAGTTTAAGAGTCGGAGTTTCTTGTTAGCCTTTTTATCTATCATAAAGGTTTCTACCACGGAGAAAATGTCTTGGTTTTTATGCAAAATTTCGTGTAAGATCTGATGAAAATATTTACATGACATAAATACATCATAGCATATTTAGCCAAACATAGGGTTAAGCAGAGTCTCAAGAAAAGAACCTTTTCCATCTTCATTTTGACAGTGAATGAACCATTTGGCTTTATGTCAAGATACACTTGACCATCTTCAAAAAATATAGTATGGCTATTTTCATCTGCATATAATTCGATATACAAATCTTTTCAGAAATATCCTTGAACTCGTGTTCTACTTGAATTTTGTTTTTGTTTTTTGTTTTTTAAATAAAGAAACAAGATTATCATATCACATGTTACAAATTACATCAGATATCACATCAGTGGACTTCCGCATCCAACATATGTGACAAGTGTAAATGTAGGGTGGTTTTAAAACTTTTATTTTATGCAGACCAAATAATAGTTGGGTGCACAAAAAGATGGGAGGTGGACCCAAAGATGGTGGGCGGACCTACCCGTGGGTTTGTGCATGGTTTTTGGGCACAATGGTTTTTGCCCATGGTATTTAATATTTATAGATCCGGTCAAGGGAACTATGGTTATATTCTAATTCAAATTTGTGGATTGGGGTTTATGAATGTTTCAGCATGTATATATATGTATTGTAACAATGAAAAAAATAATAATGCAAAATGAATCTGGTATTCCCAGTTTTGGGGTCAAGGGGAAAATATCTGTGTATATTTGTTTTATGTTCTCGCCATTGTATATTTTTCTGTTTTAAGAATTCGTTTGCAAGTAATTTATATACAGAGTTAAAACCTACAATAAACAAGTCAGCGTTAGCTTTAAGTTTCAGTGAATCAAAATATGTTTCGGAAATATCAATCTAGCTATAACTTGCAATGCTAACCTATCATATATATTATGGACTAAACATTCTCATACTGTTACTATAGAATCTTATGTCATAACGCCATTACACTGAAACCCACAAGTGTTAGTCAATGATCACAACACCAAAGATACGGATCCACAAGAAGTGGTTAGTAACTTAGTCCATGTCACGAAGCACATGAAGAGTGTTGGTTTATCCAATCTCCCCCCAAGCATGAGCCAAGTGTGTATCAAACTCGTGACCTCTACCTTGAAACAACTTGTTGGGAATCACGATTGTCGTTAGACCAAAACATGTAGGTGTTAGTTAACAACTGGATCACCAAAGATAAGGATCCATAATAGGCAATTAGTCCATGTTGCGAAACACACAAGGAGCATTGGTTTATCCAATGTCCAACGTCTCAACAAATTAACAGGTTAGGGAAAAGAATAAGAATTTAACTTGGATTGGAAAAGGCTTAGCAGTAAAATCATGAAAAACTGAGCAAGTGGAGACCTTGTCTTTTCTTCATAGTGTTTTGGCTAAATCAAAATTGTAATCAACAAGTATGACCTGGTCCAACAAGTTTGTGACTCTTAATTAATCACAATTTTAACTTACAAGAAAAAATTGTTTGACTACCAATCCAAGTCAAACTCACATTTCTTGTTTCAGCGGTGGATATTCCTTGTTTTTATATCTACCCTATTCTTTTGATTTTTGGTTCCATGATGTGGATTTTCCTTTTTCCTAGGAAACAACAGCAAGAGTTTCAATTGTTCTTAAGTTTTTGGGCACGGGGGACCAGATTACATCAATTGAGCCACACTCTAGAACTGAGTACCTAGGTTGTACCCAGTTTGGTTGGGTAGTTTTGGTCTTTTGGTAATGGAACATGAGCGGGAACAAATTGGAATTGTCTTCAAGTTGTTTTCCAAGTATTCCTCTGTACTTAATTTTCAAATTCTATGTCTGATTCATGATAAACTCGAGGCAAATCAAGGATGCTGATATAATTTGTTAAGATAGGGCAAATCAAGTTTGGAGGTTCAAACAATCATGCGAGCAATAGGGTAAAGGTTGTGCTTTAGTACAGGAAAAGAAGGTTGGTAGTGAGGGTTTGTAGAGGTATTGAGGCCCAAGGTGTGGGCCAAAATACCTCAGATATAAAATATTCTCTGAGCCAAATATGATGAAAGGATGTGATGCCCTATTTCAGAAGTATTAGTCTTTCTCATATAATGATGAAGTCTGTCCAAATTTCAGTGGAAAGAACAACAGTATTTAGAGCGCTAGCTGAGGGCAGAGTTATAGCCATAGATCTGGGTAGATTTGGAAGTGAATGTTGTGTTTGATCAACAGCGAGTTAGCAAGCCCTAGATGAGGGAAGATCTGATGCCAAGGCCTAGATCTAAGGGAAGAATATTTGGTAGAGTGCTAGGGCCCAAGTACAGTGAGGAGAAGGAATCCAAATCATTGTTAGAGGGCAAATCTGAAGAGTCTTGTGGGACCCAAGATCAGTGACGGAGTTGACTAAAGATGGACAGATTAGTAGCACAAGATGCAGGACAGGAAGGTGTCAAGATTGGATAGTTGAATGGCAGCTAAAGAGCAGATTAGAGGAATGCAACAGTTCTCATATTGGTGCCCTAAGTGTAGTGCTTGAGGTGGACATCAAGCCTGCTAGCAGTGGCAAAGAAGTTGAGCTCAGGGTTTGATCAGCCAAGAGAACCAAATTGATGGCCCTAAGTTGACTGTTGAAGAAGGATGTTTGACAGTCATAGAGAGCAGCGTCCATGCCCAAAGTTTGTCTTGATTGGAGCAGCACAAGAAACCAATAGAGGGAAGAAGTCCCAAAAGAGATGAGGAGCAATAGTGGGCAGTCTAGACTTGTTCACAAACGGAGTTTTCAACAACTAAACAGAAGTCCGTAAGTGTTGAGACATTGAAGAACTAATGTTCAGCTAGAGGGAAAAATGGTATCTCATGTTGAGTGACCTAAAGGAGCAGGACCATTGATTGAGGCATAAGTGTAGATTGGGAGTAGATGGACCAACATATGTGTTCAAGACATGTAGTCTGGAAGGGTTGTGGGCGCCACATCTACAAGTAGGTCAAGGATGTCTTGTTCATGGTAGATTGGTGGTCAACATGACAAACACCAAGGCCTAGTTGTATGTACTCATATAAGTGGATATATGAGGGCCATTATCCCTAGTACGGGAGCCCCATACTATTGTATTAGAGTAGTTAATATAACAAAGAGGGGTTGAAAATTTTAAAAATTGCCATGTGCGCTAGTTGATTCACTGATGTGTAATTTTTCGTTATGCAAAGTAGGATTGGGTTGAGGTATTTGCGTAGGTTTATGTCAAATATTTTAAGACCTAACCCAAATTCTCATGTGCCATGGAAAATCAACATGGTACCGAAGAAACTTTGAAGGGTCAGTGGATCAAAGTGTGCACATGGAAGCGTGTGAGCCAGTGGAGATCGTGTAGGCTCAAAGGTAGTCTAGCTTCAGAGGGATAGCCCTAAGGAAGTTAGAGATCTTTAGGTTCTAATGGGGCAGAGACACTACAACGACTGTGATTCATTCTATAGGGTATGCCAAATGGGCTAGTGTCATCAGAGACTTCGAAGCAGTGGAAGTACCTCCCTCGCTAAGAGGGAGTGTTGAAATGCGTACCTTGGGAGGTATTCCACAATCCCAAATTTGGGGTTTGTGAAAAGTTTTGTCACAAAAGAAGTTTGTGGGAAAAAGACCCAAGTGAAGGGATTTTAGACTGAGATGGGGTTTAAAATTCTAAAAATAAAAATAAAAGCAAAATTAGAAAGAAAATTAGATCCTAAGTCTAAGTGGACAAAACCCCTAAGATCTAGAGGGTTCTAAAGGAGGCTTAGGAAATCTATTTAAGGAAGGCCTTTGGACAAGGATAAGGCATCAAGTGAAGAGGAGCTCACTTGATCATTGAAGGAGGTCGAGATGTAGTCCTAGAATGCCCTAGTTTGACGACCGAGTAAGGTTACAAGCAGGCCAGAGTTGATACCAAGGGCATTCATCCTCATGTGGCAGTCGAGTAGAGAGATGGGGCAGCAAGGAGCTCAAATGGCTAGAACTGAGATCCCTATGGTGTAGAGGAGAAGGGTTGCAACACTGTGAAGAGGGCTGAGCCTCTGAAAGAGGAAGTCGTAAGGCATATTCTGCTCATGGAAAAGGCACCCAAAAGTCTCCAAGCTCAACACAGGTGAGTGTTGAGATTGCAACAAGATGATGGAGCTTAGTGAAAAGAGTCGCCTTCACTAAGTGGGCCCGCAGGCTATTTTTGGCGCAAGTCTATTTTTAGACTATGTCTATTTTTAGACATATGGATCATGTCTATGGATTGCAGGTTGCTGTTTATGGATGATTGATCAAGTTGGGAAAAAATAGATGGACTTCTATTTTTTATCACAGTGTGAGTGATCACAGTGTGATTGATCAAAGTCAAAAATAGAAAAGTCAAATATTATTATCTCACAATAATATTTGGACTATAAACTTAATCTTATTCTCTTGGAGCACTTCAGTTTGAGCTACAGAGGTGGCACATGCAGCTGTCAGAAGGAAATACGCTTTTCTTATGAGTCAGTTGAGTTGTTGCATGCATGACTTCAGTTAGAACTCAATCAGTTGAGTTTGGTGGAGTTGATTGTGGAGTTGATGGAGTTGTGTTCAGTTTAGCTTTGTTAAACTAGTTGTATTTAGTCTAACTGGCAAATAGACTAGAGATGAGTTGGGTGAATTAGTTATTAATTAATTCACAAGTTATTAACTCATAATACAACTAATGAATACATCAGTTAACTCAGTTGCATGTCAGTGCATGTTCAGTTCAATAGGGACAGGTGGTAGAGAATCAGATTGCTATCAGTTGTGACTATAGTTGTGCACCAGATCTTGCACAATCAAGGGATTGAGTATGCCAATGAGTTTGCTCACGTATTTGCCCACATTATAGCTTGTGCTCACGTCCAACAAAGAGTGAGTGACTATTTTGCAGGTGAAAAACGAGTTTGGTAAGCCATTCTCATAGTTCTTGAGCAGGGATTGAGCAGTGGAGGCAGGCAAGCAGTGGAAGAGATTTGGAGATCAGATCTGAGCTGTATTGTGTGTAACAGAGGTGGAGATACTTGTGAGAAGTATTATGCTGTGTAATGTTACATGACTCAATCATTAATATACAGATAGTTGGGGTTTTTAGCGAGATGCTTTCCCCGGGATACATACTGTGTTAATGTGTGAATGCTCTTGATGTTTTATTGTTATTGATGCTGCTATATTGTTGATCAACGTAGAGGAGCTTATGTATTGTGTATGGTTTCCGCAATAGTACATGATCAGGATAATCTCCATTAAATGTGTTAAATTATTCAAAATTTCTACATGGTATCATAGCGAGCTAGATAAATTGTAGAAAAAGTTTCTACATGGTATCGGAGCTGTTGATCATCAGATCTACTATTCAGGAAGTGTTTACATTCTATTTCTTCAGGCAGAGTCTGTAATCGGGCCAGGTAGCCTCTGGATTCATCCTTCCTTTGGAAGGTGAAATATCCGGTAAAAGCCCATACAGTCAATCTTTGTACGAGAAATATTTTGTTCTCACGAATTCTAGATCGGAAGCAGTTGAGTTTGGAGCTGGTGGAAATCGAATTTGCAGCAGTGTTGTTGAAATGTCTTTCAACGGATTGCAAATGTTATTCCAAAGCAAGAGCGACCTGGCGCTCAAGGATAAACTCAGTAACAATAAAGGTGAGAATGGATCTTCATCAAAGGTATCTGATGAAGAGAATTGTGCTTTGGCTGCCAAAGCAAAGAAAGGGAAGAGCAAGAAAGCTTCTCAGTCTAGTGCGAAAGGCAAGAAGCAGGATATGTCCAAGGTGAAGTGTTTTCACTGTCACCAGCACGGACACTATGCCACAAATTGTCCGCAGAAGAAGAAGAACAAGCAAGCTGCTGGATCTGCAGGGGGAGAGGCCTTAGCTTCTCAATTTGAGCTTGATTTTTCATTGATCGCATGCTTGGTTTCAAGTGTGATGGGATCAGTGTGGTTCTTGGACAGTGGTGCGTCTTTTCACATGACGGGAGATAGAGATTTGTTCTCTGATTTGGAGGACAAGGATCTTGGAGTGCACATCGAGATGGGCGATGATGGTAGATACAGTGCGACCGGTATCGGTACCATTTCCTTTGAGAGGGAGTCTGGTAAACCCTTTGTATTGAAGGAAGTCATGCATGTTCCAGGATTGAAGAAGAATCTCATCTCAGTGGCGATGTTAGAAGACAAGGGGTATGATGTTGTTTTCAGCGAGGGAAAGGCCTTCCTGCGCAGCAAGACAACTGGTGAGACCCGGAAGATAGGGGTTCGAGTGAGGAACCTTTATCAGTTGCATGTAGATGGATGCGTAGCAATGGCGGGCAAGGCAGAAGGATTGGTGAGCCGGGATGATGGCGAGTTGTGGCACAGGAGATTGGGTCACCTTCACCATGGAGCCTTGAAGATACTGCAGCAGATCACTACAGGGCTTCCTAAAGGCACACTTGTGCAGTCAGATCAATGCAAGGGGTGTACTTTGGGGAAGTTTGTGAAAGCCACCTTTCACGAGAAGGATAGTCGTGCCACGATGATCCTTGAGAGAATTCACACAGACGTGTGTGGACCTTTCTCAGTTGCTTCGACAGCAAAACACAGGTATTATGTGATTTTTGTTGATGATTTCTCTCGTAAGTGCTGGATCTTCTTCATGCAGAAGAAGAGCGAGACATATTCAAAGTTCTGTGAATTCAAAGCACTGGTCGAGAAGGAGTCGGGGAAGAAGGTGAAGGCTCTTAGGAGCGATAATGGTGGTGAATACATCTCGGACGAGTTCAAGGATTTCTGCAAGGCAGAAGGGATTCGTAGAGAGCTCATAGCTCCCCATAACCCACAGCAGAACGGGGTAGCTGAGCGGAAGAACAGAACGATTATGGGTGCTGCACGGGCAATGTTGCATGATCAGGGCCTACCCCTTCACTTGTGGGCGGAAGCATGCAATACAGCAGTTTATGTGCAGAACCGTTGTCCTCATAGGATACTTGGCATGAGTACATCCGAGGAGGCTTATTCTGGTAAAAAGCCTGATCTTTCTCATTTGAGGATTTTTGGTGCTAACGTTTCCATGCATGTGACGAAGGATGCCAGGAAGAAGTTGGAGCCGACCGCAGAGGTTGGGATATTTGTGGGGTACACTGATACGCCCCACAACTATCGTGTGTATTTGCCAGACAGTGGTAAAACTGTTGTGCGACGGGATATAAAATTTCAGGAGGAGAAAGCCATGAAGTGTTCGCTTGAGAGGGAGCTACACTTGCATGCAGATGAGGAGCTATTAGTTCCTAAGGATGAGCTTCAGGACGTGGATCAACCACAGGACGAGGTTCATGGAGTGGAAGAGACCACTCATGCAGCGCCAACCATCAGAGGGCGAAAGCGCTTGACAGAAGCTGAGCGACTGGCTCAAGATGCAGAGAAAGTTGTAGGACCACCTACAGCCCAACGCAGGCAGAGACAGTCACCTGATCGGTACACTGGATACATGGCTCTTATGAGCAAGTGTGTTGTGACTGAGCCATCCTCTTTCGAGGAAGCTGTGGAGGATCCCGCATGGGTAGATGCCATGGTGGAAGAGTATGATTCTATTGTCAGAAACAGTGCATGGGAGATTGTTCCTAGACCGGAAGGGAAATCAGTGGTGGGTTCGAGATGGATCTACAAAGTTAAGCAGGCAGCTGACGGGAGTGTGGAGAAGTATAAGGCAAGATTTGTTGCCCGAGGCTTTTCACAGATTGAGGGGATCGATTATGAGGAGACCTTTGCACCTGTCACAAGGTATTCTTCCATACGGACGATTCTTGCTCTCTCAGCGCAGATGGGATGGCACATTCATCAGATGGATGTGAAGACTGCGTTCCTCAACGGAGTCATTGAGGAGGAGGTGTACATTGAGCAACCCGAAGGCTTTGAAGTCTTCAGCAGCGAGTCGCATGTGTGCAGGCTCAAGAGAGCGTTGTATGGGTTGAAGCAAGCACCACATGCTTGGTACACACGGATAGACAGCGATTTCACAGGACTTGGATTCTCCAAGAGCGAGGCGGATCCGAACCTATACCAAATTGTGGTGGAGGGTAAGTTGCTTATCATTGTACTGTATGTTGATGATTTGATTCTAACGGGTGATGAGCTGTTGATACTATCATGCAAGAAGGATCTTGCTACAGAGTTTGAGATGAAGGATTTGGGCCTCCTTCACTATTTCCTGGGATTGGAAATATGGCAGCGCAGTGGTGGACTGTTTGTTTCTCAGGGCAAGTATGCTCGGGAGATACTGGAGAAGTTCAACATGCATGGCTGCAAGCCTGTTGATACTCCTCTTCCTGGAGGTTGGAGGAAGGAGGATGCCACTTCGGGAGAAGAAGTGGATGCCACTGTTTATCTACAGTTGGTGGGGTTGCTGATGTATTTGGTCGACCTGATATATGCTATGCAGTTAACCAGCTTTCACAAGCTATGGTTAAGCCTACCAAGCTCTTCTGGAAAGCGGGCAAGCATGTATTGCGCTACTTGAGAGGCACATCGGGATATGGTTTGTGGTACAGACAGGAGGATGAGGTGAAGCTATGTGGCTTCACGGATGCAGATTGGGCAGGGAGCCCAACAGACAGAAAGAGCACATCAGGAGGGGTCTTCAGTATTGGATCGACGGCAGTTTCTTGGTACAGCAGGAAACAGAGATCCGTGGCACTCATTTCAGCGGAGGCCGAGTATATGGCAGCAAGTTTGGCTGCATGCGAGGCTATATGGATGAGGAAGATCCTAGTTGGTTTGTTCGGTTCTCATTTGGATCCTACTGTGATTTACTGTGATAACCAGAGTTGCATTAAACTCTCGGCTAATCCTGTATTTCATGATAGATCTAAACATATTGACATCAGGTACCATCATATCAGAGATTGTGTGCAGCGGAGGATCATGTTACTTTCGTACATTCCAACGAAGGATCAGGATGCTAATATTCTGACGAAGGCTCTCACCATGAGCAAATTCGAGTACCACCGAGGCAGGATAGGGGTTGCTGATAATCCATATCTTGTCGAGAGGGAGTGTTGAGATTCCAACAAGATGATGGAGCTTAGTGAAAAGAGTCGCCTTCACTAAGTGGGCCCGCAGGCTATTTTTGGCGCAAGTCTATTTTTAGACTATGTCTATTTTTAGACATATGGATCATGTCTATGGATTGCAGGTTGTTGTTTATGGATGATTGATCAAGTTGGGAAAAAATAGATGGACTTGTATTTTTGTTCACAATGTGAGTGATCACAGTGTGAGTGATCAAAGTCAAAAATAGAAAAGTCAAATATTATTATCTCACAATAATATTTGGACTATAAATTTAATCTTATTCTCTTGGAGCACTTCAGTTTGAGCTACAGAGGTGGCACATGCAGCTGTCAGAAGGAAATACGCTTTTCTTATGAATCAGTTGAGTTGTTGCATGCATGACTTCAGTTAGAACTCAATCAGTTGAGTTTGGTGGAGTTGATTGTGGAGTTGATGGAGTTGTGTTCAGTTTAGCTTTGTTAAACTAGTTGTATTTAATCTAACTGGCAAATAGACTAGAGATGAGTTGGGTGAATTAGTTATTAATTAATTCACAAGTTATTAACTCATAATACAACTAATGAATACATCAGTTAACTCAGTTGCATGTCAGTGCATGTTCAGTTCAACAGGGACAGGTGGTAGAGAATCAGATTGCTATCAGTTGTGACTATAGTTGTGCACCAGATCTTGCACAATCAAGGGATTGAGTATGCCAATGAGTTTGCTCATGTATTTGCCCACATTATAGCTTGTGCTCACGTCCAACAAAGAGTGAGTGACTATTTTGCAGGTGAAAAACGAGTTTGGTAAGCCATTCTCATCAGTTCTTGAGCAGGTATTGAGCAGTGGAGGCAGGCAGGCAGTGGAAGAGATTTGGAGATCAGATCTGCACTGTATTGTGTGTAACAGAGGTGGAGATACTTGTGAGAAGTATTATGCTGTGTAATGTTACATGACTCAATCATTAATATACAGATAGTTGGGGTTTTTAGCGAGATGCTTTCCTCGGGATACATACTGTGTTAATGTGTGAATGCTCTTGATGTTTTATTGTTATTGATGCTGCTCTATTGTTGATCAACGTAGAGGAGCTTATGTATTGTGTATGGTTTCCGCAATAGTACATGATCAGGATAATCTCCATTGAATATGTGTTAAATTATTCAAAATTTCTACAATGCCCTAGTTTGACGACCGAGTAAGGTTACAAGCAGGCCAGAGTTGATACCAAGGGCATTCATCCTCATGTGGCAGTTGAGTAGAGAGATGGGGCAGCAAGGAGCTCAAATGGCTAGGACCGAGATCCCTATGGTGTAGAGGAGAAGGGTTGTAACACTGTGAAGAGGGCTGAGCCTCTGAAAGAGGAAGTCGTAAGGCATATTCTGCTCATGGAAAAGGCACCCAAAAGTCTCCAAGCTCAACACAGGTGAGGAGGGTTAGTATGGCCAAGTTAAGGGTTGTTCCAAGCCTAAGAGGATAGTCGCACGCCTGAATCAGAAGGTCAAACCCTTGTTGAAGGTTACAGTGTCATGGAAAGAGTGTTCGAATGCTAGATCCAAGCTATGAGAAGGTTGTCAAGAGATCCAATGCCTAGGAGTATTGATTGTTGATGAGAAGAGTTGTTCCTAAGGCCTAGAACAGCAGATCTACAAGCCCTAGCATGAGACAAGAAAAAATTGAAGTAGACGCACACCACTAGAGCCTAGTAGAACTGACTATTTGTGACTGATTACTAGGCTGAGTTTGGCAAAGCGACGGCTGTGAGAAATAGGATCAGATCAGGCATGTGACTAGCCTTAAAACCTCCAAGAATGCTGGTCGAGTTTCCCTGTGTGATGGCAAGTAAGGCCAAGCCCTGAAGAATCATGTTTAAAGGCAGAAACATCTAGTTTGCAGGTTCAAACAGTGACGCAAGCAGTAGGGTAAAGGTTGTGCTATAGTACATGGAAGGAAGGTTGGTAGTGAGGGTTTGCAGAGGTATTGAGGCCAAGGTATGGACTGAAATACCTCAGATATGACACATGATCTGAACCAAATATGATGGCATGATTAGTCTTTCTTATATAATGATGAAGTTTGTCCAGATTTGAGTGGGAAGGATAGTAGTATTTAAAGCCCTAGGTGAGGGAGGACTTATAGCCCTAGATCTGGAAGAGAATGTTATGTTTAAAGCGCAATGAGTTAGCAAGCCCTAGATGATGGAAAATTTCATGCCAAGCCCTAGATCTAAGGGGAAAATATTTGGCAAAGAGCTAGAGCCCAAGTACAAAGAGGAGGAGGTAGCCAAATCATTGTTATAGGGCAAATCTAAAGAGTCTTGTGGGACCCAAGATTAGTCAAGGAGTTCACTGCAGATGTGAAGATCAGTAGAGTAGCACAAGATGCAGTATAGAAGGTGTCCAAATTGGACAATTGAATGGTAGCTAAAGAGGAGATTGGGGGAATGCAGCAGTTGTCATATTGGTGTCCTAAGTGCAGTGCTTGAGGTGGACATCAAGCTTGCTAGTAGTGGTAGAGAAGTTGAGCTCAAGTTTTTTAAATTTCATACTACTCTATGCTGATTCAATTACTTTAGCCCAATTCAAATCTTCAATTAGCAATCTTTCAATGACAATTAATATTTCCAATCATCAACAATAATTGAAGATAGAACTAGTAAATGCAATGACAAAGGAGACAATCAACACATCAACAAGAGACGCCATATTTTCAGTCAATGACCAAGGAAAAACCCACTATAAGGAAAACCCTTTGAAATTCTTCTTCTATTAGATTGTCATAAAATCTTCAATAGAGAGTACAATGAGCCAACACAGATTCATCCAACAAAATTAACCCAACAACATTTAGAAATATATTCCCAACCTCAATCCTGATCAAAGACAACTTCTCTTGTATGCAGTCAACTGCGGGCAAGTGTCAAATTGTAACCCTAGAGCCCAACTGCATGGAGGGAGAGTTATGCATGCGATTGAAAGATTCCAACCACACGGATGAGCCTGCAAGCCTATGGTTATATCTGAAAATTGCATGTGACAAACCTGCAGTTGGAAACCAAAACCCTAGACACATGTGCGAGCTTTGGAACCTACAATCCCCAACCTATACGAACCAATCTCCTCAATCCAGCCTCAAACCTGTGCGAACCAATCAATGAGGAAGAGAAGAAGAAGATGCTTGGTGATGTCCAAATGAGCTTGAGGTCACTTGTATTTATAGGCTTCCAAGGGTGTCCAATTTCCTGTTAGGGTTGACTTGTCCTTTTGTGCACATGTGGCCTTTTCTTCAAAAATACACTTTACCTTGTCCAAATTGAGTGCTTCAATAGTCAAAATTTGTCGTTTCAAAAAGAGGAATCTAGTCTCATGTTTGGAATTTGTCATTGAGATGCCAAATTAACACTCCCTCTTAGCTAGGGAGAAATTCCAAGTGCATCATGTAATAATCATATGTATATCATGTCTCATCTCCGCTCAACTCTATCTGCTGAAACATTCTCGAATCTAATGAAGAAAAATCATTGGGGAGCATTTCCCAGGACAACGAGGAAGGTCCTATGGGACACTCTCACCTCATGTCATCTCATAGGGGAGCAAACATCTTCCACCCTATGTTGAGCAATAAGAGTCATAACATAGGGGAGCTAACATCTTCCACCCTTTGTCGAGCAATGCAATATCTCATCCATCCTATTGCTCCCTGATATTCCCAACAATGACCCTCAAGAGTCATGTGGTAGAACACATGCATCATAATCAACTTGAGTTACACACCTCCAAGCACTCTCTCAACCTGTTGGCTAGATAGGGAGAGGTAATCCCAACAAACCCAACTTGTGGGTATGATGCCAACTAGGGTATACTCTATATAGACCAAGATAGGAGAGCAACATATTCTACCATATTGGTAATAGATAGGGGTGATACACTATTGTCCATATATCCCTCAATCCCAGGAGCCCTCCATCTAAATTCCTCACCATGGGAACTCATATAGGGGGAAGAGTCAACTCAGTGTTCTTAATCAGCGCTGCCTCTTATTAGGAAGGGTCACATCTATCAATCCAAGTTGCTCTCTAAAGACCAGGAACTTCCCTTTCGAAAAAATCCTTGGTGAGAATATATGCAAACTGCTCATTTGTCGATATGTGATGGAGTCTAACGGCTCCTCTCTACACTATGTCTCGAATGAAATGATATTGGATCTCTATGTGCTTGGACTTGTCATGAAAAACAGGATTCTTTGCCAATCAGATCCCACTATTGTTGTCACAATATATCATTGTAGTATCTAGGACTTGCTCAAATAGCTCTCCAAAGAGCTTCCTCAACCAAACTGCTTCGCAATTATCCATGCTAGCAACAAAGTATTATGCTTCAGTGATACTCAGTGCTACGGACTTATCTTCCTCATCATCCAAGATATCATGGCAGATCCAAGGATTAAACAACATCCAGACATACTCTTCCCGTCAACAACGTTTCCTATCTAGTTAGCATTGGTATATCCATGAAGTCGAACATCTCCAATAGAATATCTCAAACCAAGGGTGATCGTCCCATGCAAATATCTCAAAATGTATTTCACAGCAACCAAATGTGCATGGAGAGGCTTGGTCATGAATTGACTCAACGTGTTCACCGCATAGCATGTGTCCGGACTATTGTTCACTAGGAACATCAGAGTCCCAATCAACTGCCTATATTCGGATGGTTTTGCCAAGTTGGATCCTGGAGCTTCTCCACATAGATTCTTGAAATTCATTTCCATCGGTGTGGGCAGGGACTTGCATTTTGTCATTCCAAATCTCTCCAACAACACGACATATTTTCCTTGTGAAAGGAAAATCTCACCGGGCCTTTGCAACACCTCAAGGCCTAGAAAGTAGTGCATGAGTCCAAGGTCCTTCATCTCAAATTTAGAGGCTAACTCCCTCTTACACTCAATCATCAGGGGCTCACTACCTGTCAAGAATAGATCGTCAACATATAAAACCAAAATCAACGACATACCTTGGACTACCTTGAAGTAGAGGTTGGGATCGACATTGCTTCTTGTGAATCCCAACTTCACCAAATAACTATCTATGTGGGCGTACCATGCTCTAGGGGTTTGCTTCAAACCATACAATGCCTTCTTCAACCTGCAAACATGTGTCTTTCAATTCTCTACTTTAAATCCTCGTGGCTTCTCAACATACACTTCTTCTTGTAACATGCCTTGGAGGAATGTTGTCTTTACGTCCATTTGATGAAGGGTCCATCCTTAACTTGCAACAGGAGAAACTATCGAACGAATGGTTGTATATCGAGCCATAGGTGCAAAAATATCGTCATAATATTCTCCCTCCTTTTGGGATAATCCTCGGGCCACGAACCTTGCCTTATATTTATCAATACTTCCATCGACTCCATGTTTGATCTTGAATATCCATTTTGAACTCACAACAGATTGCCCCTTCGGTCTCGGCACAACATCCCATATGTCATTCGTCATAATTGATTCATATTCTTCGGCCATAACATCCTTCCATACTTGTTCTTTCACGACTTCTTCAAAGGTGGGAGATCTGACTTGAATCATAGTGCTCATAGCTGCAACATATCACTGGTACCTGCATGGTTTCTTACCTTCTCTGAATGATCTTCAAACAAGAACACACCTTTCGTCATCCTGTAATGTGTCATGAAGCCAAAGTGGCCTCTTCCTAGAAGGAGGATCACATGGAGGAGGATCTAAGGCTTCGATGGGCTCCATGGGATCATCAACAATGTCTCTCTCAGATTCAGGCACGGAAGGATCATCTAAAATATCCATATCATCATATTTCTTCTCAAGAGGAGGAGGTGGAGAAAGGTCCCTTACTTTCCCCAGGGCAACATCGTCATCGAACGTTACACCCCTGCTAATTTCAACCTTTGACAAAGAATATAAATTCTAAATTCTTTAGAATTTTCATAATATCCAACAAACATACATTTTCTTCCTGTGGCTTCCAGCTTGTTTCTTTTGTTCTTTGGCACATGGAAATATACGGGTCAACCAAAGATACAGAGATGGCCAACATCGAGCTTGACACCTGTGAACACTTCTTTGAGGATCTTGTTGTCCAATGCTTGATGAGGCACCTTGTTGTGAAAATATACGGCAGCATATGTCGCTTCTCCCCAAAGGAACTTAGGAAATTTTTTATCATGCAACATGGCACAAGCGACTTCTACAAAAGCCTTGTTCTTTCTTTCAGCTACTCCATTTTGTTCGAGATTATAAGGCACAATCATCTCTTTATTGATACCTTCATTTTTGCAAAAATTGATGAACTCATTCGAAATGTACTCTCCACCATTGTTAGATCTGAAGATCTTAATTTTCTTCCATGTTTGGTTTTCGACCAAAGGATTGAACTCCTTGAACATTTCAAAGGCTTCATCCTTTTGCTTCAAATAATATATCCACATATTTCTTGAGAAGTCATCAATGAAGGTGATGTAGTAGAGATGGCCACCAAAAGAATGTACGGGCATCAGACCACATATGTTGGAATAAATGGGTTGGAGGATGCCTTTCGTCTTGTTCTTGCTAGAGGGGAATGGATCCCTTGTCTTCTTTCCACTGGCACAACCTCGACATACTCCATCATGTTGGGCTTGAACATCAAGTATCCCAAATGGCAAAGACCAATTTCTTCAATTTCGAAAGATCATCATAATGTAGATGGGTCAATCTTTGGCGCCATAGATCACTTCGATGATTAAAATATGATGATTATAACCCCATTTTACGGGAATCATCGGAATGCAACGAAACCAAGAACGAATTATGCAGAACTGGCCCTGATGATGAAATATTCCCAGCAAACTCCATCAGACCCCCATAAGCTCCTCCAAAACCCTCCAAGACCATTGTTGACGTAATCTTGCTCCTGTCACAAATCCTGGGAATCCATTCTAACCACATCATAAGGAAAACTGAAAATGGGTACATTACACATTAGGGTTTAAGGAATTGAGGAACCAAAGTATGGCTTCCTCTCTTTTCTTAAAATCACTTCCATCGGTCATTTTCCATAGATTTACTCCTTAACTGACTCCATATGCCCATGAATTCATTAAGATGATAAAACATTGATCCTTCATCTTCCATCACTTTATGCCTTTTGTAAATCATTCATATTGTTTTTCTCATGGGAATCTCATGGTTGTGTGTCTGTTTGTGGATATTCCCTTTGAACTATAACCTTGATCACCTTAAAGAAAACTGGAAATCCTATCTTCAACCTAACCCTAATTAGTTACATCACTTGATTGATGGTGTGTGAAGTAGAAGATTTGGAGAGCTCTCAACATGGTTGGACCAAGCCATTTGATCTCCAAGATCCATGGGAAAACCCCCTGTGAGCCGAAAGAGAGCTAGCTAGAAGTGAGAAGAGGATTGGTGAGATCACAATGGCCCCCTTTGAATTGTAGTGGGTCTTGAAGTTCAGTTTTTGGACTTTATCTCAAGAAGTGTGAGATTTTTTTGTAATCGAACCTCGATAGGTCACCCACTGTCACATCATCCACCTCCCTTAGCCTATTTAAGTCAGATCTCCTTTGCCTTAGAGGGGGGCCCCTTAAAAATCATAAGAGCATAAGCAATAAGGACCAAGGTGATATCACAAGTAACCCCACTAATCAAGTTGGGTCTAAGAGAAAAAGGAAATATTCGTGATGGAGGGATGAGAAGATTAATATCCAAGGGAAATGGAGTCAAGGGAATATTAATTTCAAGAGGATCTCAAGAAGAAAGACCCTTCTTTGGTCGGTTACCCAAATAATGTCTTGTAGGGAGGAGGACTATTATTTAAGCACGGGTAGTCTCTTCCCCAAGCAAGGTAAATTGCAAAGTCAAAAATCCCAACAGAAAAAATTCCTCAATAGGATTTCCCTTGGCCCAAGGATCGATCCAATCATTTACTAAGGGAATCCCCTCAGGGGGGCTTTCCTAGCAAAGAGGATCAATAGTTACTTCAAACAAATAAATGATGAGATAATATTTAGCGCCCTTATCTCTCATTCCATGTGATTTCTTTCCCCTCTACGGATTGGTCAAACTAATTCTTCTAGTGATCTTAAATCGGTTACAAGTTTAAACCATTTAAAATATTGCATTCACAACCAAGAAAGAAAAGCATTCTAAGTCTAAACATACATCACGTAATAAACCTCTAACCCCAATAAAAACCAAGAAATATTTTCACTAAACCCCAAGGAGAGGAATACTCCCACTATCTAACCATGAATTAAAAATTTGGAATTCCTTGCTTTATATGGAAGAGAAGGGAAACTTCCTTTTCATTAAAATAGCATTATTTTGGGATTATCCTTAGATTTAGCAAGGAATTTCTAGATTTAGTCTACTTATAGAAACTAAAAGTTAATAAAATAAGGTGGTTAAATCCAAATGTATACATGAGGTTACATAATAACGGGTTTTAGCTCATACATGTGGGTTGAAAAAGACTTATTTTCATATTCTATCATTCATCTAACTATCTTTGGGGATTGACCTATGACCTCCAACTTGTAATCACATTTAATGTTATTTTTAAGGCTTAGTCTAAATAAAGGTAAAATCGACTTGGTTGCTCTCATATAAAATTATAAATAGAGGAAACTTGATTTATCTTGGATTTATTTTCACACACACTTCGAGATCAATATGCACTAAATAGCTTCTTCTCCCTTTGTCATTATGGAGCACTAGTTGAGGGAATTGTCTTAGGGAGTATATTTTGATTGGATGGTTTGTTAGTTTTTTGTAGCATCGGATGTGTTCTAGCCACGAAATTTGGTGAAGAGGCTAGAATACATGAGACCTCTGAAACCCAGAAATCGTTTCTAGAAATTCCACCTAGAAGTGCCTCAATTAGATTATTAGCTGTTTTTTTAAATATTTCCTAAGTCTAAACTTAGGGAATATGGTTAATTAATCAGTATTAATTGAGATAAGGTGTGAATCATCTAGAAACTCACATGGATCGATCCAGAAATGATTTAAGCCATCCATTAAGATTTAGTATTGGTCGTTGGAGTCCCAATAGGAAGATCTAAGAAGGGATCAATGTGGTGATGGAGAATACATCAGTGTAGATGGGCAGTTAACTAGGCAGTTCCATTTTCTCAGTGGCAGAGATTTAGCAGAGAAGATAGAGCCAGAGGGTGAGTAGCAAGTGGTAGAGGAGGTTAGTAGCATTCCAGGAGGAAATATTCCAATCGCGAGAAGAGGCAGTGAGAGGAAGGCCGAAATCCCCAGAGGCTCTATGCAAGCACTGCGTAGAGGGTGACGCAGAAGGTTCAGTGTGTGGCTAGGGAGGCAATTTTGGTGGCAAAAATTAGTTATGGGGTGAGAGAAAATTCTCACAATAATTTTGCCAGTATTTTCTTCATATTAGATTGCCAGTAGAGCAATAACAAATCATGATAATTGATGTGACCATGCCTTTGATGCCAAAGAATTTCTGTTGACATAGTTGTAGAAGTCAGTGCTTGATGACTTTTTCTAGTGACATCAAGCTTGTACAAGCCTCCAACTCTGACGCTTGAAGCAACAGGTTTCCAGTGATCCAACAAATCTTTCACTATGCAATGTGTTTTGAATAATTCAACCTTCAAATTCTGATTTGTAATTATAGACACAGAGATCAAATTTTTCTTAATCTCAGTCACATACATACCATTATGAATGTGCCTGACACTGCCATTTGGTAAGGTCACTGGAATATCTCCATATCCCATGATATGATGTGCACGATCATCACCGAGATAAATGCTCCCGCCATTGCTTATTTCCTTTAAGTTTTCATACCAGTCCTTATTGCACATCATATGGAACAAAGTTCCAGAGTCCACAAACCAAGCATTCACATCATTTGTTTCAGTGGACAGTGCAGCATTAGACATTAAAAAAATTAAGATTTTTGAGATCAGAATTTAGGCCTTCTCTTCCAAAATGTCCTAAATGTCTTCTGTGTTTATTATGCCTAGCTTCAACACTTTCTTCTTATAACAGTATTTGGCTAGATGCCCACTTCTACCATAGTAAAAACATTTTATTCTAGAATCATTTCTGACAGATGACATACCTTGATTTGATTTTGGAAATGGCCTTTTCTGAGATGATCTTCCACCTTTGTTTTCTCCTCCTTGTTTCCCTTTGAAGAATTTCTTCTTTGCCACAAGTGCCAAATATAGATTTTGGGGCTTCAAATTCTTGCGCCTCTCTTCTTCTTGCAATAGTATACCTGTCAATTCCTCAAAGTTTGGCACTTTCTCCCTTGCTACAAGACTTGTAATAAACATCTAATAGTCCTCTAGCATTCCATTTAAAGTGATTTTCACAAGATCAATAGCAGGTATTGATTCTCCTATATCTCCCAACTTATCTTTCAAGTCTTTAATTCTGGAAATAAATGCACTAACAAATTCATTCTCTTCCATTTTAATATAGAGGATCTTACTCTTCAAAAACATGACTCGATTTGTATTCTTAGTTTCATACAACTCCTTCAATGCATTACAGGTCGCATTACAGGTCTGACAATCACGAATATAAGGAATTACATTATCTTTAACAAACATCCTTAATAATACCTTTACTTTGTTCTCTTGCTTCTCCCAGTCCTAAATCGATGTAGTTGTCGATCCTGCAACAGGTTTTGCTTCTTCTCCCTTCATGATGGTCCAAGCGCCATAACCTTCCAACAATGTTTGCAACTTGAATTTCCAGTTGACGTAAGTTCGTGTAATCCAATTTATTTGCTTCGTTTAGGTATGTCTCTACGAGTGGATTCACCATCTTCTCCCAATACATTTCAAGAGGACCTCCAACATATATATATATATATATATATATATATATATATATATATATATGGCTTGAGTTTTAATTAAATCCAAAAAATTAATAAGGCTCAAAAAAATAACACCTCCTTTTCAAAATTATTCGCGCACTCCCTCTTTTTTTTAAATATATAGAATGGGCTCTCTCGTTAAAGCAATATAAAACCTTAGGTGACTTCTTAAAAAAAAAAGTGGGTGCCACTTTCCAATGGAGGGCCTCACGGTGGACGCCACCCCACGTGCTCTTTTAAAAAAAAAATGTAAAAGCTTTTCTTAAAGAAAACAACAACTAGTGTCCTTTTTAACTGGTGTTGTTGACTGACTCCAACACACTTTTTGATGGAGGAGTGGAGCGCTGCAACCCAAAATTTTCAAGTTTCGTAAGTTTACCCTTATCAACACAGCAGCTCTCTGTTGCAAAATGCGTTGATTGAAGGGGGCTTTTTTGTGCCCATGCCTGAGGCCTTTGGTGACTATTTCATGGGACCAGGGCTTAACTGGTTGATCCAACGACTAACATCACTCAGATTGAATAATCAATGTGATTCATCACGTTATTCTTCATAGTGGTTTGTAATGGAAGATTTATGACTTGTTGGGCGTGCTAGACTTCCCTGGTGCGCAGCTAGGGTTTATGAGTTTGATTTTTACCAAATCGATTAGCAATAGAATCGATTCCTTTTGCCAAACGTTTGTTGGACGTGAGCAAGGATCTGAACCACTCAACCGAGCCACAATCATTTGCCTCTATTGTGATTTGTGATGGAGACGTTGTGTGTTCTTGGTACGAAGTTGGAACTCCCTGAGAGCGACCCTTTACCAATTCGATCCAACATCAATCAAACCAATGCAGGGCGAATTCACAATGTCAACAATGATCGATTGATAGACTTCAACAATTTGACCCTCACAACAGGCACACCTCCAATCTTAGATCACGAGCCTCTTCTTGACTACGCTCGATCACACATCTCTCTTGCACTCTAACCACAAACATGGATGCGCGCCTTTCTCAGTTTCTTCAACAAGCAGAACAAATCCGACAATTCCAAGAGTGACAACCTCCCATGATGCTATGATACCAACTAAAATTAATAGGAAGACAAATTGAAATTGAGAATGAAACCTGCAGCACTTAGGTGAGGAGTACCTGAGGCTATCATAACTTTGCATTCATTAATTAAAGCAATCACACATACATACATATAATGGTTACATTTTGTTCGGGAAATTGCAACAATCTCTTAGGAACTAAATCTAATCTTAGAACATAATCAAAACAACCTTTCTCCATTATTTCTAAGTCAAAGGACTAACAAAACTTTATCTTAACTAATTTATTATTATTTTTTAACTTAATTTTTATTTTAAATAATCTAACCAAATCAAGATAACATTATATTACATAACGTACATCCCCACCATATTGCCCCACTAAACTGTAAAGCACTACATTAAACTTTTTCTTTCTCCACCAAAATTTTTTATTCTTATTCACAACATTTATTATCCATTTCTTATCAAATCTCTTTGCAAGATATAAATTACAATCCATTTCTTATCAAATCTCTTTGCAAGATATAAATTCTGAAGTAATCAAAATCATTTGAACATTCTTACATCATCCTTTATCTTGTCTTTCTTTACCATTCTTAATCAATTAAAATTTGTAGTCCTTTCTCATCAAATTCCCTATTCATTTTCTGTGGGATCACTTTCCTTATTCAATAAACAAAGTCAATATTCTCAAGATCTTCATCCACTAGACTTCCAATAAAATTTGTTGGTACGTCTATTAGTCTATTTGTTATATGTTTAAAAAAAATTAATATATTTATGTTTTGGTATAATTAGTTTGAAATGTTATAAAAAATTAATTAAATCATAGATTTAAATTGTCGTAGAGTACTTAAAAATTTTCAGAATGTTAATCCATATATAATGAAAAACCCATTTAAAAAAAACAACTCTTCACCGTCCCGAAGCGCTCGACAAGTCCCAAGGAAGGAACTCTCGAAAATTCTAATAATGTGACATGGTCATGCTGACTTCGATTACAGATTAGAGAGATCCCGATTCCCGAGGTTTCAGCTCCAAATGAAACAGTTGACATTATTACAGAGCTATCCGATGAGGCACAGCAAAGGTGGTCATGCTGACTTCGATTACAGATTGGAGAGATACCGTGGTTACAGCTACAAATGAAACAGTTGACTTTCTCACAGAGCTATCCGATGACGCACCTCAAAGGTCAACAGATCCATGATACCTGCAATGATAATTATTTATTTCCATGAAAGCTTCTATGATAATTATTTATTTATTTTGCAGCGACCAGCTAACTTCCACATGAAAACAACAGCTCAAGGTCCCATTATAAATAGCTCAGCAGCTCAACAATGGGTGTAAAGAAATTACGATAAACACATGATTGTAAATTAAAGAGAATTTTTACATTACTCAAGCAAATGATATTTCGGGGAAGGAGCCAAGGGGATTCTGAATATCCAAGGTCAATGAATCGCTTGATGCTGAAAGAATCTACTGCTGGGTTTCATCCGCGTAAAAGTTCGATACGGCGCTGAGCCATATATATACTTGAGATGCGCTGAGAAGAGGGGAATGTGATATATTTTGATTTGGGCATTTTTGGAAGCAGTTACAGCACTTTAATGTGAGTACTACCGTGCTTTGAGGCCAAAGCTTTGACCGAAAATAGGTGGCTTATTTTAAATTTTGGTTTAAAATAGTTCATGGCAAGCTCTTGATTAACACTCGAGATGGCCTGTGGTTGTGTTATTGCGAGGTGTCGTGTTATTGCGACGGTGTCGTCTCTTCTGCGCATAAAACAGATCGTCATGAGCTCCAAGAGTCCCAGAAGCCCGAGGAGATATTCCTTGAGAAGAGCTTCTTCGTGCGGGAATTACGAACGATTCAACAGCGATGACGAAAACGAAATGCAGAACGGTGTTTTCAATATCGTGCCCAAGAAACCGTGACTGGATATTTTCTCTGAAGACAGTGATCATGTAGACGAAATGCAAGGAGGATAAAGGAAGTTTTAGGGAGATTCCCCCTGATAACAGGGATCATGAAGACGAAATATGAGTAGGATGAGAGAAGTTTTAGGGTATAAGAAGGAAATGTTTTCCCAATTGCACATTTCATAACAGTAGAGCAGAAATATCATAGTATTTCTGCTATTTATCACAATATTTGTACTAGTGAATAAGGGATTTTCCTCATTAAAATGATTTTTAATATTTATATTTATATATGGAGAAAGTAATGGTTTTTTAAACTCGGCTAAAACTTTATGGAATTTTGATGTTATATATTTGTACACATCACATTTCTTTTTAATGGTTTTATAAATTAAATTTTTATTTTCTGATTTTATTATTTTAATTAAATTAAAGCACTTTATATTATCAAAATAATTCAAAGATACATGCTTATTACATCTAATCAAGTGAGAAATTTTTTGTTTTCTCCTCTAGATATAGGAGCATCTATGGTTCAAAACTGTTTTATTTATCCCAAAATACAAAAACAAACCATCCAACTAGCCCCATATTACAAAAAGGCCCTTCATGTTAGATAGTGATCACAAAACATGGTAGAATTCTAAATAAATCAACAAGCATGAACATTATTCAAATTCAGAGGAAGAGATGGGATCAGGGTCCCTAACACTCAATCGAGGAGGTATGACGATGACCGAATCACAATGAATATTCCCTTCTACATAAGCCAGCTTTGCATCTAGCCTGTCCAAGATGAAGCATTGGTTTCGCAGCATCCTCTTTATGTCCTCCAAAGAAGCAAACACATTATATCTTTCCACATGTTTATCCTTCAAGACCAATCCAAGCAAAGCCTTCATCTACAAGTGTAGAGCCATTGAGCTTAGACTCTGTTTTCTTTGTCCGCCAATGTGACCAAGATTTGGAACCCAACAAGAAACCTCATCTAGAATCTCAGAGTCCGAGTAAGATTGTCTTTCCAATCTCACTTGAGTTTCCAATTTTCTAATCTCTCTCCACATCTTCGGGGGAACTGTGTTAAAATAGGTTGTTGTGGAGTCCTGAGCAATGATCCAGGTGGCTCCAGAAAGACACGTAGGACAAAAAGGGTTATGAACGCTCGAAAATCAAAGTGATCAGAATGATGTCGACCTAGGATTAGAGCGTAGGTCTCATCGTTCCGATCGTGGAGGGGTGAACGGTTCGTCAATCCGAGTCCGGATGACGAAGTTATCGCGAAAAGTGTTCGCCTTAGTTCCTTTGAAAAAGAAGGCTTTTCTCATAAAAATGGGTTTTAAGCCTTTAAAAGGCAAATCACCATCGGAGGCAAGCAATGGCCGATATCGGCGCTATTCAGGCAGTGATTGGCAATATCGCGCTTGCGAATCGGCGATGGAGTGTCGGATCGGGTCGGCGAAAGGCCTAGGACCAGGACCCCGGGCCATAGCAATTGCGATTAGTGATTGCCGATATTGGCAATCGGCGATTGGAACGATCGGCAGATCAGCATATCAACGATCAGCGAATCAGCGATCCCCCGATATGCAAGGCTATTGGCAGCAGCGATAGTGATAAGCGATAAGCACGGACCCAATGGGAATTATAAGCCCGATTTGATAAAATTTGAGATCCGATAATTCAGAGTTTTCAGTGTATTCCCATGTATTTTGGTTTTGGCCAAATCCGTTATGCGATGTGATAAGTGACTAAAACAAACCCGATAGGGTTTATAGGGCCGATTTAATATATATTGAAGTCCAGTCTTTTATGATTTTGGTCGGAATTTCCAATGTTTTCAGTATTTCTGTATATTTCTGTTTTAACATAAAAAAATGCCATTTTGGAGGATTTTGTTGCACCACCGATGCTTCTATGCAAACGGCTTCTATTCTGAACAAAACAACTCCGATTTCTAAGCGGCCTTGTCCCCAAACGTGTTATAAAACATGATGGACGCAGAGAGCCGAGACAGAGAGGAGGCGAAAGGCTGCGTGACAGAGGGCCAAAGAGCCTGTGCTAAAGAGCCCCGAGAGCCTGAAGTGCTAGAGAGCCAATAAGGAGGTTGCGCCCAATGAATAGTCACAGAATGAGAGGGCCAAGCTATGCAGAGATAGCTAGATTGTGCTGTGAATTACGCAGAGAAGCCAGAGCAACGCTTGAACTCCGCAGAGCCGCAGAGCTACAGAGAAGCATGAAACCAGAGAGCGCTTGAAATTCAGGCAGATCACAAAGCTACAGAGCCAGATAGCCAGCGAGCTACAGAGCCGAGAGTCCAGAGCAGTTCTTTTCTTTATGATCGATTCTTCTTTTTGTGATCGATTCATCTTTTGATCGATTCTTCTTTGAACGATTCTTCTTGCAGTCGATGCCGTGAAATCAATATTCAACGAGCTTCAACATTTTGATAACTATGTTTCAGATGTCCACTTTCTTGTGCGAGCAACCATCTTCATACAATCGTTGCATTGAGATCGATGGTCTTAGCAGCTTCAGCAGTGAGACATCCACTTCTTCAGATGGCCCTTGGTTGTGAGGTATATGATGTGTTCATGTACTTCTTCTTTTCTCATTATGTTGCACAGATCCTTGATTGATGTTGATGCAGGATCTTGTTTATTACATGTTGTCATGATTCCTTGCTTCATGTTATGCGGAATATTTTATGTGATGTACTTGTTATGCTTTGAAATCCCTTATTGTATGTTGTTGGGATACTCTTGTTGTCGTCATGCATGTTTTGTTTATGAGATCCCTTTTGTGCCATGTTGGCGGGATGTTCATCATGCATGTTTTTGTATCATACTGATAGGAGTCGTTTGATTGAGAGCCACAGTTGTGGAACATCTCTTAGATCCACTTCTGTGTGAGGGCATTTTTCCTTGTATGATCGCGACATCATCTGTTGTGTACATCACCTTTATTGACAACACTTAATGCAACAGCCTACACCATCTTGACACCGAGGCCTGGAGACGTAGTCCCTCTTGGACAAACTCCATTATCAACGCTTATGTTTTCATGTGTTGATGATTGTTATATTACTCTTTTTTTCCGCATGCAGATGTGCTCATTAATGTTCTTTTAAAATGCAATTTTAACACATCACGAAAGTAAAAGGTCTTGGAAGGGTCCTTCTTCACACCCGGACCTGGATCAAGCAAAGAGTCTAGCCCTTCATTGGCCTTATGGGTTGCTTCCTCCACCCCCCCCCTGCAATGCATGCTTGTCTAGGAGGCATGGCTACCAAAAGGGGGTCATACCTGCAACAATAGCTCAAGTGACCATAGTTTGAAAAGTAACAAGAAAACAACACAGACAAGACACTACTAGGGACTAGATCACACGAGATAGAGTTGTCATGATACCACATAAGCCAAACTATACTACTTGAGAGAACCCCAAGCTCAATCCCCACAAAGCCAGTTCCACTCATTATGGAGCCCATTGTCACCAAGAAATTTAAACACAGCCATAGACCAACCAAAAAACCAGTCCTACAATATTTACTCAATTCTGAATAAGACCAAGAGGACGAGAGAAGACTAACCCAATTGTACAAACTCGTCATGAGAAACCACCGACTACACATGAAACATGACACACACAGTCCAGGATTCCCCACTATCCATTCAGGCGACAACAAATCAGACCCAAGACTTAATATAACCATAATCTCTCTCAACCTTAGCACAACCATAACCCTCAACTGATTACCAAAGACATAACTCGAATGACCAAAACAAGAAAACAATATACTAATCAAGAACAATAAGGAATCAAGTTGAGCCACCTCGCTCGAGTTGCTAGTGATTATCCTCCATTGACTAGCGCTATCAAAATTCAGAGACCATTGCAAGAATTCCAAAAACCCTCCCACCTCCACTTCACCAGCACCAGTTGATACATAGTCCTCGTCGCATAAGAACAAGACACCCATACAAGTGGCCCTTTCAAGACATAAGAATTTCATGCTTCCACTGACAGTGGGAAGGTCAGTTGCTAGACCTCACCTCTACTCCAAACCTCCACTTAAAATACATGAAATAAGACTAACTATATGTTTAAATGCCTTTAAATGGACATCTAAGGATTTGCATGCAGATGCATGTTTGGGGTGAGCCACACCCCCTGGTCATTAGTGTGCATCACATCGTGGGGTGGTGGGCTCGACCCCCAAAGCACCCTCTCGAACTATGAGCTCACCCGATGGGGGATGAATTTTGATATAGTTATTTGTGATATCTAAATATGTTTTTTTAATGTTTGAAATATTGTTATATGTATGTGTTTTGAGTTTTGTATAGTTGTTCATTTTTATTAAATGTTTAGCAAGTTTTAAATATTGTTATATGTATGTAGTTTTGAGTATCTTCTAAAACCTAGATCTCCTGCTTGATATCCTTTTAACTTGAGGTCTTTGTAGATTGGTTCTTGACACACATATCTACTTGAATGGATTCTAAAACCAACTTGGGGCCAAGAATTCAAGCTCTTTTCCTTTTAAGCCATACTTCCAGAGAATTTTGGCAATGAAGGACATTAAATTACCTCACAAATAAATTTAAGAAAATCAAATCATCAAGTCACCAACAAAACCACAAAACCCACTTTCAAATGAAATTCTAAAAACTTGCTAAGTTGGATTTCCATTAAAGCTTTAATTCCTTACTTCAAGTCTTAAATCATTCTTAACTACACACTAAAGCTTTCATTCCTTACTTCAAATCTTAAATCATTCTTAATACACAACAATGAAGATTTCATTCCTTACTTCAAGTCTTAAATCATTCTTAATACACAACAATGAAGCTTTCATTCCTTACTTCAAGTCTTAAATCATTCCTAACTACACAACAATGTCAATAGCCAAACAAACTTTTTCATAAAGTTCCACCAAGAGTTTTCTCTCTCGCTCTACATATAGGACAATAACATTAAAAATTAAAAGACACCAACAACTATAATGCCCCCACAATTCCATTCTTACACGTCTTAATGTTATTGCGATTCATAACCAAATCACACTTATGCACCATTTTTTGACCAAAGAAAAAGGCCTTACTTCAAGTCTTAAATCATTCTTAATACACAACAATGAAGCTTTCATTCCTTACTTCAAGTCTTAAATCATTCCTAACTACACAACAATGTCAATAGCCAAACAAACTTTTTCATAAAGTTCCACCAAGAGTTTTCTCTCTCGCTCTACATATAGGACAATAACATTAAAAATTAAAAGACACCAACAACTATAATGCCCCCACAATTCCATGCTTACACATCTTAATGTTATTGCGATTCATAACCAAATCACACTTATGCACCATTTTTTGACCAAAGAAAAAGGCCTTACTTCAAGTCTTAAATCATTCTTAATACACAACAATGAAGCTTTCATTCCTTACTTCAAGTCTTAAATCATTCCTAACTACACAACAATGTCAATAGCCAAACAAACTTTTTCATAAAGTTCCACCAAGAGTTTTCTCTCTCGCTCTACATATAGGACAATAACATTAAAAATTAAAAGACACCAACAACTATAATGCCCCCACAATTCCATGCTTACAATCACACTTATGCACCATTTTTTGACCAAAGAAAAAGGAGATATAGGTGAATTATACCGAAATCCACTATAAAAGCTTTGTCCAAAGACATAAGACAAGCCCCCGGCGAAATTGAGGAGAGCGTATGCATTAGCTGAAGCACTAATTGCACTAAACATGGGAGTGAAGGGGGAGGTTGCAACTTTAAAGTGAAATCGTATACAACCTAAACCACAAAACCACGTTCAATTTATGGTACAACCATTGTACGTTAATAACATCATTTGTCCGCATGTGAGAGTATCAAGAGATAGGTGGTAAATGCGATAAATTCTTGCTTAAATGCCTTAAAGTGATGAGAGATATAGATCTCATATGGATATGAGCATTTGAATGAAAAAGAAATCAGGGGAGAGTAATGAATAGGGATTTCCCTTTTATTTTAAAATTCCTTTCTATTTCTTTGCGCATGTTGATAATTATTAATGAATCAATAGCTATTTATTAATGAACCAACTTCTTGATTGTGGGCTCACAAAAATTTATAGAACTTAGTACATGATAGAACTGAAATTCATTTTTTTTTGGCATCCACCTAGCTTTTATAGACCAATCATGAGAGGAAGGATATATTGCCTAGACGTTTAAGTTAGACATATCATTTCTCTTTAGTTATTTACAGAGATATAGTGATACGGATTTGTTGCCGTGCCCTTTGTTTCATTAATGACAGGAGTCTTAGTCAGAAACATATGAAAGTGTACTAAGGTATTCGCATGAATTCAAGCAACTGATATGGAATATCTGCGATGTATATTATACTTAAATATCAATGGAAAAGGGCAATTGTGTTCATGATCTTAATGAAGATGAGATGCTTCATTCCTTTAAATTGTATCAATTTGTTAGGATGGGTCTGGCGTACACCTTAGAGTGTTTTAGTGGAGCTGGGTAAAAATGCAGAGCTATGGCAGAGAATAAAAGTAGAGCAGTGGTAGGGAATAACTGTTGAATAGTGGCAGGGAATAACTGTTGAACAGTAGCAAGGGATCAATGCAGAGCAGTGGCAAGGAATCACTGTTGAGTGGTGACAGGAAACAAATGCAGAGCAGTGACATGGAAAAACTTGCTAGTGGTTTCCAGTTTGAAGAAATGGAAAACCATAAATGGTTTATGTTTTTATTATTCTTATTTATTTAGTGATAGGGTTGGACGAGAGAAAGACCGTCACCAGAAAATTATCACTAAGTAGGATGAGCCACAATTCCAAAAACAAATCAATCAGTTATTTTGCATTTGAAACCAACAAATAACTGTTGTGAACCCTATAATATATGGACAAAATTAGGAACTTGGAGATGCATTCCTAAATGCCCACTGCATACAATGCAGGAAAAACTTAAAGAGAGATGGAAAGTTGAATTCGACAGTACCACAAAATTTACAGAAAACATAATAAGCAATAGCGGGTTTGGATAAAGTCAATACAGAAATTGATGTTGCCCAGCAACCAACTAATGAAGTCAATAGAGAAATTGCTGCACTCAAGATTCATCTCCCAGCTAATATACAAACAGCAAAGGTCACGAGAGAAAAATGACAGTAGAGTGAAAATGGAGAACAACAAATGCATTACGAATGATGTTGTTTTAGTTTAAGAGTCGGAGTTTCTTGTTAGCCTTTTTATCTATCATAAAGGTTTCTACCACGGAGAAAATGTCTTGGTTTTTATGCAAAATTTCGAGTGTAAGATCCGATACAAATATTTACATGACATAAATACATCATAGCATATTTAGCCAAACAGAGGGTTAAGCAGAGTCTCAAGAAAAGAACCTTTTCCATCTTCATTTTGACAGTGAATGAACCATTTGGCTTTATGTCAAGATACACTTGACCATCTTCAAAAAATATAGTATGGCTATTTTCATCTGCATATAATTCGATATACAAATCTTTTCGGAAATATCCTTGAACTCGTGTTCTACTTGAATTTTGTTTTTGTATTTTGTTTTTTAAATAAAGAAACAAGATTATCATATCACATGTTACAAATTACATCAGATATCACATCAGTGGACTTCTGCATCCAACATATGTGACAAGTGTAAATGTTGGGTGTGTGTTAAAACTTTTATTTTATGCAGACCCAATAATAGTTGGGTGCACAAAATGATGGGAGGTGGACCCAAAGATGGTGGGCAGACCTACCCGTGGTTTTGTGCATGGTTTTTGGGCACAATGGTTTTTGCCCATGGTATTTATAGATCCGGTCAAGGGAACTACGGTTATATTCTAATTCAGATTTGTGGATTGGGGTTTATGAATGTTTCGGCATGTATATATATGTATTGTAACAATGAAAAAAAAAAATAATGCAAAATGAATCTGGTATTCCCAATTTTGGGATCAAGGGGAAAATATTTGTGTATATTTGTTTTATGTTCTCACCATTGTATATTTTTCTGTTTTAAGAATTCGTTTGCAAGTAATTTATATACAGGGTTAAAACCTACAATAAACAGGTCAGCTTTAGCTTTAAGTTTCGGTGAATCAAAATATGTTTCGGAAATATCAATCTAGCTATAACTTGCAATGCTAACCTATCATATATATTATGGACTAAACATTCTCATAATGTTACTACAGAGTCTTATGTCGCAACGATTGTCATTACACTGAAACCCACAAGTGTTTGTCAATGATCACAACACCAAAGATAAGGATCCACGAGCAGTGGTTAGTAACTTAGTCCATGTCACAAAGCACATGAAGAGTGTTGGTTTATCCAATGTCCAACAATCTCCCCCCAAGCATGAGCCAAGTGTGTATCAAACTCGTGACCTCTGCCCTGAAACAAGTTGGGAATCATGATTGTTGTTAAACCAAAACATGTAGGTGTTAGTTAACAATTGGATCACCAAAGATAAGGATCCATAAGAGGCAATTAGTCCATGTTGCGAAATACACAAGGAGCATTGGTTTATCCAATGTCCAACGTCTCAACAAATTAATAGGTTAGGGAAAAGAATAAGAATTTAACTTGGATTGGAAAAGGCTTAGCAGTAAAATCATGAAAAGCTGAGCAAGTGGAGCCCTTGTCTTTTCTTCATAGTGTTTTGGCTAAATAAAAATTGTAATCAACAAGTATGCCCTGGTCCAACGAGTTTTTGACTCTTAAGTAATCACAATTTTAACTTACAAGAAAAAATTGTTTGACTACCAATTCAAGTCAAACTCACATTTCTTGTTTCAGCGGTGGATATTCCTTGTTTTTATATCTACCCTATTCTTTCGATTTTTGGTTCCATGATGTGGATTTTCCTTTTTCCTAGGAAACAATAGCAAGAGTTTCAATTGTTCTTAAGTTTTTGGGCACGAGGGACCAGATTACATCAATTGAGCCACACTCTAGAACTGAGTACCTAGGTTGTACCCAGTTTGGCTAGGTAGTTTTGGTCTTTTGGTAACAGAACGTGAGCGGGAACAAATTGGAATTGTCTTCAAGTTGTTTTCCAAGTATTTCTCTGTACTTAATTTTCAAATTCTATGTCTGATTCATGATAAACTCAAGGCAAATCAAGGATGCTGATATAATTTGTTAAGATAGGGCAAATCAAGTTTGGAGGTTCAAACAGTCATGCAAGCAGTGGGGTAAAGGTTGTGCTTTAGTACAGGAAAAGAAGGTTGGTAGTGAGGGTTTGTAGAGGTATTGAGGCCCAAGGTGTGGGCCGAAATACCTCAGATATAAAATATTCTCTGAGCCAAATATGATGAAAGGATGTGATGCCCTATTTCAGAAGTATTAGTCTTTCTCATATAATGATGAAGTCTGTCCAGATTTTAGTGGAAAGAACAACAGTATTTAGAGCGCTAGCTGAGGGCAGATTTATAGCCATAGATCTGGGTAGATTTGGAAGTGAATGTTGTGTTTGATCAATAGTGAGTTATCAAGCCCTAGATGAGGGGAGATCTGATGCCAAGCCCTAGATCTAAGGGAAGAATATTTGGCAGAGTGCTAGGGCCCAAGTACAGTGAGGAGGAGGAATCCAAATCATTGTTAGAGGGCAGATCTGAAGAGTCTTGTGGGAGCCAAGATCAGTCACGGAGTTGACTAAATATGGACAGATTAATAGCACAAGATGCAGGACAAGAAGGTGTCAAGATTGGATAATTGAATGGCAGCTAAAGAGCAGATTGGAGGAATGCAACAGTTCTCATATTGGTGCCCTAATTGAATGTTTGAGGTGGACATCAAGCATGCTAGCAGTGGCAAAGAAGTTGAGCTTAGAGTTTGATCAGCCAAGAGAACCAAACTGATGGCCCTAAGTTGACTGTTGAAGAAGGATGTTTGACAGTCATAGAGGGCAGCCTCCATGCCCAAAGTTTGTCTTGATTAGAGCAGCGCAAGAAACCAATAGAGGGAAGAATTCCCAAAAGAGATGAGGAGTAGCAGTGGGCAGTCTAGACTTGTTCACAAACGGAGTTTTCAACAACTAAACAGAAGTCCATAAGTGTTGAGACATTGAAGAACTAATGTTTAGCTAGAGGGAAAATTGGTATGTCGTGTCGAGGGACCTAAAGGAGCTAGACCATTGATTGAGGCAAAATTGTAGATTGGGAGTAGATGGACTAACATATGTGTTCAAGACATGTAGTCTGAAAGGGTTGTGGGCGCCACATCTACAAGTAGGTCAAGGATGTCTTGTTCATGGTAGATTGGTGGTCAACATGACAAACACCAAGCCCTAGTTGTATGTACTCATATGAGTGGATGGAGTGGTAAGGACACACGGTAGTTCTCCTCGCATGGTAAGAGAGCCCGGTCAAGGGAAGGTGGGGTCGTGCTCGCACGAGGAGAGAAGGTGGGGTCCCCATTCCTGTAGTTAAGGGAAATCCAGGGACATGATTTGTTTTCACCCATCGGTAGGTATGAGGGCCATTATCCCTAGTACGAGAGCCCCATACTATTGTATTAGAGTAGTTAATATAACAAAGAGGGGTTGAAAATTTTAAAAATTGCCATGTGCGCTAGTTGATTCACTGATGTGTAATTTTTCGTTATGCAAAATAGGATTGGGTTGAGGTATTTGAGTAGGTTTATGTCAGATATTTTAAGACCTAACCCAAATTCTCATGTGCCATGGAAAATCAACATGGTACTGGAGAAACTTTGAAGGGTCAATGGATCAGAGTGTGCACGTGGAAGCATGTGAGCCAATGGAGATCGTGTAGGCTCAAAGGTAGTCTAGCTTCAGAGGGTTAGCCCTAAGGAAGTTAGAGATCTTTAGGTTCTAATGGGGCAAAGACACTACAACGACTGTGATTCATTCTATAGGGTATGCCAAATGGGCTAGTGTCATCGGAGACTTCGAAGCAGTGGAAGTACCTCCCTCGCTAAGAGGGAGTGTTGAAATGTGTACCTTGGGAGGTATTCCACAATCCTAGATTTGGGGTTTGTGAAATGTTTTGTCACAAAAGAAGTTTGTGGGAAAAAGACCCAAGTGAAGGGGTTTTAGACCGCGATGGGGTTTAAAATTCTAAAAATAAAAATAAAAGAAAAACTAGAAAGAAAATTAGATCCTAAGTCTGAGTGGACAAAACCCCTAAGATCTAGAGGGCTCTAAAGGAGGCTTAGGAAATCTATTTAAGCAAGGCCTTTGGACAAGGATAAGGCATCAAGTGAAGAGGAGCTCACTTGATCATTGAAGGAGGTTGAGATGTAGTCCTAGAATGCCCTAGTTTGACGACCGAGTACGGTTACAAGCAAGCCAGAGTTGATACCAAGGGCATTCATCCTCAAGTGGCAGTCGAGTAGAGAGATGGGGCAACAAGGAGCTCAAATGGCTAGGGCCGAGATCCCTGTGGTGTAGAGGAGAAGGGTTGCAACACTGTGAAGAGGTCTGAGCCTCAGAAAGAGGAAGTCGTAAGGCATATTCTGCTCATGGAAAAGGCACTCAAAAGTCTCCAAGCTCAACGCAGGTGAGGAGGGTTAGTATGGCCAAGTTAAGGGTTGTTCCAAGCCTAGGAGGACAATCGCACGCCTGAATTAGAAGGTCAAACCCTTGTTGTAGGTTACAGTGTCATGGAAAGAGTGGTCGAATGCTAGATCCAGGCTATGAGAAGGTTGTCAAGAGATCCAATGCCTAGGAGTATTGATTGTTGATGAGAAGAGTTGTTCTTAAGGCCTAGAACAGCAGATCTACAAGCCCTAGCTAGAGCCGCATGAGACAAGAAAAAATTGAAGTAGCCGCACACCACTAGAGCCTAGTAGAACTGACTATTTATCACTGATTACTAGGCCAAGTTTGGCAAAGCGATGGCTGTGAGAAATAGGATCAGATCAGGCATGTGACTAGCCTTAAAACCTCCAAGAACGGTGGTCGAGTTTCCCTGTGTGATGGCAAGTAAGGCCAAGCCCTAAAGCATCATGTTTAAAGGCAGAAACATCTAGTTTGCAGGTTCAAACAGTCATGCAAGCAGTAAGGTAAAGGTTGCGCTATAGTACATGGAAGGAAGGTTGGTAGTGAGGGCTTGCAGAGGTATTGAGGCCAAGGTATGGGCTGAAATACCTCAGATATGACACATGATCTGAACCAAATATGATGGCATGATTAGTCTTTCTTATATAATGATGAAGTTTGTCCAGATTTGAGTGGGAAGGATAGTAGTATTTAGAGCCCTAGGTGAGGGAGGACTTATAGCCCTAGATCTGGAAGAGAATGTTATCTTTAAAGCGCAATGAGTTAGCAAGACCTAGATGACGGCAAATTTAATGCCAAGCCCTAGATCTGAGGGAAAAGTATTTGGCGAAGAGCTAGAGCCCAAGTACAAAGAGGAGGAGGTAGCCAAATCATTGTTATAGGGCAAATCTGAAGAGTCTTGTGGGACCCAAGATCAGTCAAGGAGTTGGCTGAAGAAGTGAAGATCAATAGAGTAGCACAAGATGCAGTATAGAAGGTGTCCAAATTGGACAATTGAATGGTAGCTAAAGAGGAGATTGGGGGAGTGCAGCAGTTGTCATATTGGTGTCCTAAGTGCAGTGCTTGAGGTGGACATCAAGCTTGCTAGTAGTGGTAGAGAAGTTGAGCTCGAGTTTTTTAAATTTCATACTACTTATGCTGATTCGATTACTTTAGCCCAACTCAAATCTTCAATTAGCAATCTTTCAATAACAATTAATATTTCCAATCATCAACAATAATTGAAGATAGAACTAGTAAATGCAATGACAAAGGAGACAATCAACACATCAACAAGAGACACCATATTTTTGGTCAATGACTAGGGAAAAACCCACTATGGGGAAAACCCTTTGAAATTCTTCTTCTATTATATTGTCATAAAATCTTCAATAGAGAGTACAATGAGCCAACAGAAATTCATCCAGCAAAATTAACCCAACAACATTTAGAAATATATTCCCAGCCTCAATCCTGATCAAAGACAACTTCTCTTGTCTGCAGTCAACTGCAGCCAAATGTCAAATTGTAACCCTAGAGCCCAACTGCATGGAGGGAGAGTTATGCATGCAATTGAAAGATTCCAACCACACAGATAAGCCTGCAAGCCTATGGTTATATCCGAAAATTGCATGTGACAAACCTGCAGTTGGAAACCAAAACCCTAGACACACGTGCGAGCTTTGGACCCTACAATCCCCAACCTATACTAACCTATCTCTGCGATCCAGCCTCAGACCTGTGCGAACCAATCAATGAAGAAGAGAAGAAGAAGATGCTTAGTGATGTCCAAATGAGCTTGAGGTCACTTGTATTTATAGGCTTCCAAGGGTGTCCAATTTCCTGTTAGGGTTGACCTGTCCTTTTGTGCACATGTGGGCTTTTCTTCAAAAATACACTTTCCCTTGTCCAAATTGAGTGCTTCAATAGTCAAAATTGGTCCTTTTGAAAAGAGGAATCTAGTCTCATGGTTGGAATTTGTCATTGAGATGCCAAATTAACACTCCCTCTTAGCTAGGGAGAAATTCCAAGTGCATCATGTAATAATCATATGTATATCATGTCTCATCTCTGCTCAACTCTATCTGTTGAAACATTCTTGAATCTAAAGAAGAAGAATCATTGGGGAGCATTAGCTACCACCCTCTCAGGACAATGAGGAAGGTCCTATGGGACACTCTCACCTCATGTCATCTCATAGGGGAGCAAACATCTTCCACCCTATGTTGAGCAATAAGAGTCATAGCATAGGGGAGCTAACATCTTCCACCCTATGTCGATCAATACAATATCTCATCCATCCTATTGCTCCCTGATATTCCCAACAATGACCCTCAAGAGTCATGTGGTAGAACACCTGCATCATAATCAGCTTGAGTTTCGCACCTCCAAGCACTCTCTCAACTTGTTGGCTAGATAGGGAGAGGTATTCCCAACAAACCCAGCGTGTGGGTATGATGCCAACTGGGGTATACTCTGTATAGACCAAGATAGGAGAGCAACATATTCTACCATATTGGTAATAGATAGGGGTGATACCCTATTGTCCACATATCCCTCAATCCCAGGAGCCCTTCATCTAAATTCCTCACCATGGGAACTCATATGGGGGGAAGAGTTAACTCAGTGTTCTCGATCAGCGACGCCTCTTATTAGGAAGGGTCACATCTGTCAATCCAAGTTGCTCTCTGAAGATCAAGAACTTCCCTTTCGAAAAAATCCTTGGTGAGAATATATGCAAACTGCTCATTTGTCGATATGTGATGGAGTCTAACGGCTCCTCTCTACATTATGTCTCGAATGAAATGATATTGGATCTCTATGTGATTGGACCTACCAAGAAAAATAGGATTCTTTGCCAATCAGATCCCACTATTGTTGTCACAATATATCATTGTAGTATCTAGGACTTGCTCAAATAGCTCTCCAAAGAGCTTCCTCAACCAAACTGCTTCACAACTATCCATGCTAGCAGCAAAGTATTATGCTTTAGTGATAGTCAGTGCTACGTACTTATCTTCCTCAACATCCAAGATATCATGGCAGATCCAAGGATTAAACAACATCCAGACATACTCTTCCTGTCAACAACGTTTCCTATCCAGTTAGCATTGGTATATCCATGAAGTCAAACATCTGCAATAGAATATCTCAAACCAAGGGTGATCGTCCCATGCAAATATCTCAAAATGTATTTCACAGCAACCAAATGTGCATGGAGAGGCTCGGTCATGAATTGACTCAACGTGTTCACTGCATAGCATGTGTTCGGACTATTGTTCACTAGGAACATCAGAGCCCCAATCAACTGCCTCTATTCGGATGGTTTCGCCAAGTTGGATCCTGGAGCTTCTCCACATAGCTTCTTGAAATTCATTTCCATCGGTGTGGGCAGGGACTTGCATTTTGTCATTCCAAATCTCTCCAACAGCACGATATTTTCCTTGTGAAAGGAAAATCTCACCGGGCCTCTGCAACACCTCAAGGCCTAGAAAGTAGTGCATGAGTCCAAGGTCCTTCATCTCGAATTCATAGGCTAACTTCCTCTTACACTCAATCATCAAGGGCTCACTACCTATCAAGAATAGATCGTCAACATATAAAACTAAAATCAACGACATACCTTGGACTACCTTGAAGTAGAGGTTGGGATCGACATTACTTCTTGTGAATCCCAACTTCACCAAATAACTATCTATGTGGGCGTACCATGCTCTAGGGGCTTGCTTCAAACCATACAATGCCTTCTTCAACTTGCAAACATGTGTCTTTCAATCCTCTACTTCAAATCCCTGTGGCTTCTCAACGTACACTTCTTCTTGTAACATGCCATGGAGGAATGTTGTCTTTACGTCCATTTGATGAAGGGTCCATCCTTGACTTGCAGCAAGAGAAACTATCAAACGAATGGTTGTATATCGAGCCATAGGTGCAAATATATCGTCATAATCTTCTCCCTCCTTTTGGGATAATCCTCAGGCCACGAACCTTGCCTTATATGTATCAATACTTCCATCGACTCCATGCTTGATCTTGAATATCCATTTTGAACTCACCACAGATTGCCCCTTCGGTCTCAGCGCAACATCCCATATGTCATTCGTCATAATTGATTCATATTCTTCGGCCATAGCATCCTTCCAAACTTGTTCTTTCACGGATTCTTCAAAGGTGGGAGATCTGACTTGAATCATAGTGCTCATAGCTGCAACATATCACTGGTACCTGCATGGTTTTGTTCCCTTCTCTGAATGCTCTTCAAACGAGAACGCACCTTTCGTCATCCTGTAATGTGTCATGAAGCCAAAGTGGCCTCTTCCTAGAAGGAGGATCACATGGACGAGGATCTAAGGCTTCGATGGGCTCCATGGGATCATCAACAATGTCTCTCTCGGATTCAGGCACGGAAGGATCATCTAAAATATCCATATCATCATTCTTCTTCTCAAGAGGAGGAGGTGGAGGAAGGTCCCTTACTTTCCCCAGGGCAACATCGTCATCGAACATTACACCCCTGCTAATTTCAACCTTTGACAAAGAATATAAATTCTAAATTCTTTAGAATTTTCATAATATCCAACAATCATACATTTTCTTCCTGTGGCTTCCAGCTTGTTTCTTTTGTTCTTTGGCACATGGAAATATACGGGTCAACCAAAGATACAATGATGGCCAACATCGAGCTTGACACCTGTGAACACTTCTTTGAGGATCGTGTTGTCCAATGCTTGATGAGGCACCTTGTTGTGAAAATATACAGCAGCGTTTGTCGCTTCTCCCCAAAGGAACTTCGGAATTTTTTTATCATGCAGCATGGCACAAGCGACTTTTAAAAAAGACCTGTTCTTTCTTTCAGCTACTCCATTTTGTTCGGGATTATAGGGCACAATCGTCTCTTTATTGATACCTTCATTTTTGCAAAAATTGATGAACTCATTCGAAATGCACTCTCCACCATTGTTAGATCTAAAGATCTTAATTTTCTTCCATGTTTGGTTTTCGACCAAAGGATTGAACTCCTTGAACATTTCAAAGGCTTCATCCTTTTGCTTCAAATAATAAATCCACATATTTCTTGAGAAGTCATCAATGAAGGTGATGTAGTAGAGATGGCCACCAAAAGAATGTACGGGCATCAGACCACATATGTTGGAATGAATGGGTTGGAGGATGCCTTTCGTCTTGTTCTTGCTAGAGGGAATGGTTCCCTTGTCTTCTTTCCACTGGCACAACCTCGACATTGTAATATTCCTAATTGGAATATTCAATTTTGCTCAATTTTTGCCTTCTATAGTTATTTATAAATAAAAAGGTGAGAAAGGGGGACATAACTCACTTTTAGAATAAAAGTCACTTCCTAGTAGCACGACATTGTGACTTAAAGGGGAGCCAAGGGGGCCAAAGGGGGATGCAAAGATGGAGCCCACGCAGACACATGGAGGGACTTTGCAGAAGGGAAGAAACACGTGGCAAGAGGGGAATTACGTTGGAGAAGGTGAGCCTTGGGATTGAGAGAGGCAAAGGATATAAAGGAGAGAGAAGCCCCCTCATTTTGATCATTCAATTATGAGCATTTGTGATAGTCATTTCGACTTAGAGCACACTGGCTGTTTAGCTAGTCTGCAGCACTATTTAGTGCATTGAGTGTCTCTATTCGGAGATCTCACCCTTAGCCCCGGGGGACTTCGAGTGCCTGCTCGGGCAAGGTATTTCTATTGGCATTTCAGCAGTAGTTTCATCAGCAGTTCATCAGCGTTTTGGAGGACTGCGCAGCACTGAGAGGGGTGACGTAGTTCTTTCTGGCGGGAGTCTGAGTTGAGGGTTTGCAGTAAGATTTGTGCTGAGAGATAGAGCAGGGGATCAGCCCTTGCAGATTGGAGAGCTTTGGCAAAGATTTCAAGCAAATTACTGGAGGGTTTCATTCAGTGGCAGCGCAGAGCATTGAGGGATTGCACAGAACCCCAAGGGGGTGATTTTCGAGGGTCGGCCATTTCAGGAAAGCTTTCTGGGTTTTTCTGGGTTTCTTGAGTAGAGTCTGATTCCAAATTTTCATCCTTTTCTGAGGAGGGTAGCAGCCCCAAACCCTCATTTGATTTCTAGTAGCAGCAGCAGCACGGCAATTCTCCAGCAGCTTGGACGCAGTTCAGAGAGAGGCCATTCCATTGCTATTCTGAGTGTATTTCATCACTTGCCTTGTGCAAGTCGAGGTGCCATCTTCCTGATCACCTCTTGTACTCATTCTATTACTTAGCACAATAAAATGGCTTAGCATTTCTCTCTGCATTTCCTGAGTATCTGCTTATGGTTATATTGTTATATGTTGCATCATTGTTATTTGTATCTCTTAAGTTTCTCGGCTATTATACCACTTGTGTGTTTTCTCCTATACTCTTAGACAGAGTCTGGAAAGTGCCAGGTAGCCTCCGGATCTCGTCCTCTTTTCAAAGGTGACATATTTGGTAAATGCCCTCCCAGTCCATCTTTGGTTGGAGTTTGCTTGTGTTTGAGAAATATTCCTGATAAGGGATATTATAGTGGTATCAGAAGAGTAGATCTGGCTCAACCTATGGAGCTAGAAATCTATGACACTGGGGGGAAAACCCTACATCTATTACAAAGGTCGGAGATACAGAGACACTGAGCGTAGGTTGGAGAACACTTATGGAGAGGGAGACCGTGTTCCGGTGGTGGATGCAGAACAGGAGGAGCCTGTGGTGGACGCAGAACAAAAGGAGCCTGTGGTGGACGTAGAGCAGGAGGCACCGATGGCAAATGATGATGGGAAGAGATTTGCGGATATGCTCCTCAAATCGGTGCAGGATCTGTCGAGGCAGATTGAGGTGATGGGGCAGAGATTCACAGCAGTAGAGGCCAGACAGTGTGAGAGCCCGCGAGTTTTCCAAGTTGGTGAGGGATATGGGCACATCCCACCATTTGCCAGAGCAGCGTGATACTGCGCAACAGGTGGCCTCACATGCCCCTACACGCTCTACCATGCCCACTTTCTTAGGAGCCAACACGGGGGCCGTAGCCCAATAGGAGGCAGAGCCCGGACATATGGGCGATTATTTTGCAGAGTACCAGGCCTATGGGCAGGAGTTCAAGGAAGCCCTCTCATTCAGAGATTTTGTTCAGCTCCAGCGGGATAGTAGACCTCGTGACCATCACAGAGGGTACCGGCATTACCATGATGGTGACACCCACCATGCAGCGAGTAGATTCCACTTGCCTACGTTTGATGGTTCATAAAACAGTTCGGCAAAGTCTTGGGTGGAGAAGCTGGACATTTATTTCCAGCTTAACCAGATATCGGAGACAGAGGCCATCAAGGTGGCAACATTGCATTTGGATGGTGAGGCCCAGGATTGGTGGTTTCATGGGATGGTTACACTCGGGCACACTACAGTGACGACATATGCTGAGTTTACCAGGAGATTGATGGAGTGATTTGATCAGAGGGATCCAGAGCAACATTTTGTTAAGCTGACGAGGCTCAAACAGACAAGGAGCCCAGAGACCTACATTGCAGATTTCTTGAGGGTCTCCGTGATGGTGCCAGACCTGTCCACGACGTGGAGGGTCTATATGTATGTTGAGGGGTTAGCAAAGCCACTTCAGGGTCTAGTCCGATCCACTAGACCAGCCACACTCCAGGACGCGATCAACAGGACCCGGGACTTACAGGATGTCTTACCCAGGGCCCGAACACCTTACCCCCAGAGACAGACTTTTCAGTCTAAGGGGAAGGATGTGAGGATTCCACCTCCAAAGGGGAATCCAGGACGAGTACAGATTGACGACAATGCCAAGAGGGAGTTGAAGAAGAAGCAGTTGTGCTTCACTTATCAGGAGCCATTGGCACCAGGGCATAGATGTGCTGCTGGCAAAGCACATTTTATTGAGGTCTTCTTCGAGAGCAATGGAGAAGAGGATGATGAGGATGATGTGGAGGCAGGAGATAGCCATGCCGTACAAGGACCTTTACCACCTCCACCGTCAGTAGCAGGTGATGCATCTTTTGCACCCACCAGAGGGGCCCTTGCAGAATTGCGAGGAGTTCCCAAGTATCTGACGCTACGTGTACGGGGGACAGTACGTGGCCAGCGAGTATCAGTTTTGCTTGACAGTGGGGCAACCCACAACTTCATCGATGCACAGATGATTGAGCAGAGAGGTATATAGACAAAGAGCTTCAATGGGTTTTCAGTCTTGGTCCCAAGAGATCAGACAATGATGTGTGCTCGTTATGTTCTAGAGCTTTCAGTGACGATGGGCACCTACACATTGACTGACCACTTTTTCGTGGTCGATATTCCGGACACCAACATGACGCTGGGTGTCCAGTGGCTTATCACTCTGGGGAAGGTCACGACGGATTGGAAGACCCTAGAGATGGAGTGGATGATGAGAAGACAGGGAGGCATGAAAAGATACGGGGACAACACACATATCCGCCTCAAACTGTTTCGACTCATCGGATGGAGGAATTCTTTCGAAAGGGAGACAGAGTGGGCACTAGAGCTGCGTGCATCAGAGGCAGGGACTACTGGGCAGATGGTACATCCAGAGATATAGTCCATCCTTGATCGGTATGCCATAGTGTTTGGGGAGATTCCACCAAGACAACCACCAGATCGGGAGTTTGAGCACACCATCGAGCTTGAGCAGGGCATACAAGTAGTGATTACCACCCCCTATAGGCACCCCAAGGCCTATCGGGATGAGATTGAGCGGGCTATCCAGGAGTTGCTGGCTCTTGGGAACATTCGACCGAGCACGAGTCCTTTTGCTTCTTCCGTGGTGTTGGTGAAGAAGAAGGACAGTACATTGAGGATGTGCATTGACTACAGGGCCCTAAATAAGAAGACCCTGAAGAACAGGTACCCCACACCCAGGATCGATGAGTTGATGGACGAGTTGAGAGCAGCACGGTTCTTATCAAAGATTGATTTGAGATCTGGGTACCATCAGATTCGCGTGAGGGAGCAGGACATTCCCAAGACCGCCTTTAGGTGTCACTATGCGCACTTTGAGTTCTTGGTGATGTCCTTTGGGCTAACCAACGCCCCCGCTACATTTCAGTCCTGCATGAATCACATCTTTCGTAGTCACTTGAGGAAGTTTGTGTTGGTATTCTTTGATGATATTCTCATTTACAGCAGGACTTGGGAGGAGCATCTCCAGCACATTGAGACAGTATTGCGTATCTTACAGGAGCAGCAGTTCTATGCCAAACTCTCCAAGTGTGAGTTTGGGTTGACAGAGATGTTCTATCCAGGACACATCATAGGGGTGGATGGAGTGAGAGCCCACAAGGAGAAGATCAGGGCCATCAGAGAATGGCTGGGGCTGAGAAACATGACAGAACTTCGAGGATTCATTGGCATTTGTACTTACTACCGGAAGTTCGTCAAGGGTTTCTCATAGCTTGCTGCACCCCTGACAGATTTGATGAGGAAGGGGGCATTCAGTTGGTCGAATACAACGCAGCGAGCCTTTGATAGGATCAAGGAGGTTATGAGCAGCTGCCCAGTGCTTGCGTTGCCAGATTTTACGCAGCCATTTTTTTTGGAGCATGATGTGTCGGGAGAGGGGATCGGCGCAGTGTTGATGTAGGGAGGTCACCCTAAAGCTTTTGAGAGCCGGAAGCTCCTTCCGCACGGAAGGTTGTATTCTATATACGACAAGGAGATGCTGGCCATCGTGCATGCATTGGCTAAAGTACCAGCAATATTTGGTGGGTAACAAGGTCAGGGTGAGGACTGATCACAACAACCTCAAGTTCTTTTTGGAGTAGAAGCAGCTACAGGAGAGGCAGCAGAAGTGGATCAGTAAGATCCAAGCATATGACTTTGACATTGAGTATGTCAAGGGTAAGAACAACGTGATAGCAGATGCCCTTTCACGTAGACCAGCCACATTGTCTCTTATGAGCTTGGACACAGACTGGAGGGCTTGACTCTTAGTAGAGTACTCCAAGGATAGGTTTGCATGTGAGGTTCTGGATGGGCAGGTGGCAGATGACAGGTACAAGGTGGTCGATAAGATCATCTATTACAGGGACCGGATCTTCTTGACTAAGGGGTCTCAGCTCAAGAAGAAGATACTCCAGGCATCACATGATTCACCATTGGCAGGCCATCAGGGGTTTACCAAAACCTACAGGGCCATTAGAGAGAGGTTCTCATGGAAGGGCCTCAAGGAGGACGTACTCCAGCACATTCGGGAGTGCGATGTTTGCCAGAGGAACAAGGGAGAGATGAGCCATCCCACGGGTTTATTGCAACCTCTTCCCATTCCGGAGGAGAAATGAGAGAGCATTTCGATGGACTTCATCACAGGGTTGCCCATGGTATAGGGCAAGGATTGTATCTTTCTCGTCGTTGATCGACTGACGAAGTATGCACATTTTTTTGCCATATCCGCACACTATACAACAACACAGGTGGCCGAGCTGTTCTTCAGAGAGATCTTCAGGCTACATGGTCTTCCCAAGACCATCGTTAGTGATAGGGACAGCTGTTTCATGGGCGGGTTTTGGCAGGAGCTTTTCCGGTTGGTGGGGACGGAGTTGACACCAGGTACCAGTTATCACCCATGAATGGACGGGTAGACAGAGATAGTTAACAAGTGGCTGGAGGGCTACTTGCGTAACTATGTTAGTGGGCAGCAGCGAGCATGGCTGAAGTGGCTGCATCTGGGGGAGTACTGCTACAACACCTCACATCACATGTCCATTGGTATGTCACCATTCTATGCCTTATATGGGTATCATCCTTTATCTTTTGCTGACGTGATGTTTGGTGATAGCAAGGCTCCTAGAGCCAAGATTTGCATCCAAGAGAGTCAGGATATCCTCCGAGCTCTCAAGGATAATATGGCTACAGCGTAGAACCAGCAAAAGCTGTATGCCGACAGGGGTCGGGTGGAGAGACAGTTTGAGGTAGGGGACATGGTCTACCTACAATTACAGCCATACCAACAGTCGTCACTAAAGCAGAAGGGGGCTGAGAAGCTCAGGCCTCGCTTTTATGGGCCATACAGGGTGATACGCAGGATTGGACAAGTTGCATATGAGTTGGAGCTGCCCCATGGGGACGGAGTTGACACCAGGTACCAGTTATCACCCATGAATGGACGGGTAGACAGAGATAGTTAACAAGTGGCTGGAGGGCTACTTGCGTAACTATGTTAGTGGGCAGCAGCGAGCATCGCTGAAGTGGCTGCATCTGGGGGAGTACTGCTACAACACCTCACATCACATGTCCATTGGTATGTCACCATTCTATGCCTTATATGGGTATCATCCTTTATCTTTTGCTGACGTGATGTTTGGTGATAGCAAGGCTCCTAGAGCCAAGATTTGGATCCAAGAGAGTCAGGATATCCTCCGAGCTCTCAAGGATAATATGGCTACAGCGTAGAACCAGCAAAAGCTGTATGCCGACAGGGGTCGGGTGGAGAGACAGTTTGAGGTAGGGGACATGGTCTACCTACGATTACAGCCATACCAACAGTCGTCACTAAAGCAGAAGGGGGCTGAGAAGCTCAAGCCTCGCTTTTATGGGCCATACAGGGTGATACGCAGGATTGGACAAGTTGCATATGAGTTGGAGCTGCCCCAAGGCAGCAAGATTCATAACGTTTTTCATGTATCATGCCTGAAGAAGGCATTGGGGTAGCAGGTGATAGTGATAGATGAGCTACCACCCATGGATGATGAGGGGCATTTGGTGTTGCAGCCGGAGGCCATCATTGATACCAGGGAGAGGCAGCTATGGAGCAGGACGGTCCGGGAATTCTTGGTGAGGTGGAAGAATTTGCCGGATGAGGATGCCACTTGGGAGAGTGAGAAAATCTTGCAGCATCCATCACTTCAGTTGCTTGAGGACAAGCAACATTTTGTCGGGGGAGACTGTAATATTCCTAATTAGCCATGGCTAATTGGAATATTCGATTTTGCTCAATTTTTGCCTTCTATAGTTATTTATAAATAAAAAGGTGAGGAAGGGGGACATAACTCACTTTTAGAATAAAAGTCACTTCCTAGTAGCACAATGTTGTGACTTAAAGGGGAGCCAAGGGGGCCAAAGGGGGACGCAGAGATGGAGCCCACGCAGACACATGGAGGGACTGCGCAGAAGGGAAGAAACACGTGGCAAGAGGGGAATTACGTTGGAGAAGGTGAGCCTTGGGATTGAGAGAGGCAAAGGCTATAAAGAAGAGAGAAGCCCCCTCATTTTGATCATTCAGTTATGAGCATTTGTGATAGTCATTTTGACTTAGAGCACACTGGCTGTTTAGCTAGTCTGCAGCACTGTTTAGTGCATTGAGTGTCTCCGTTCGGAGATCTCACCCTTAGCCCCGGGGGACTTCGAGTGCCTGCTCGGGCAAGGTATTTCCATTGGCATTTCAGCAGTAGTTTCATCAGCAGTTCATCAGCGTTTTGGAGGACTGCGCAGCACTGAGAGGGGTGACGTAGTTCTTTCTGGCGGGAGTCTGAGTTGAGGGTTTGCAATAGGATTTGTGCTGAGAGATAGAGCAGGGGATCAGCCCTTGTAGATTGGAGAGCTTTGGCAGAGATTTCAAGCAGATTACTGGAGGGTTTCATTCAGTGGCAGCGCAGAGCATTGAGGGATTGCGCAGAACCCCAAGGGGGTGATTTTCGGGGTTCGGCCATTCCAGGAAATCTTTCTGGGTCTTTCTGGGTTTCTTGAGTAGAGTCTGATTCCGAGTTTCAGCCTTTTCTGAGGAGGGGAGCAGCCCCAAACCCTCATTTGATTTCTAGCAGCAGTAGCAGCACGACAATTCTCCAGTAGCTTGGACGCAGTTCAGAGAGGGGCCATTCCATTGCTATTCTGAGTGTATTTCATCACTTGCCTTGTGCAAGTCGAGGTGCCATCTTTCTGATCACCTCCTGTACTCATTCTATTACTCAGCATAATAAAATGGCTTAGCATTTCTCTCTGCATTTCTTGAGTATCTGCTTATGGTTATATTGTTATATGTTGCATCATTGTTATTTTTATTGTTATACCACTTGTGTGTTTTCTCCTATACTCTTAGACAGAGTCTAGAAAGGGCCAAGTAGCCTCCGAATCTCGTCCTCTTTTCAGAGATGACATATCTGGTAAATGCCCTCCCAAACCATCTCTAGTTGGAGTTTGCTTGTGTTTGAGAAATATTCCTGATAAGGGATATTACAGACATACTCCATCATGTTGGGCTTGAACATCAGGAATCCCAAAGACGAATTTCTTCAATTTCGAAAGAGCATCATAATGTAGATGGGTCAATCTTCGGTGCCATAGATCACTTCGATGATTAAAATATGATGATTATAACCCCATTTTACGGGAATCATCGGAATGCAACGAAACCAAGAACGAATTATGTAGAACTGCCCCTGATGATGACATATGCCAAGCAAACTCCATCAAACCCCCATAAGCTCCTCCAAAACCCTCCAAGACCATTGTTGACATAATCTTGCTCCTGTCACAAATCCTAGGAATCCATCCTAACCACATCATAAGGAAAACTGAAAATGGGTACATTACACATTAGGGTTTAAGGAATTGAGGAACCAAAGTATGGCTTCCTCTCTTTTCTTACAATCACTTCCATCGGTCATCTTCCATAGATTTACTCCTTAACTGACTCCATATAAATCCTTAACTGACTCCATATGCCCACGAATTCATTAAGATGATAAAACATTGATCCTTCATTCTCCATCACTTTATGCCTTTTGTAAATCATTCATATAGTTTTTCTCATGGGAATTTCATGGTTGTGTGTCTGTTTGTGGATATTCCCTTTGAAATATAACCTTGATCACCCTAAAGAAAACTGAAAATCCTATCTTCAACCTAACCCTGATTAGTTACATCACTTGATTGATGGTGTGTGAAGTAGAAGATTTGGAGAGCTCTCAACAAGGTTGGACCGAGCCATTTGATCTCCAAGATCCACGGGAAAACCCCCTGTGAGCCGAAAGAGAGCTAGCTAGAAGTGAGAAGAGGATTGGTGAGATCACAATGGCCCCCTTTGAATTGTAGTGGGTCTTGAAGTTCAGTTTTTGGACTTTATCTCGAGAAGTGTGAGATTTTTTTTGTAATCGATCCTCGATAGGTCACCCACTGTCACATCATCCACCTCCCTTGGCCTATTTAAGTCAGATCTCCTTTGCCTTAGAGGGGGGCCCCTTAAAAATCATAAGAGCATAAGCAATAAGGACTAAGGTGATATCATAAGTAACCCCACTACTCAAGTTGGGTCTAAGAGAAAAAGGAAATATTCGTGATGGAGGGATGAGAAGATTAATATCCAAGGGCAATGGAGTCAAGGGAATATTAATTTCAAGAGGATCTAAAGAAGAAAGACCCTCCTTTGGTTGGTTACCCAAATAATGTCTTGTGGGGAGGAGGACTATTACCTAAGCACGGGTAGTCTCTTCCCCAAGCAAGGTAAATTGCAAAGTCAAAATCCCAACAGACAACATTCCATAATAGGATTTCCCTTGGCCCAAGGATTGATCCAATCATTTACTAAGGGAACCCCCTCAAGGGCTTTCCTAGCAAAGAGGATCAATAGTTACTTCAAACAAATAAATCATGAGATGATATTTAACGCCCTTATCTCTCATTCCATGTGATTTCTTTCCCCTCTATGGATTGGTCAAACTAATTCTTCTAATGATCTTACATCAATTACAAGTTTAAACCATTTAAAATATTGCATTCACAACCAAGAAAGAAAAGCATTCTAAGTCTAAACATACATCAATTAATAAACCTCTAACCCCAATAAAAACCAAGAAATATTTTCACTAAACCCCAAAGAGAGGAATACTCCCACTATCTAACCATGAATTAAAAATTTGGAATTCCTTGCTTTATATGGAAGAGAAGGGAAACTTCCTTTTCATTAAAATAGCATTATTTCGGGATTATCCTTAGATTTAGCAAGGAATTTCTAGATTTAGTCTACTTATAGAAACTAAAAATTAATAAAATAAGGTGGTTAAATCCAAATGTATGCATGAGGTTACATAAGAAGGGGTTTTAGCTCATACATGTGGGTTAAAAAAGACTTATTTTTATCTTCTATCATTCATTTAACTATCTTTGGGGATCGATCTATGATCTATCCAACTTGTAATCACATTTAATGTTATTTTTAAGGCTTAGTCTAAATAAAGGTAAAATCGACTTGGTTACTCTCATATACAATTATAAATAGAGGAAACTTGATTTATCTTGGATTTATTTTCACACACACTTCGAGATCAATGTGCACTAAATAGCTTCTTCTTCCTTTGTCATTATGGAGCACTATTTGAGGGAATTGTCTTAGGGAGTATATTTTGATTGGATGGTTTGTTAGTTTTTTGTAGCATCGGATGTGTTCTAGACACGAAATTTGGTGAAGAGGCTAGAATACATGAAACCTCCGAAACCCAGAAATCGTTTATAGAAATTCCACCTAGAAGTGCCTCAATTAGATTATTAGCTGTTTTTTTAAATATTTCCTAAGTCTAAACTTAGGGAATATGGTTAATTAATCAGTATTAATTGAGATAAGGTGAGAATCATCTAGAAACTCACATGGATCGATCCAGAAATGATCTGAGCCATCGATTAAGATTTAATCTTGGTCGTTGGAGTCCCAACAGGAAGATATAAGAAGGGATCAATGTGGTGATGGAGAATACACCAGTGCAGATACTCAGTTGCCTAGGCAGTTTGATTTTCTCAGTGGCAGAGATTTAGCAGAGAAGATAGAGCCAGAGGGTGAGTAGCAGGTGGTAGAGGAGGTTAGCAGCATTCCAGGAGGAAATATTCCAGTCCCGAGAAGAGGCAGTGAGAGGAAGGCCGAAATCCCCAGAGGCTCTATGCAAGCACTGCGTAGAGGGTGACGCAGAAGGTTCAGCGTGTGGCTAGGGAGGCAATTTCGGTGGCAGAAATTAGTTATGGGGTGAGAGAAAATTCTCACAATAATTTTGCCAGTATTTTCCTCATATTAGATTGCCAGTAGAGCATCTAAATTATTGTACTCAAAATTGTTGTTAAAGAATAATAATAAAACCCTCATCTGCTGCACCAGTTTTCCCACATTGGCTTTTTCCGGGGACAATTGTCCAAAAATAACTGTGTCAAAATTCTTATATGTGTGCTAGAATTTCTCAGTTTCTAGTATTTTATTTTCCGCAGTATTTTGAAAATTGCTATTGTAATTTTATTCATTGTTTGTCGTAAAAAATAAACTTCATAATTAATTTACAGTTAGGAGAATAATTATCAGTTGTTGCAATAGATGAAACTTTCACATGGTATCAAAGCTAGTTTAGTAGATCGGTAGCTCAGATCGAAAAAGCAGGAATTTTGTTGTTCAAAGGGAGCAGCAGTAGAAAATTTGCAGAGGTTGTGTAAATTACCTAGCCAATCAATACGAATTGGTTGGGAAATTCTATTTTCAGCTACAGGTGGTAGAAAAAGATCGATTTCCAGAGATTAGTAATTCCAACAAACAGAGGGAGCAGCAGAAGAGTTATTTTCGAGAGAAAATTACTAGTTTGTGATACAGTGGGTTTTTGCAGCAATTCACAGTAGCAGGATCAGTGCCAAGGGGAAGAGGAATAGCACACAGTATGGCCATGGATCGATTTGTTATTCAGGGAGCTTTAGAGATGTCTTCCAGATTGGAGGAAGAATTTGCTTGCCAATCAAGATCAACTTCACAGGGTGTCTGGTATAAAGACAGTGGAGTGTCAGCTCATATGACAAGAGTTAGAGAATATTTGTCTAGCTACAAGGAGTAGATGGACTTCTAGACTACGATGGGAAACAAAACTAAGTGTACTCTAATAGGGAGAGGTACCATCGATTTTCAGAGGGAATATGGAGCAAGCACCAGTGTTACAGATGTACTACATGTGATAAGATTGGATATGAACCTAATTTCAGTATCCCAGTTACAGGATAATGGATATGATATCCACTTTGTAGGGAAGAAAGTGTTTATTAAACACTCAAGCTGGAAGAAAGTAAGACAAATTGGAGTCCAAATCAACAGATTGTACAAGTTGCATCTTGACTCTCCAATGGCACTAATAGGCAGTGACAATAGCGGTGGGAAGGATCTGAATGAGTTATGGCATAGGAGAATGGGACATATACACCATGAAGCACTCAAGATGCTCAAGGAAACAGTAACATGGGTTCCAGAACTTGGCACGGAACAAGATGATGTGTGCAGAGGATGCGGACTTGGGAAGTATGCCAAGGAAGCATTCCCAAGAAGTCACAACAAATCAGATGACGTCTTAGGACTTATACATTCAGATATTTGTGCTCTGATATCCACTAGAGCTCTTAGTGGTGCCGAATACTTCGTCACCTTTATTGATGACCATTCCAAGAAAACCTATATCTACTTCTTGAAGACCAAAGACGAGCTCTTCAATCCTTTTAAAGAGTCTAAAGCTCTCATGGAGAATGCAACAGGGAAGAAGATCAAGGTGCTTCGCTCAGATAATGGTGGAGAATATATTGATAAGGACTTCAAAGATTTTTGCGTGAAGGAAGGCATTAGAAGAGAATGGATAGCCCCGTATAATCCACAACAGAATGGGGTAACGGAGCAGAAAAACATAACCATAGTTGGGGCTGCAAAGCAGGGAAAATTTTAAGAACCCCCGCTAAATTTATAAATATAATAAATGGGCGAATCTCCATGGTATATAGGAAAAATGGAAGGCGATTTTATCAATAATATAATATGTATATATAATTTTTTGGCGAATCTCTCACCAGGCATGGCGAATATTTTACTCAATTATAAAATCTTGTAAGATGTTGGCGAGTCTTTCACTAAATAATAAAACTTTGTAAAGTCCTAGTGAATCTTAGCATAGGCTACATGCTGGTTTAATTCCCCCATTTAAATAGGCTACATTCCAGGCGAATACCATGGATCAATACCATGTGCCATTTTGGTGAATACCATGGGTCAATACCATGTGCCATTTTTATTTTTATTAGAATATTTTACTCAATTATAAAATCTTGTAAGATCTTGGCGAGTCTTTCACTAAATAATAAAACTTTGTAAAGTCCTAGTGAATCTTAGCATAGGCTACATGCTAGTTTAATTCCCCCATTTAAATAGGCTACATTCCAGGTGAATACCATGGGTCAATACCATGTTCCATTTTGGTGAATACCATGGGTCAATACCATGTGCCATTTTTATTTTTATTAATTCTAATATTAGGGTTAATAATGGTTTTTTGCATGGTATTAATAACAATCTAGTCCATGGTATTTGTCCCATAGTATTTTGGCCATAGGTTTCACCTAAATATAACCCATTTTTTGAGTGTTCTTAAATATAAGGTGACTTATGGAGTAAATATAAAAAAATGTTTTATTTGATTACCATACCTCTCGTTTATTTATATTTTTATTAATTTACCATACCTCTTTTACAAATATGGTATTTGGCCCATAGGATTCACTTAAATAAAACCTCTTTCTTGAGCCTTCATAAATAGAATGAGGGTTATGGACTAAATATAAAAAGAGGTTTCGTTTATTTACGATACGTCTAGTTTATTTATATTTTTATTTATTTACGATACCTTTTCAGTAAGTATAAAAAGTCGTTTTATTTATTTACCATACCTCCACTTTACTTATATTTTTATTTGTTTACACCCTTACATGTATATAAGGTGACTTATGGAGTAAATATAAAAAATGTTTTATTTATTTACCATACCTCTCATTTATTTATATTTTTATTAATTTACCATACCTCTTTTATAAATATGGTATTTGGCCCATAGGATTCACTTAAATAAAACCTATTCTTGAAAATGGGCGAATGGATTCACTTAAATAAAACCTATTCTTGAAAATGGGCGAATGGAAGGTTGTAAGTCCTAATTTCAAGGGCTAAATTTACCTTTTTTACCCTCTCCCTTAAAATAAGGTGGGCTATTTGAGGTGATTTGTAAAAATGTACTATGATACAAAATATTCGCCCACTAAAAATTTAAAACCCCTTAATTTCGCCAAAGGGCGAACATTCGCCCCTAAAATTATCCTTGCTGCAAAGGCTATGTTATATGACCAGGATTTTCCCAAGTTTCTATGGGCAGAGGCATGTAACACTGCAGTGTATATTCAGAACAGGACTCCTCATAGAGCATTGGGGAAGAAAATGCTAGAAGGGGTCTTCACAAGGAACAAGCCAAAAGTTGGTCACTCCAGGATCTTTGGCAGCATTGCTTATTTCCACGTGCCAAATGAAAAGTGTACCAGATTGGATTAGACAACAGAGAAGGGGTTTCTCGTTGGGTATAGCGAAACCTCAAAGGCATACAGGATCTATATTCCTAGCAGTAGGAAGATTGTGGTGAGACGAGACATGAAGTTCATGGAGGACCAAGCTTTCAGGAGATCTTGTGAGATGCTTGCAGGTGATCAAAATCAGTCAACAGAAGCTCCTTTGATCCAGAAGTAGGGGCAGCCAATGGGACCGGCAGGAGGACAGTCATAGGGATCAAGTATAGTGACTAGTACCAGTATTTCCTCAGTTGCAGGAGATTCGGGGAGTTCTCAACAAACAAAGCAGCAGAGTCAGGATGAGGAGGAGTTGGTTGAACCTCCCACCACTAATGGTCGAGCCAGTAGAGAGGTTCGTCATACATTGAGAGATGCAGAGGAGTTTATTGGAACTCCTAGGGCAAACAAAAGACAACACAAATAGCCTGACAAGTGCCAAGCATTGGTGGCTCAGGTTGCAAAACCTTCCAGCTTTCAGGAGGCCGCACAACATCAGGTGTGGGTAGATTCTATGGTAGAAGAGTATAGCCCTATCATAATGAATGATGTTTGGGAGGTGGTGCTAAGGCCTGAAGACAAGTCAGTTATAGGTTCTAGATGGATCTACAAGATCAAGTATGTTGCAGATGGCAGTGTGGAAAAGTATAAGGCTAGGTTTGTGGCAAAGGGGTATACAGAGAAAGAAGGGATAGATTATGAGGATACCTTTGCCCCAGTTTCCAGATACACCTCTATCTGGTCAGTTATATCTGTAGCAGCTCAGATGGGATGGTAAATTCACCTATATGGACATCAAGACAACATTCTTGAACGAGGCGATAGAGGAAGGGGTGTACATAGAACATCTAGAGGGCTTCGAGACTCATGAGAGGCGCACTCGTGTGTAGACTGAAGAAAGATCTATACGGACTCAAGTAGGCTCCTAGAGCATGGTATGGTCGGATTGATAGCTACTTGCAACAGATGGGATTCGTCAATAGTGACACAGATCCCAACTTTTACTATTTGATGGTAGAGGGTGAGCCACTCATCCTAGTTTTGTATGTGGATGATCTCTTTTTGACAAGATAATCAACACTCATAGAGGACTGCAAGAGGAACCTAGCTGCAAAGTTTGATATGAAGGATCTGTGGTTGATGCACTATTTTCTAGGATTGGAAGTGTGGCAAAACGATGGGGAGATCTTCCTTGCGCAAGGAAGATACGCTACAGATATTCTGAAGAAGTTCAGAATGCAGGATTGTAGACCCATGTCTACGCCCATGATCACCAATAGGAAGAAGATAGATGCATCAGATGACAAGGATAATGTCCCAACCTTGTATAGACAACTTATTAGGTCTCTCATGTATCTGATCAACACTAGGCCAAATATTTGATTCGTAATCAATACTCTTAGTCAGTTCATGGTAGAGACGAAGAGGGTACACTGGGCAACAGCGAGGCATATTCTGAGGTATGTGCATGACACAGACGAGTATGGGGTGAGATATACCTGAGGGGATGACGTCAGACCTATGTTGCAGGAAACGTGGGGCAGAAGGGCGTTTCCATACGGAAACGGGTACGAAACGTTGAAACGCATTTGGTACGGCCCTGAAACGCGTTTCAGGCCGTACTACCACGTTTCACGAAACTGAAACGTGGCCAGTACGGCCTGAAATGCGTTCCAGGGCCGTACGACCCACGTTTCAGCATTTACTTGTGTTTTTTTTTTTTTTTTTTTATTTGTTTTCTAATCATTTCTTACGTTAGCCTAGTGACTTCTAGTTGCTTTCAGATGCCTATCTAAAGTTATAAAAGTGAACTTTTGCCCTAGTGTTGATATGCAGTGCATGGTAATGTTAAATTCTTAAAGTAAAAGTGATATTCTCCTTTATTTTTCATTTTCATCCTTTTAATTAAATTTTTAACATTACCATGAAATGACTCAGGATGTTTGAGAGTGGTTTCGCCCTCATTGGATTTCATATGGAGAAAGTAGAATTTTAGATCTCACTCAAAATCTAGCAGACTTATCTGTTTTTCAGGATTTCAGGATTGGGGGGATTGCAATGTTTCCATTGGATTTTATCATGTACTAGGGTATGGAACTTGTATTTAATCAAGAGAACCAAGCCCTCTATGCAGGGGAGACTCCCAATCATCAAGAGAATGTAGGGTACTAGGGTATGAAACTTGTATTAATCAAAAGCATTAAGGTCGTTCGACTATGTAGGAGGAGACTCCCAATCAAGCACGAGACAAGAAATTAGAAATTTCTCGTGGCTGATTTTGGATATTTCTATTTTCATTATGTGATTATTCATGAGTAAATGTGATGCAAATTTAGATACTTATAGTTTATGCATTGACAATTGACAGTTTTATCATAATGTAATAAATTAGAATGTATCATATATGCTTTATGATTGCACATATTTTTTTAATGTCCTAATATATATATATATATATATTCGCGTTTCCCCGTTTCCAAAATTTGGGGAGGTCGCGTTTCGTATCGCTTCCCGTTTCGGAAACTCGTACCCGTTTCCCCGTTTCGTGCAACCTTGCATCAGACTATGTGGGTTCACAAATGCCGATTGGGCAGGCAGTTCAGTAGACAGGAAAAGTACTTTTGGGTACTGCTTCAGCGTTGAATCAGAGATGGTTTCGTGGTGTAGCAAGAAGCAAAGTCAGTCGCCCTGAGCTTTGCAAAAGCAGAATACATGGCAACAAGAACAGTTATGTGCGAAGCTATATGGCTTCGAAAGATGCTAGTAAGATTGTTCAGACAGGGAATGGAGGCGACCAGAGTCTACTGTGATAATCATAGTTGCATCAAGCTCTTTGAGAATCCAGTGTTTCATGACAAATCGAAACACACAGATATTCGGTGTCATTTCATCAAAAAATGTGTACAGCATGGGGCGGTCCAACTACAGTATGATCCCATAGCATAGCAAGTTGCAGACATACTAACAAAATCTCTAGGGAGAGCTAAGTTCGTCTATTTCAAAGAACAGATGGGTATGGTGGAGAACCTGTTCCAATAGCAGGGACAGATTTTCAGTTGTCGATGTTGCAGTTACAACAGCAATGGATGAGAGCAAGTTGTAGTGCAGATTTAGTGTTGGCAGCAGTATGGCAGTGTCAACAGCAGCATAGATGCAACTTTAGAGTTGCGCAGTAGTTGGTGGGTAGCAGTAGCCAGACATGAGCAACATGACAGTAGATGATACAAAAATAGAGTGTTGTGACAAGGTGTGCAGCGCTAGAACCAATGAAGCACCACCCGCGTAAGACCCGCGAGTACGCGAGGGTCTTGGCAGGTTCTATAGTGAGTCGGGTCACTCGCATAGAACCCGTGCTTAAGACCCTTACTCGACAAAACTCGTATTAAACCCGTGTACTCGTATAAGACCCGCGAGTTTGGCATAAGACCCGCATCAGACCCCTATAAGACTCGTCGAACCTCAAATTGCAATTTTTTTTTCATTTTTCTTTTCTTTTTTGGAAATGAGGTGGAGGAAAAGGGAAATTGGAGGCAAGAAAATGCTTTATAAGCACCTCTCTCCCTTCCATTTGTCATTCACTTGTCATTTGAGTGTTTGGCTCATTTCTATGAGTGTTGAGTGACTCCATTGCACAGTGAAGGAGCTCTTGGAGGAGGCTAAAGGAGGCTTCATCAGATCAGACCCAGCTTCAGGTAGGCTTCATGAACCTTGTTTGAATGTTTTCCATGTAATTTTTTTTTAATTTTTTGTATTCAATTTAATTTTTTTGGTTTTCAATTTTGTTTTAATTTGCAAATTATTTTGGGTTGAGGAGAACTACCTCCTCAGCCCACAGGGCCCTGTGGCTAAGTTTCTCAGCGTCACAAGGCCACTGTCTTTGGTGATAATTTGTGGGACAAAGTCATTGAGATTGTCAACGTCATTGAGCCCCTTGTGAAAGTCTTGCGATTGATGGATGGAGAGAAACCTGCAATGGGATATATTTATGAGGGCATGGATAGGGCCAAAGAGGCCATCAAGACTTTCTATAAGGGAAATGAATCTCAATATCTCCCTATATGGCAAATTATTTATTCTAGGTGGGATCGGCAACTACATTCACCATTGCATGCAACAAGAGCATATCTCAATCTGAGCTTATTCTACAATGAGGGGTTTGGCATTCAAAGAGATCCCGAGGTGATGAGAGGTGTCATGATATGCATTGACAAGATGTTCTTGAATCAAGATATTCAAGACAAAATCAAAAGACAATGAGATATGTAGAAGGAAGCATCTGACATGTTTGGATTCAGCTCAAACCAACATCTTAAGGACAAGAAAATGCATTGTAAGTGCAAATTGTTAGAACTTAGCTTGTAATTTTTCTAGTTCTCTTTTATATGTTTGGCATTACAAACCGATAATCTTTGTTGTTATTTTTTTACAACTCACTAGTGGATAGATTGTGGCACTGAGGCACCACAATTACAAGAATTTGCCATCTGAGTTCTGAGTTAACCCTACAATGCTTCTTCTTGTGAGCATAATTGGTAGTGTTTGAGCACATCCATAGCAAAAAGAGAAACATGTTGGAGCATGAGAGGTTGGAGAAGTTTGTTTTCATCTACTACAACCTTCAAATGCTCACAAAACAAGTGCAACCAAAGGATACAGATCCAATTTTATTGGAAACTATTGATTTAGAGTCTGATTGGGTTGTGGAGGAGTCCCCTGATTTGAGTTGGCTTGACGAAGAGACTAAGGATCTCTCTAGTTTTCCATCTCAAATGGAGACTCCAAATACACCTACCTCACAGTTGCTTCAGCCTTTCGATGTTAGCACTAGCTCCACAAGGGCTTATGGTAGGCGTAGTCGTCCATGGGTGATGAGACTCAAGATTGTTATGAGAAAATCATTTATCATTTATGACATATGTATTTGAATTTTGAACTTGCTGACATTTTTATTTTAATTATGGAATCATGAGTCCTTTTCTTTTCAGTATCTAAATGTTTTTCTTACAAAAATCGAATATGTTATGTTGTACTTTTATAGATATGAGATGATCTTATGAATTATTGCATATATTGTGGTTTTTATAACTTATAAGGATTTGAATTGTCATTAGTTATTTTTATGTGCTTAAAATTTACTATATTTTAAGGTTTTTTTGTATTTTGACTAGTCTTATACGAGTCGTTCTAGAGTCTTATATGAGTTGACGAGTCTTATACAAGTACGAGTCGTGCAACATTGGCTAGAACACATTCCTCACTAAGAGGGTGATCCAGATTTAAACAAGAATGCAAGATGAAATATTTTGCCCCCTTCAGTTGGTCCAGGAGGTCATCAATCCGTGGGATCGTGTACCTATTACAGAGAGTGATCTTGTTCAACGCCCGATAGTCAATACAGAGTCTCCAAGTCCCATCCTTCTTCTGTACCAACACGATCGAGCTCCCACAGGGCGATGAACTCGGACAGATGTGACCTTTCTGCAGCAACTCCTGAATCTACCTCTTGATTTCATCATTCTCCAGAACGAAGCGCCAATAGATTGGTCCATTGGGCAATGATTCACCTGGGGTCAGATCAATGGAGTGCTTGACCTGACAATGCAGAGGAACCCCTGCGGGGGAGTTGAAGATGTCCTCGTACTCCTGCACAACCTTGTCCATCTGTAGTTGTCGTGAGGAGGGTCCCTGTTTCGAGGTCATGGATGCCGTCTTCTTCTTTTCTTGAGGACGTATCATCAGGAAAACAAATTTCAGGGTTTTGGAAATGAGCTTACTGCATTGTTTTGCAATAACTAAAGAGATGGTGGTAGGTGATGCTACCTCTGGTATTCTGTACAACTTATTTCCCAAAGTAACAATAATAGCATGGGGCCTTGATTCATGTACAACATGTCGCTTCCACAAGTATGGTTGTCCTAATAATACATCACAAAATTCAAGGGGAGCAATGTCACACAATACCTAATCCGTGAAGGGCTTGATGTTGATGGAAGGCGACACTGCTAGCTCACGCGAAGATCCCGTCCTTGATGAAGCCACCCAATGGTGTACGGCTGTAGATGTGCTGTGGTCGGTAAGCCCAACTGCTTCATGACCTCTGCCAAAATGAGGTTCTTTTCGCTCCCGCTGTCGACAATGAACTGTAGCGGGGAGCCCTTTACCCACATCTGGGAGTGGAAGAGACGCTCCTCCTCTGGATCTTCGAGTTCCTCCTTCTGGATGTTCGTGGTGGCAATGGTGGCATTGGGTTCCGCATTGATAATCTGCTTCCCTTTGTCATTCCCCTTGTCAGGTTCTGACTCAGAGTCAGAACATGCATCTGATTCTGAAACCTTTAGCTTGACCACCAGTGACTACTTAGCCCGAAACTCACTTGTGTTGTCAGTGGAGCTCTTATGGAACTCACACCACTTTCCAGTGTCCTTTTTCGGCTTCACAGCACTGTTCTTTGCTTGCAGCTTTGGCGAGTTGTCTTGAGCAGCCCCGCCTTGGCTTTGTCCTTTGTTTTGCGGTTTGGGGGCACCTTTCCCTTACTTCGGATTCGCAGATCCAAAGTCTCGCTTCTTCTGTTTAAACTTTTGCTCGACCTTGACGACATATCAATATGTCGTGCTGAGCAAAGAGATGTTCAAGAATTCTGTTTCTTCCTGGATGTACTTCTGCAGGCAGTCGCGGTATTTGAGCATCAAATGCTGCTCTGAATCCTTAATACCGAACTTTGTGCGAAGGGTATGGAAAATATTGGTAAACTTCGGCACGTCTTGGTCCCTTCCCTGCTGCAGCGTGGTCCACTTTATGTATTGATCCTCATAGCTTCCGACAGGGTAATACTGCTCGTTGATGGTATCCCGGAATGAATTCCAAATGGGTGTGACTGAAAATAGTGAGCATGTACTTTCATCCTTCTACTCGTAGTAGGTTTCCCACCAGTCCTTGACGTGGGGGGCTACTTTGAGAAGAGCGAAAATAATCTTTTCCCGACTGGAAAAATCATGAACAAAAAAATAAGCCTCTAGCAAATTTAACCATTTATCGACGGCATCTGCGTCTATCTGACCCTCAAATATGGGGATTTCAAAATTAACTTGTACCTTAAACGGTGTGGCGTTTCCAGAGTAACTGTTGGAAGTCGATGCATCGCCCCTGGGTAGCTGCTAAAGGATGTGGGCAAAGTTGTCCATCATCGCGTTCCTTTGTCGCTCGAGGGTTTCTTCGAGCAAGATTTTGACAGGATCTCCTGCCCCTTCGTCTTTCTTTTCATCCGCCATGGGACGCCGTCGGGATTTGCGAGGCTGGTCTTGCAAAGGTTCGACCAGTTCAAGCCCTAACTCCTTATATCCCGACCTCATTGGGGACATGCAAAGAAAAACAGAGAAAAAAAGTAGACCGCTCTGATACCATTGATCCGGATTTAAATAGGAACGCAACAAATTACAGAAATAACCATAAACACAGAGATGCAGTGGAAATAATACTTCACTTCATTAATGTAAAATACTGAAATATGCTTACCAATAGAAATGGAAATAAACCAGCTAGGGCGATGGTAGCTTATCCCTGGGAAGAGATGTGGCGGCTACATGCCTCTGAACTACCTTACAATGAGGCTCAAGGGCCTTTCTATTATTGAAAAATAAGAGCAAACCCTAAACAACCAAAACCTTAACCCGAGGAGATGTAACACCAAGAGTTTATGGGCCCCGTTGGAGTGAGTTGGACAGCCAACTTCCCAGGGTCATGAATTGGTCATATTATCTCCGTTTCACATGCATGATAACCCGTTGGAAAGATCTCTCCAAGGACTACGACGGAAAAGATGATTTTAAATGCAAAATCATTGGCAGTAGATTTCCAAAAAAACATCGTTTAGGGTCTCAAAATGGCTCCGAAAGTTTAGGACCCGAAAAACTGCTAAAAATAGTAAATTGTGCTACAATTAAGGAAACTGAAAAACTGAAAGAAGCAATGGTGGGGGTCCAAGTGGAATTGGCGGGCCGCCACCAATATCTACTTGGATCAAAGGGAGCGTTAGTTTTTTGTAACATCAGATGTGTTATAGCCACGAAATTTGGTGGAGAGGCTAGAATACATGAGATCTCCAAAACCCAAAAATTGTTTCTAGAAATTTCACCTAGAAGTGTCTCAATTAGATTATTAGTCGTTTTTTTTAATATTTCCCAAGTCTTAACTTAGGGAATATGGTTAATTAATCAGTATTAATTGAGATAAGGTGAGAATCATCTAGAAACTCACATGGGTCGATCCAGAAATTATTTGAGCTATCGATTAAGATTTAATCTTGGTCGTTGGAGTCCCAACAGGAAGATATAAGAAGGGATCGATGTGGTGATGGAGAATACACCAGTGCAGATACTTAGTTGCCCAAGTAGTTCAATTTTCTCAGTGGCAGAGATTCAACAGAGAAGATAGAGCCAAAGGGTGAGTAGCAGGTGGTAGAGGAGGTTAGCAGCATTCCAGGAGGAAATATTCCAGTCTCGAGAAGAGGCAATGAGAGGAAGGCCGAAATCCCCAAAGGCTCTAAGCAAGCACTACGTAGAGGGTGATGCAGAAGGTTCAACATGTGGCTAGGGAGGCAATTTCGGTGGTAGAAATTAGCTGTGGGGTGAAAGAAAATTCTCACAATAATTTGCCAGTATTTTGCTCAAATTAGATTGCCAGTGGAGCATCTAAATTATTGTACTTAGAATTGTTGCTAAAGAATAATAATAAAACCCTCATTTGTTGCACCAGTTTTCCCACATTGGGTTTTTCCGAGAACAATTGTCCAAAAATAACTATATCAAAATTCTTGTGTGTGCTAGAATTTCTCGGTTTCTAGTATTTTATTTTCCGCAGTATTTTTATGGTGAAAATTGCAATTGTGATTTTATTCATTATTTTTCGTAGCAAATAAATTGCATAATTTAATTTATAATTAGGAGGATAATTTTCAGTTGTTGCAATAGATGAAACTTTCACATGGTTCTCTCTCTTGGATGATGATTTTTATTCTATGATGATTTTGTGCTAATTTATTGTTAGTATCTTCTTCCATCTTGAACTTGTTGAAGAATTAGGGCTTAAATTTACCGAAGTGTTGTTGAACGCTGTATAGCTCTAACATATCCTTAAACAAAATTTTCATCAAGTTTCGCTTGAGAAACTTAAGTGTAGCTTTCTCCCTTTCAATCTCCAAAGAAGAGAGAAAGACACTAAGGTTTAAGGAATTCAGAAATCTGAGTGTAGCTTTCTCCCTCTTCTTGAAATTGCTTCCATTGGTCCTCTTCCATAGAATAGTTTCCCTTGACTCCACTAGCCCTTGATTGAGAAAGGCACTAGTCCTATCTCTTGTGTCAATCCATAAAAAAAATAAAATAAAATAAAAGCCTTAAAATTTTCATTTTTATGTTTTCTAGAGTAAATTAGGGTTACCGTTAGATTATAACAAAACTTGTCCATTTCATGATTATATACCTTGGAACTTTTTGTCCTAGGGTCATCCTTTACATGTATTCAATTAAAAAAGTGAGAATATTATTTTACATGCTTTTTTCGACTAGTAATTAGAGATGACATCTAGGGTTTCTATTGTTGGTTTATGTGTTTTCAACCATAGAAAATTATTGTAATTTATTTCCTTGTTTACTCATTGAATAACTCTAATTTTTCACTTGTTTATCATAGTTTCTAGGGTTGTTTTTCTTGTTGTTCCTATAGATGCTTCCATGTTGTAAATTTGTTTATTAGAACCCTAGCTTATAACAGCAAAGTATAATTTCTAGATCATTGTGTTTGAGAACCTATTTGAGCCTCTCAAGACTTGCTAAACCCTCTAGATTTAGCCATAGGGCCTTTTGAACTCATCATCTTGAAATTATACCTTAATTCACCTGAAACCCTAATCATTGAATATTTATCCTTGGGAAAATCTTGCAATAAAACCCTTAGGGGGTAGATAGCCTAAGACCACTTGGGTTACAAAATTCCTAAGGTATACCAAGGAATCGTCCCTTGTGGGGATTGTAGGGGAACATTTGTTAAGGTGACAATGATAACTAATCCCATTGTTATTGTCGATCTAGATTGCTTAGCGAGGCTTTGCACTAAGGTGCTAGATATGTATGCTTGGGAGCGGGAGCGAAAGTGGGAAGCAGGGGCGGGGAGTGGTTTTGGGAGCAAATTTTATACAATATATATTTTTATATATTTTGAAGCATATATGTCAACAAAAGAATGTAGCATGATGAATTAGTGATAAAAAACATAAAAACATGGATTAAACCATATAACATCATTCATCTAATAGTTATAATGTTCATTAACCACAACTCCAAAAATTACAAGTTCTCATTTATATAGCATGTAAGGGTGCACATAACCAAAATAGCATCAAGTGCAATCCATCTCTGAACTGAAAATACATCAACAAATAGGCTCTAGATGGCCTCTAGCATCCAAAAAAGTCATGCTACAACAAATAACTACATATCATCAAAATCATTGCCTATCTTGGGATCTTTGTCATTAATATCACACTCTAAGCATTAACATAAGATAGAAAAAACATAGCATGTCAAATTCAAGATTTTGTTTGAGTGATCATTAAATTTTTAGTAGGGTCATGATAGAGGAGTTCAACAACCAATGTCACTAACATCAAGGTACATAAAGGGCTTGGTGCTCTTCATTAAATACGACTTCCATACCCTAGTACATGACAAAATCCAATGGGAACATTACAATCCCTGCAATTCTCAAATCCTAAAAAACTGATATGTCACCTAGATTTTGAATGAGATCTAAAATTCTACTTTCTCCATATGAAATCCAATGAGGTCAGAACCACTCTCAAACATTACTATGAATTGCATATCACAGGAGCGGGAGCGAAAGTGAGGGTGGGGATCGACATTTTCAAAAGCTCCCTAGCGAATCGAGAGTGAATTTTTATATAATATATATTTTTATATATTTTGATGCATATATGTCAACAAAAGCATGTAAAATGATGAATTAGATATAAAAAAGCATAAATACATGGGTTGAACCATATAACATCAATCATCTAGAAGTTACAATATTCATCAATCACGTCCACAAGTTAGTAACATCCAACATATCAAGTCTCATAATTCATCAATCTTAAAGTTTCAAGCTTTCAAAATTCAATATATCATATTCATCATCATTGATCACCAAAGTTGTAACTTGTACTTGCAAGTTTGTACCATTACCATTACCAAGTAACCAAACGATAGCAAAGAATATCTAACATGAAATGAAATGTTTCAACTTTCACGAAGCATCATATAATATATTCATAATTCATTACCAATGAGTTATAATTGCCAACTTCAAACTTAAATTGTCATATATTGTTTACAAAAAATATCATAATAAATATGAAAAAGTCAATAGTTATAAAAACTACTAGAAACTAGAAAAGACAAGTAAATCCATTATCTACTGCTTCTTGTGGCCCTTGCCACAAGAAATGTCTAATTTCTGAGAAGGTCGTGGTGGTCTATTGGGAGTCTCCTCCCGCATAGTCAGATGACCAAAATGAGAAGACACATGACCTCCACGTGAGGATGTAGATGTTGATGGAGGTGGTGGCAGCAAAGGCAAAGATTGTGGAACTCAAGCACCGCTGCTGGATGATTGGGGTGGCATGGATGTTGTTGCTTCACCATCATCTTTCAAAAGTTTTGTTTCCAATTCTTCTAAATGTAGAGCACCATCCTTCAAATTATCTTCCTTTGGGTTGTTGTCCCAAGTAAATGATGTATCATCACGAGCCCAATCACAATAAGGACTCAAAAACCTCAAGTTGCAGTGCACATAACAAAGTGATGAGCCCCATAAATGGGTAATTATATGGGCTCATTTTGCCTCCTAACATAGTTAAATCAACCATTCTCTTAGCTTATTGCATGTTTTTTAATTATATTTATGCTTATGGAGTGAGTTGAGTTAGTTCTGATGCCATGTGGTCTAATATGCGTTTAATGCAGGTTTTTATTGAATTTTGAAGAGAAAGTCAAAGATTCAATGGACAATTGGCAGCAATAATTCGAAGTGGACAAAGAAGAGGATTTCTAGGAGGGAATCCCCCTCATTTATTACTCCCCACTTCGAATTCCCCTTCATGCAGCTCAGAGTAAAAACAGCCAAATCAATGCACTAAGAGGCAACCGAGCAAGTGGAGGATAACTGATGTTTATCTCGAGTTTTGGGAGCCAAGCCTCCCTGATTTCAAGGAAGCTATTGGGAGCTTCACTAGGGTAATATTTTAGTCAGATTTTGTTGTACTTCTACTATTGTAAAACTCTGCTCAACTTCGAGCTTACTTTTGGTAACAGTTTCATGTAATTGTTTTGATAATAAAGATGAGATCCTTTTTGAGCTAGCACTAAGTTACCTTAGAGGGCTGAAGCTCTTGGGTTAGGGCCCAATCCAAGAAGCCAAGCTCCTCTTTATTTGTATTTATATGCTTTGTTTCAGTTTGTTGATTAGTTGTTGTTAGATGCATTTCTTTCTTGGCTAAGAATAGGTTGTTTTTTATGATTTAGAAAGTTGTTTCTATTTATGTTTTCTATAGCAGATTAAGCAGTGATAGAAAGAAGATTCAAAAGGCTAGCAACAGTGCCTTGGCCTCTCTTCCTCTCTTTGGGACTATGAATTGAGGCAAAGACCCTCTTGCTGCCCCAAAAACACAGATTTTCCTTCATAGGACTTATAGTGTTTGCAGTGTGTTAGAAGGTTAATGCTTTGCTTTAGATCTCTTCCACCATGCTCACTTCTGTATTTGCAATAAGTCTTATTCCATGCTTTCTTTCCTCGTAGCATTTCTCAGCATTTACTTTCCTAGATCACAGTTTAGACTAGCTTGATGCAAAATTCTGTTTTTCTAGATGCACTCATTTCATTGCTTGTTTGATCTTATTGGTTGACTATCAGTTTTTTTGTAGCAGATCTTTTCTCACAACAGGTCAGCCTATCAACCATCACATTCTCTCCTTGATCCATGCCCTACAAGTCACCCAAAGTTCACCTCAAATCTGCCTTAGTTTTCTGCCTTTTTCCATAGAACTTCTTCCTTCCTCTTTGAGCGAACCCAATCATATTTCTCTCTCCTGGTGATTCTTGGTGGACCCTAGGTGCCTTAACACCTCATCCCAACCTTCATCTACCTTTTCCACCCACTCTCACACCCTCAAAACCTTCAAAACTGCTCTCAGCATCCTCCTGTAAACCTCCTGTAGACCTCCTGTAAATCCCCTGTGTCCTCCTGTAGATTTTCCTATAGGCTTTCTTTTGAAGGCCGAGTGTGGGAAAAGCCTCCAGAAGGCCACCCGAGACCTCCTAGGACCCATCCACACCATCCTACATCTCCTCAAATCCCAAAGTCGCCCTTCAACACCACCTATTCGCTTTCACCTTCACACAATAAAATACATGCATGTCAAATTCACATAAAAATCCAAAAAGATGTTTTGTTCTCATTTACTTCTAGAAATAGTTTAAGTAGATGATGTTTACTTCCTTGAGTAGGTAATGGCATTCATTTCATGTTTTCATAGTGCTTTCTGCAAAAGTAGGAATAGTTGGTTAATTAAGGTTTACTAGGTTTGCTTTACATTTCAGTGTTTCTCCTTTCCGCAATTAAAGTATCCTCTGTAGAATAAGCTTTCATTTCTTTCATCACATATAGAGCTTCTTCTGGAATCCATAGAAGTTGGCTTGAGCTCCTAGTGATCTTGCACCAGCTAACCAAGTGACAGCCTGCAATAAGAACTAGTACTTGTACAGCGTCGTCACTTCCAAGTTTGTTACGAACTACCGGTTTGATAAGAGTAAAGTAGGCAGCCCAAGAGTTGCAACATTATTGCTGCAATACTGGTGCTCACCACTTTTTGGCGCCGTTGTCGGGGAAGCGTCAGAGCATTTTGTGATTACTGCTTTCTTCTATTTTTTATCGCAACATTCTGCTAAATAGTTTATTTCAGCAAAAGTAAATAGTCATTTCTTTCAGTTTCTGCATTTCCTTGCTTTTCTTTTCAATTCTGCAAATTTCATTTCAGCAAAGTTCATTTCAGTTAGTTGCAATTTGTTTTGTTCAATCAATTTTAATTTTGCAGGTACAATCAATGTGGGGAGAAAGAAACAAAAACTAACCAAAAAGATTTCCTTTCATGCCACGTAGGAATAGAGATAATTCAGGAAAATTCTTGCCCAACACCCCCACTACATCACACAGCCAACCTTCTCTCTTCTTCGGTGCCAGTGATCAAGAAAAACCCTTAGGTGAACAACCAGAGATATTTGAAGAACCTATAGGGGAAGAAGAAGAAGAAAACATCCCTCCTGGGCTAATGGCTGAAAACAAAAATGCTAGGGGGAATGGAGAGAGAATAGAGGGTACCTTTCCCATCAGGGAGACCAATGGGAACACCAAAATGAAGAATATAAATCCTTCAGCCCTACCTCACTTCCATGGTTTGACTACAGAAAATCCTGACACCTTTTTGTTTGAGTTAGCTGTCATCTGTCGAACCTATGACTATGCAGAAGATGAGCAAAAGTTGAAACTATTCCCTTCTACTCTCAAGGACGTAGTATTGCATTGGTTCATGGGGTTTCCTGGCAATAACATCACAACTTGGGCTCAGATGCAGTAGGCCTTTAATGACAAGTATCGAGACTACTATAGGTCAAAAGATACCAAAGAAGAAATCTTCCGAATGACCATGGGAAGTGATGAATCTTTGGAAGATTATGAAAAGAAGTTCCAGTGCAGTTACAAAAGGGCCATGTGTACACTTGACTCTGAATCTCCGAAGTTGGTCTTGCTCAGGGGAATTCCGGAAGACCTTCTAGACACCCTCCATCTACTGGCCGGGGGAGACATCTACCAACTATCTTATGAGGACATAAAGACTGTTTTTAGAAACCATTCTAGAGCAGCCAGAAAGAGAGGTAGGGGGGTCAACCCATAGCCAGTACCTCTTCTTCTAATTCATCCATTAAAGGTGAACTCGAAAACATGCTGGAAGACTTCAAGAGTGAGATGTTGCAGACTCTTACCATGCAAATGGATACCTTGCATATCAAAAGAAAACAAGAGGAAACGGAGAGGGCTTTGGCCATCTTTTGTCCTAGATGCACTAGGAGGCATCTTAGGAACGAATGTCCATTGAACTCTATAGAGGTTTGTTCAGTCTGTGAAGAAGATCATTCTACAGATTAGTTCCCTTCCTTGTCCGAACTTAAAGTTGTATACCAAGGGGCCGAAGGAGCCCCTGAACCACTCTATTTCATGAACCAAAGGAGACCGCATGGACCTAAACCATACGAGCAGGGGATGCAAGGGACATCTTAAGCATACTACAACCCCAACCAAGTCACTTCCATACCTTCTTGGGGCCCTCCTGCTCATCCTTCCTAGTCCACGCCTCCTCCTTAGTCCTTTCCATCTCAATATCATGCCCAACCAACCGCTCATTCATTTCAATACTATGTTCAGCTGCAGCCTCAGTGGAATGCATCTCATCAGGGGTGGAGGCCCCAGTACAACTCTTGTCCCACTCTTTTGCCTCCACCACCTGCTCAACCAAAACCATTACCTTCTGCTCCACCAAGGAAACCCCAAATGCCTGCCCAGTCGAACCCGAACTCGAACAACAGACAGGCTCAGCAAGTATATAGTGGGGAACCATCATGCCCAACTTATGCTGTGGAGATTCAGGAGATTAACCTGCAATCTGGGAAGGTTCTCCCAGATAGCCAACCTCCACCCAGGGAGGTTGAGGAAGATAAAGAGGAAAGTGAACCTAAAGCAATTCCACCCTTTCCTGAGAGACTATCTGGGACAACACAGCCTACCCCAGAAGAAACTGAACTTCTAGGAGAATTGAAACAGTTATGTGTGAAGATACCACTTCTCCAAGCCATAAAAGATGTGCCTATCTACAATAGGTTGATCAAAGAGAAGTGCTTTAGGCATCCAGGAAGGCGCAAGAGAGATGCCCCAACCATCAATGTCATAGGACAACTGTCCGACCTGATGTTGGGGCAGGTAATCTATCCGAAATATCTGGACCCTAGAAGCCCAGTAGTTGATGTCCACATCAATGGCACCATGATCCCACACACCTTGATTGATTTGGGAGCTGCCATTAATGTGATGACAAAGGACACAATGCTCAAACTTAACCTCCAAGGCTCCTTGAGGAAGACCATGACAGTACTGCAGCTAGCAGACCGCTCCACTGTGACCCCTGAAGGGATTGTGGAAGATGTGATGGTCTCCATTGATTCTTGGGAGTACCCTGCTAATTTCTTAGTTCTCCAGCCGAAGGCAAAGCTCACTGGGTATCCTCTCATCCTGGGAAGACCCTGGTTGGCTACTGCCGATGCCTACATCAGTTGTCGAGCTGGGAACATGACCATAAAGAACGGGCATATGTCCAAGCAGTTAATCCTATACCCTCTTGCCCAACCCTTACTAGAACATGATCTACCTCTCTAGTTGGAGGAGGAGGATGAGGATGAAGTCTATTCTGCACCACTTTGTGCATTAGAAACTGCCATGGGGGGAAAACCGCAAGATGAGGATGATGTGATTGAAAATTTGATTCAGAATCCACCCCCCAGTGTATTACCCTTAGAGGACATAGTAAGAGAAACCCAAAACAACCCCTCAACTGATCTTTGTGTGGCCAACCTGACCTCTCTCCGTGTTAAGAATATAGAGTTCGGCCCAAAAAGAACCTTGAAAACCAATCCATCCCTATCCACTTCCTAGGAGAAGGACTTGTGCAGCTTATTGAGAAAACATTTAGATGCCTTCACCTGGAGTTATAAGGATATGAAGGGAGTGCACCCTTCAGTATGTATTCATCATATATACATTAAGGAAGATTGCAAACCAGTCAGGCAGCCTCAAAGGAGGATGAATCCAACACTTAAAGACATTGTTAAGGAAGAATTGCAAAAATTACTTGATGCAGGATTCATCTACCCCATCTCTGACAGTGAATGGGTCTCTCCTTTGGTGCTAGTGCCAAAGAAAAATGGCAAGTGGAGAATCTATGTCGACTATCGGGAATTGAACAAAGCCACTAAAAAGGACCATTTTCCTTTACCTTTCATAGATCAAGTGTTAGATGGTCTGACGGAGAAAAAGTTTTTTTCCTTCCTAGATGGGTTTAGTGGGTACAATCAGATTCAAATCAGCCCGAAAGACCAAGATAAGACCACTTTCACTTGTCCTTGGGGTACCTTTGCATACCGGGTCCTTCCTTTTGGTTTGTGCAATGCTCTAGCCACTTTCCAAAGAGTGGTATTGAGTATATTTTCTGAACTGGTTCATGATGCAGTAGAAATATATATGGATGATTTTACTCATTATGGCTCTAACTTTCAGGAAGCTTTATCTAACCTAGGAAAAGTTCTAGACAAGTGTATTGCGATGAACCTATCCCTCTGTCCAGAAAAATGCGAATTTTTTATGACTGAAGAGACCGTGTTAGGTCATGCAATATCTCAACAAGCACTGTAGGTGGACCCCAACAAAATCGCCATCATCCAAAGGGTCCCACCTCAAAAGGTGAGAGATGTCAGAAGTTTCTTAGGCTTAGCTGGATATTACAGAAGATTCATTAGAGATTTCAGTAAGCTAGCTTCTCCTTTGTTTGGCCTTTTAGGCAAAGATGTTGAGTTCATATGGTCCGAAAATTGTCAAGAAGCCCTAGATACCTTGAAGAGCAAGTTAGTAACTGCCCCAATTCTCAGAGGCCCAATCTGGGCCCTACCCTTTCACATTCACACAGATGCCTCGAACAAAGCAATAGGAGCAGCCTTAGGACAAATTGATCAAAAGTTGCCTTACGCCATATACTTTATAAGAAAAAACTTGTCAAAGGCAAAGCTAAACTACACAGTGGCTGAGAAGGAACTCTTAGCTGTTGTGCATTCCTTAAACAAATTCAGACATTATATCACAGGTTATCAAACCTTCGTGCACACTGATCATGCTGCAATTAGATATTTAATGAACAAACCAGATGTAAATGCTCGTATTATTAGATGGTTGCTTTTACTGCAGCAGTTTGATCTGACCATTATTGATAAGCCTAGTAAAGAAAATGTTGTTGCTGACTTTTTGTATAGAGTAAATTTGCCTGCAGGTGAAGAAGGAATGGTGGATGACCAAATGCCGTTTGCTATTTCAGTACTTTCTCCATGGTTTGCCGATATAACAAACTACTTGGTTTCAGCATAGTTTCCACCACACCTGTCCTCGAAAGAGAAGAGCAAGATAATAAGGAAAAGTGCCCCTTTCACTTGGATTGGTGGAAATTTCTTCAAACTTGGCCCAGATCAGATCTTCAGAAGATGTGTCAGGGAGGAGGAAGTCTTTTACATCCTCCTCACCTGTCATGACGGGCCTTGTGGAGGTCATTTTGCAACAAAGAGAACTGCCTTCATTGCAAGCACGCTACTATTGGCCCACTCTTCATCAAGATGTGAAGAGATACACCAGCCAATGTGATCGATGTTAAAGGATGGGGATACTTACTCCAAAGGATGAGATGCCCATGCAACCTCAAGTGACCTTTGAGCCATTTGAGAAGTGGGGCACGGGCTTTGTGGGTCCTATCAGCCCTCCTTCAAAACAGAAACAATACATCATTGTGTGCACCGATTACCTAACAAAGTGGGCAAAAACAAAAGCAATCAAAGCAGCGACAGAGGAAAAAGCAGCTGAGTTTTTGAGAGAACATATTCTACAAGTTCAGGTATCCAAGAGAATTGGTCACAGATCAAGGCAGTCAGTTCACTTCCAATTTGATTGAAGACCTAGTCACACATCATAAAATCAAGCACAAGACTTCCACCCCTTACCATCCACAAGCCAATGGGTAGGAGGAAGTCACTAACAGAGCTTTGGAAGGAATCTTGACCAAGGTAGTGAGCAACAGCATAAAAGATTGGGCGGACAGATTAGTTGAGGCCACTTGGGCCTACAACACAACATGGAAGACCACTACAGGGTTCACACCCTATGAACTGGTCTATGGGAAGAAGGCTTTGCTGTCAATAGAATTTGAATTCAATACACTAAGGATGGCAGCTCAGTTGGACCTAGACCTCAGCCATGCACAGAAGGAAAGGTTACTCCAGCTCAATGGATTGGATGAACAAAGATTGCAGGCCCTTCTCCACACAGAGGTAGTTTAGCTTCAGAGAAAAATATGGCATGACAAAAATATCAAGGAGAAGCAATTCCAAGAGGGAGATTGAGCACTGCTCTATGATTCAAGGTACAAAGACATCAAAGGCAAGCTGAGGACAAGATGGCTGGGACCCTACACTATGGAAAAATGCAATGACAATGGTTCAGTTCTAATCAGAACCATTGATAATGAAGCCATCCCCTTGCTTATCAATGGACATCGGTTGAAAGTTTACAAGAAGCCCCTCTCCAAGCGATAATTCGTTGAAGATTTGAAAAAGACAGTGATGGTAGTGGAGCATGTCTTAGCTTCCACTTCACCCACTCACTGAAGGAAAAGAGAAAAAATAAAAGAATAAGGACTCGAGTGAAAACCTCCATGAGGCGCTTGAGTCCCATCATTGGGTTGAAAACCTCTTCTAAGGTGGCCCAGTGATGCCAAAAACAAACACAAAAACAAAAAAGACAAAAACAGAGAATAAGATCCCTGGGTGAAAACCTCCCTTGAAGGTGCCCAGGGCAGGCAACTAGGGTGAAAACCTCCCTAAGGCACCCTGGTTGTTTTCAAAAAAAAAAAAGAGAAAGAGAAAGAAAATTGAATTTTAATGAGCATTGCAGGGTTGCAGGAGGACCACAGAGAGCAAGAGGAGATGCCACAGAGCCCTGAAATTCACACCAACACCTATATTATCTCCTCCACACTCTTCTCCATCATTTCTAACCTTTCTTCCACCCCACTGTGTTTTTTTTCCAGAAACTATGTGTTCTATAGGAGGCTCCTGTAGGAATTACAGAGAGCCAGAAATGGTTCCAAAAAGCAATTTGAGGGGCTAGGAAACTTCATGAAGAACATATGAACCCTCCTACAACCTTCAACCCTCCTTGCCATCCATTCCACACCTACATCACATCATCATCATCATTTTTTTCTTCCTATCCTAGAAAAACACAGGAAAAGCAGTTTTTAGTAAAAAGAAAAAAAACAAAAATAAGAGAGGAAGCAACACCTTAAAACTCACCTACAGCGTATCTGTTACCTCTCCATCTCCATCTGCATCTCTGGCATCATCCTCACAGCTCCCAAAACAGAAATAAGCTGAAATTTCAAGGGGAGAAGCAGCTACCAGAGCTCCTGTAAGAATTCTTGTAGCAGCTGATCCCATTAAAATTAAACCACAACAACAAAACAGTGCAACCATGAAGATTGAAGGAGGCATCTGAAGCTTGAATCCAGCCAGAGAATACCTGCACAAGACAAACAGCCACACATCAGAAAGCAAATAGCATGCAACAGTAAAAGGAGCCAAAATACCTCACAGCACATACATTCGACTCACAGGTAAGTGACTAACCCGCTCGTCTATTTGCATTTGTGTAATTAAAAGATATGCATGAGCAATCAGATGGTTGAGGTTGAATGACGGAAAGCTGGCCAGTTACCTTGGCCACCTCCATCTAGTTGACTGCACTCATCTGAAGATGTTATCCACACGTGCGCATAGTCAACTCAGAGAAAGATACCAAGGACAGGTAGTGGAGGTCCAAGGGTATGCAAACTCCGATGCAATAATGAGAGGTGATTGCGGGAAGAAACCATGATGATAAGGCAGGTGGGGACCAACGATCCAAATATGGCCAACGTACGTTTTTGCCAACTCACCCCCATCGTCGAAAATATCTAAAAGAAGTAATAAGTACTCCTCCTCGAGCACTCTCACCACCTTTTCCTTCATTCTCTCCTTGTAAACTTAGCTGTAGCAAACTCCTTGTCACCCCACAGCCTCGAAACCATCGTTCTCCATCGATCTCACCCATCCTCCTACTCTCGGCATTGTCTACAGGAGCACCTACAGGTTCTACAGGAGCACCTACAGGCAATTCTACAGGAGGGGCAATGAGTTGTTTTTAAGAAGAAAACACGGATTTTTTGCACAATTTTCAGCTTAAGGAGGTAGGTTCCATGCATACCAACCTTGATTATCAGCATATGCAAGGAATGATATCATTTTAAAGAGGAATCGAGTCCATAGAGGAAGAGGAATTACATAAAAAAAAAAAATTCTGCCTATTTTTCCTCAAAAAACACAGTTTTCTTCTATTTTCCTATTTTCTTCAAAATTATTGTCTCCATCTCTACATTTGGTGTTCAAAAGGGGTATAAATACAATGACAGGAGGATTCATGAGGAAGGAGCCCACTAATTCTACCAGGCTCCATGAACATCCCCAAGTAGTGGCCATATTCACAAGGGCAAATTGGATGACCTTTTTTGAGAAATTCTGAGGGTTTGTGTAATATTCCTAATTAGTCATGGCTAATTGGAATATTCGATTTTGTTCAATTTTTGCCTCCTATAGTTATTTGTAAAACCGAAAAAACAAAAAAGTGAGGAAGGAGGGACATAACTCACTTTTAGAATAAAAAGTCACTTCTTAGTAGCACAACGTTGTGACTTAAAGGGGAGCGCCAAGGGGGCCAAAGGGGGATGCAGAAATGGAGACCACGCAGACACATGGAGTGACTGCACAGGAGGGAAGAAACACGTGGCAAGAGAGGAATCACGCAAGAGGAGGAGAGCCTTGGGATTGAGAGAGGCAAAGGCTATAAAGGAGAGAGGAGCCCCCTCATTTTGATAATTCAGTGATGAGCATTTGTGATAGTCATTTCAACTTAGAGCACGCTGGCTGTTTAGCTAGTCTGAAGCATTGTTTAGTGCACTGAGTGTCTCCATTCGGAGATCTCACTCTTAGCCCCGGGGGACTTCGAGTGCCTACTCGGGCAAGGTATTTCCATTAGCATTTCAGCAGTAGTTTCATCAACATTTCAGCAGCAGTTTCATCAACATTTTGGAGGACTACGCAGCACTGAGAGGGATGACGCAGTTCTTTTTGGCAGGAGTCTAAGTTGAGGGTTTGCAGTAGGATTTGTGCTAAGAGATAGAGCAGGGGATCAACCTTTGCATATTGGAGAGTTCTAGTAGAGGTTTCAGAAAGATTTCTGGAGGCTATCATTCAGTGGCAGCGCAGAGCATTGAGGGTCTGCACAGAACCCCAAGGGGGTGATTTTCGGGGGTCGGCCATTCTAGGAGAGCTTTCTGAGTTTTTCTGGGTTTCTCAAGTAGAGTCTGATTCCAGAGTTTCAGTCTTTTCTGAGGATGGGAGCAGCCCCAAATCCTCATTTGATTTCTAGCAGCAGCAACAACATGGCAGTTCTCCAGCAGCTTGGACGCAATTGAGAGAGGGGCCATTCCTTTGCTATTCTGAGTGTATATCTTCACTTGCCTTGTGCAATTCGAGGTGCCGTCTTTTTTATCACCTCATGTACTCATTCTATTACTTAGTATAATAAAATGGCTTAGCATTTCTCTCTGCATTTCTTGAATATCTGCTTATGGTTGTATTGTTATATGTTGCACCATTATTATTTGCATCTATTTGAGCATTCTCGGTTATTATACCACTTGTGTGTTCTCCTATACTGTTAGACAGAGTCTGGAAAGGGCCAGGTAGACTTCGGATCTCGTCCTCTTTTCAGGGGCGACATATCTGGTAAATGCCCTCCTAGTCCATCTCTGGTTGGAGTTTGCTTGTGTTTGAGGAATATTCCTAATAAGGGATATTACAGTGGTATCAGAGCATAGATTTGGCTCAGCCTGTGAAGCTAGCAATCTATGACACCAGAGGAAAAACCCTACATCTGTTACATAGGTCGGAGATCCAGAGACACTGGGCGTAGGTGGGAGAACACTTACGGAGAGGGAGACTGTGTTCCGGTAGTGGAAGCAGAACAGAAGGAGCCTGTGGAGAACGCGAAGCAAGAGGCTCTGATGGCAGATGATGACGGGAAGAGATTTGTGGATATGCTCCTCAAATCGGTGCAGGATCTGTCGAGGCAGATTGAGGTGATGGGGCAGAGATTCACGGCAATAAAGGCCAGACAACGTGAGAGCACACGAGTTTTCCAGGTTGGTGAGGGATCGGGCACATTCCACCATTTGCCAAAGCAGCGTGATACTACGCAGCAGGTGGCTTCACATGCCCCTACATGCTCTACCATGCCCACTTTCTTAGGAGCAGACACGGGGGCCATAGCCCAGCAGGAGGCAGAGCCCGAACATATGGGCGATTATTTTGCAGAGTACCAGGCCTATGGGCAGGAGTTCAAGGAGGCCCTCTCATTCAGAGATTTTGTTCAGCTCCAGCGGGATAGCAGACCCCACGACCATCACAAAGGGTACCGGCATTACCATGATGGCGACACCCACCATGCAGCAAGTAGATTCCACTTGCCTACGTTTGATGGTTCATCAAACAGTTCGGCAAAGTCTTGGGTGGAGAAGCTGGACATTTATTTCCAGCTTAACCAGATGTCGGAGACAGAGGCCATCAAGGTGGCAACATTGCATTTGGATGGTGAGGCCCAAGATTGGTGGTTTCATGGGATGGTTACACTCGGGCACTCTACAGTGACGTCATATGCTGAGTTTACCAGGAGATTGATGGAGCGATTTGATCGGAGGGATCCAGAGTAGCATTTTGTTGAGCTGACAAGGCTCAAACAGATAGGGAGCCCAGAGACCTACATTGCAGATTTCTTGAGGGTCTCCGTGATGGTGCCAGACCTATCCACAGCGCAGAGGGTCTATATGTATGTTGGGAGGTTAGCAAAGCCACTTCGGGGTCTAGTCCGATCCACTAAACCAGCCACACTCCGGGATGCTATCAGCAGGACCCGGGACTTACAGGATGTCTTACCCAGGACACAGACACGTTACCCCCCCGAGACAGACTTTCTAGTCTAAGGGGAAGGATGTGAGGATTCCACCTCCAAAGGGGAATCCCAGACGAGTACAGATTGACGACGATGTCAGGAGGCAGCTGAAGAAGAAGCGATTGTGCTTCACATGTCAGGAGCCGTGGGCACCAGGACATAGATGTGCTGCTGGCAAGGCACATTTTATTGAGGTCTTCTCCGAGAGCAGTGGAGAAGAGGATGACAAGTATGATGTGGAGGCAGGAGATAGCCATGCCATACAGGGACCTTTGCCACCTCCACCGCCAGCAGCAGGTGGCGCATCTTTTGCACCCATCGGAGGGGGCCTTGCAACCTTGCGAGGAGTTCCCAAGTATCTGACGCTACACGTATGAGGGATAGTACGTGGCTAGCGAGTATCAGTTTTGGTTGACAGTGGGGCGACCAACAACTTCATCGATGCACAAATGGTTGAGCAGAGAGGTATATAGACAGAAAGCTTCGATGGGTTTTCAGTGTTGGTCCCAGGAGATCAAACCATGACGTGTGCTTGTTATGTTCCAGAGCTTTCAATGACGATGGGCACCTACACATTGACTGATCACTTTTTCGTGGTCGATATTCCGGACACCAACATCATACTGGGTGTTCAGTGGCTTATCACTCTAGGGAAGGTCACGATGGATTGGAAGACCCTAGAGATGGAGTGGGATGATGAGAAGATAGGGAGGCATGAGAAGATACGGGGACAGCACACATATCTGCCTCAGACTGTTTCGGCTCATCGTATGGAGGCAGTGTTCCGGAAGGGAGACATAGAATGGGCAGTGGAGCTGCGTGCATTAGAGGCAGGGACTATAGGGCAGACCGTACATCCAGAGATACAGTTCACCCTTGATCGGTATGCCATATTTTTTGGGGAGATTCCACCAGGACACCCATCGGATCAGGGGTTTGAGCACACCATCGAGCTTGAGCAGGGCATATAGGCAGTGATCACCACCCCCTATAAGCACCCCAAGGCCTATTAGGATGAGATTGAGCGGGCTATCCAAGAGTTGCTGGTTCTTGGGCACATTCGACCGAGCACGAGTCCTTTTGCTTCTTCTGTGGTGTTGGTGAAGAAGAAGGACGGTACATTGAGGATGTGCATTGACTACCGGGCCCAGAACAAGAAGACCCTGAAGAACAGGTACCCCATACCCAGGATCGATGAATTGATGGACTTGTTGGGAGGAGCACAGTTCTTCTCAAAGATTGATTTGAGATCTGGGTACCATCAGATTCACGTGAGGGAGCAGGACATTCCCAAGACCGCCTTCAGGTGTCACTATGGGCACTTTGAGTTCTTGGTGATGCCTTTTGGGCTAACCAACGCCCCTGCTACATTTCAGTCCTACATGAATCACATCTTCCGTAGTCACTTAAGGAAGTTTGTGTTGGTATTCTTTGATGATATTCTCATTTACAGCAGGACTTGGGAGGAGCATCTCCAGCACATTGAGATAGTATTGCATATCTTACAGGAGCAGCAGTTCTATGCCAAACTCTCCAAGTGTGAGTTTGGGTTGACGGAGATGTTGTATCTGGGACACATCATAGGGGTGGACGGAGTGAGAGTCCACGAGGAGAAGATCAGGGCCATCAGAGAATGGTCGGAGCCGAGAAACGTGACGGAACTTCGAGGATTCATTGGCATTTGTACTTACTACCAAAAGTTTGTCAAAGGTTTCTCATAGCTTGCTGCACCCCTGACAGATTTGACGAGGAAGGGGGCATTCAGTTGGTCGGATATAGTGCAGCGAGCCTTTGACAGGCTCAAGGAGGTTATGAGCAGCTGCCCAGTGCTTATGTTGCCAGATTTTACGCAGCCATTTGTTTTGGAGTGTGATGCATCGGGAGAGGGGATTGGCACAGTGTTGATGCAGGGAGGTCACCCTATAGCCTTTGAGAGCCGAAAGCTCCTTCCGCACGAGCGGTTGTATTCTATATACGACAAGGAGATGTTGGCCATCATGCATGCATTGGCTAAGTACCAACAATATTTGGTGGGTAACAGGTTCAAGGTGAGGACTGATCACAACGGCCTCAAGTTCTTTTTGGAGCAGAAGCAGCTACAGGGGAGGAAGCAGAAGTGGATCAGTAAGATCCAAGCATATGACTTTGACATTGAGTATGTCAAGGGTAAGAACAACGTGGTAGCAGATGCCCTTTCACGTAGACTAGCCACGTTATCGCTTATGAGCTTGGATACAGACTAGAGGGCTCGACTCTTAGTAGAGTACTCCAAGGACAGGTTTGCATATGAGGTTCTGGATGGGCAGGTGGTAGATGACAGGTACAGGGTGATCGATGAGATCATCTATTACAGGGATCGGATCTTCTTGACTGAGGGGTCTCAGCTCAAGAAGAAGATACTCCAGGCATCATATGATTGACCATTGGCAAGCCATCAGGGGTTTACCAAAACCTACAGGGCCATTAGAGAGAGGTTCTCATGGAAGGGCCTCAAGGAGGACGTATTCCGGCATATCAAGGAGCGCGATGTTTGCCAGAGGAACAAGGGAGAGATGAGCCATCTCGCGGGATTATTGCAGTCTCTTCCCATTCCGGAGGGGAAATGGGAGAGTATTTCGATGGACTTCATCACAGGGTTGCCCATCGTACAGGGCAAGGATTGTATCTTTGTCATCGTTGATCGATTGACGAAGTATACACATTTTTTTGCCATATCCGCACACTATACAGCAGCACAGGTGGCCGAGCTGTTCTTCAGAGAGATCTTTAGGCTACATGGTCTTCCTAAGACCATTGTCAGTGATAGGGACAGTCGTTTCATGGGCGGGTTTTGGCAGGAGCTTTTCCGGTTGCTAGGGACAGAGTTGACACCGAGTACCAGTTATCACCCACAGATGGATGGGCAGATAGAGATAGTTAACAAGTCGCTGGAGGGCTACTTGCGTAACTATGTCAGTGGGCAGCAACGAGCATGGCTAAAGTGGCTGCATCTGGGGGAGTACTGCTACAATACTTCACATCACATGTCCACTGGTATGTCCCCATTCTATGCCTTATATGGGTATCATCCTTTATCTTTTGCTGACGTGATGTTTGGTGATAGCAAGGCTCCTAGAGCCAATATTTGGATCCAAGAGAGTCAGGATATCCTCCGAGCTCTCAAGGATAACATGGCTACAGCACAAAACCAGCAAAAGTTGTATGCCGACAGGGGTCGGGTGGAGAGACAGTTCGAGGTAGGGGACATGGTCTACCTACGATTACAGCTAAACCGACAATCGTCACTAAAGCAGAAGGGGGCTGAGAAGCTCAAGCCCCGCTTTTATGGGCCATATAGGGTGATACGCAGGATTGGACAGGTTGCATATGAGTTGGAGCTGCCCCAAGGCAACAAGATTCATAACGTTTTTCATGTATCATGCCTGAAAAAGGCATTGGGGCAGCAGGTGACAGTGACAGATGAGCTACCAGCCATGGATGATGAGGGGCATTTGGTATTGCAGCCGGAGGCTATCATTGATACCAGCGAGAGGCAGCTGCGGAGCAGGACGGTCCTAGAATTCTTGGTGAGGTGGAAGAATCTGCCGGATGAGAATGCCACTTGGGAGAGTAAGAAGATCTTGCAACATCCATCACTTCAGTTGCTCGAGGACAAGCAACAATTTGCTGGGGGAGACTGTAATATTCCTAATTAGCCATGGCTAATTGGAATATTCGATTTTGTTCAATTTTTGCCTTCTATAGTTATTTGTAAATAAATAAATAAATAAAAGTGAGGAAGGGGGGACATAACTCACTTTTAGAATAAAAAGTCACTTCCTAGTAGCACAACGTTGTGACTTAAAGGGGAGCCAAGGGGGCCAAAGGGGGACGCAGAAATGGAGCCCACGCAGACACATGGAGGGACTGCGCAGGAGGGAAGAAACACGTGGCAAGAGAGGAATCACGCAGGAGGAGGTGAGCCTTGGGATTGAGAGAGGCAAAGGCTATAAAGGAGAGAGGAGCCCCCTCATTTTGATCATTCAGTTATGAGCATTTGTGATAGTCATTTCGACTTAGAGCACGCTAGCTGTTTAGCTAGTCTGCAGCACTGTTTAGTGCATTGAGTGTCTCCGTTCGGAGATCTCACCCTTAGCCCTGGGGGACTTTGAGTGCCTGCTCGGGCAAGGTATTTCCATTGGCATTTCAGCAGTAGTTTCATCAGCATTTCAGCAGCAGTTTCATCAGTGTTTTGGAGGACTGCGCAGCACTGAGAGGGATGACGCAGTTCTTTCTGGCAGGAGTCTGAGTTGAGGGTTTGCAGTAGGATTTGTGCTGAGAGATAGAGCAGGGGATCAGCCCTTGCATATTGGAGAGTTCTGGCAGAGGTTTCAGGCAGATTTCTGGAGGGTATCATTCAGTGGCAACGCAGAGCATTAAGGGACTGCACAGAACCCCAAGGGGGTGATTTTCGGGGGTCGGCCATTCTAGGAGAGCTTTCTGGGTTTTTCTGGGTTTCTTGAGTAGAGTTCGATTCCAGAGTTTCAACCTTTTCTGAGGAGGGGAGCAACCCCGAATCCTCATTTGATTTCTAGCAGCAGCGGCAACACATCAGTTCTCCAGCAGCTTGGACGCAGTTCATAGTGGGGCCATTCCTTTGTTATTCAGAGTGTATATCTTCACTTGCCTTGTGCAAGTCGACGTGTCGTTTTTTTTATCACCTCCTGTACTCATTCTATTACTCAGTATAATAAAATGGCTTAGAATTTCTCTCTGCATTTCTTGAGTATCTGCTTATGGTTATATTGTTATATGTTGCACCATTTTTATTTGCATCTATTTGAGCATTCTCGGCTATTATACCACTTGTGTGTTCTCCTATACTCTTAGACAGATTCTGGAAAGGGCCAGGTAGCCTCTGGATCTCGTCCTCTTTTCAGGGGCAATATATCTGGTAAATGCCCTCCCAGTCCATCTCTAGTTGGAGTTTGCTTGTGTTTGAGGAATATTCCTGATAAGGGATATTACAGTTTGATGAGGAAATTTCCCAGGAATTTTCCCTTTCTTTAGTCCCTCACTCAAGAACACATGCCACTGTCACTTTTAGAGGTCTTTCCATGGAAATAACCCCAGAATTTATCAGTACGGTTACTACCCTTCCTCTTGGATTACCTTGGAGCAAAAATGAAAAACCAATTGGACAGCGGCCAAGGAAAACTTCTTCCAGAACAATGAACATCCTGTAGAAGATAAAAATGGCATTAGAAGGGCTAGCATACCATACCCTTTGGATGAAGTTATTTACCAAATCATTAAATACATTTCCTGTGAGCGGAGGTACAGCATAGTCTATGGCTACCATTTTAGAATCTTTCATGAGCTGAGATATGGCATGGACACTCCAACACCCCAGAAGCTCAACATCCCTTATTTCCTCCTGCAGTCCCTCATAGACTCCAACATTAAGTTTAAGGCAGGGAATCCAAATCAAGTGACTCACCATGGGTTAATCAAAATTTTAGTGGAAGAAGCCCTCCATACATTCACACTCCCTATAGCATGGGAAGTATTCCAAAACATGACAGCAGAAGATGACATAAATGCCCTCACCTATGATATTAGTCCTTCCGATAGTGAGGAAGAAGAGCAGAAAGGGGGAGAAGGTGAAGCAACTGATGACTCAGCAAGACAAGAAAAGGAGGAGGAAGAAACTAAGATAGAAGAGGAGAAGGGTGAAGAAACAGAACGGGAAGACACAGAGGAAACAGAGAAGGTAAAAGAGACAGAGGGAGAAGAAACTGAGGTAGCAGGGGCAAAACAAAGAGAAGGGTTCCCTGAGACCTTAGAAAGGGAGGCAATAGCTACCCTCATGGCCCTAAGCACACCAATTAAACCAAAAGAAAAGAGAAAAAGGTAGGCCCCCATGTATTTCAAGGCCAGGAAAAGCACAAGGATCAAAACAGAAAAACCCCAGCCATCTTCAACAGTGCCCATCACAATTGAAGATTCACCCACTGTTAAAGGGGAAGAATCTCCCTCTAAAACCCCTATCACATATGAAAGAGGGACTCCTAGATCTTCCACCTGGAAGGAGAAAGTGCAACTACAGGACCCAAAAACAGTCCTACAGGAGGCACAGACAATTCTACAGGAGACAATGTCAAAGCTACAGGAGACCCAACAGCTTGAGGAAAGAGTAGAAGAGCAGCCAAAGGGGAAGGAGGAAGCTACAGAGCTTCAAGAACCTGATCCCCAACCCAGCCTTGCCTCCTATTACCATCTTCTTGAAGGAGGAAGGATAATTCAACAAACATTTGCAATTCCACTATTCTTTGAATTAGAAAAGGAAAGAATAAGAACACATAGGTGGACGCAAATAGCCAAATCCAAGAGAGTTGAAGATGTTGGCCATATGAAGAACCAACTTAGAGAAATGGACAGAGAGTTAAGTGTTGTTAGACATAAGGAGGCAATTGCAAGAAGCCAACTTCAAACTGAAAATGAATTGCTAAGGAGGCAGCTAAAGGAGAAAGAGACCCAGCAGGCATGCATGGCTAGCTTATCCATGGAGGCACTGCCATGTAGAACACTAGCAAAATCCTATGGATTATACCTCAAGGACCAATGGCTACAATTTCAGATCAAGACTTTGGCACAAAGAGGTACAATGCCTTTTCAAGATTACAGACAGTTTATGGACCTATGTGACCAAAGTACAACAGAAGATAAGACAAAAATGGCAGAATTTTACCTGCATAATATGGCCCTCACAAACATGAATGTCTGGGACACCAATGCTAGGCTAGGGGACCTACAACTAATGGCCATGGCTTCCTGGATGAACCATGAAGAGTTAAGGGCAACAGAAGTAAAAAGGTTGATGTTAAGGGAGTAGAATGAGCCATTGATGATCAAAGCTGAGCCATCAGATCCCATGGCTCTCATCAGCACACACCAGCTACTTGCAAATAATCCTCAAATTGCCCCTAGATATATAAGTGATCAAGCACAGGCCATTGCACATTTTGACGACATGAAAAGGTTACTTGGGGATGATTGTGTGCATGCATGTATGAGGAGATGGAACACCTTATCACACAGTGTGAAGATCAAGGAACATCATTCCCCAATGAGGATGAAGGAGGCGTTAAGGAGAGTGCCAATGTACAAGCACTCCATGCAGAGGCTGCAGGTCAATTGGATTGGCCTCAAACTGAGTCCACCACTGTTGTTAGGCATGATAGAAGGAAGAACAGAAGAAGAAAAGCAAAGGTAGTGGGAAGAGATAGACAAAAAAGCAGGCTTCTATGACAAAGAAGAGGAAACAACATTAGAAGCTTGGAATGCTAGAGAGGCCACCAAGGCCATAAAAGATGAGGAGATGGACTAAGTTGCTCAGAGGATGAGCAACACCTTCAGTAGGGGGGTGATGATGAGCCCCATAAACGGGTAATTATATGGGCTCATTTTGCCTCCTAACATAGTTAAATCAACCATTATCTTAGCTTACTGCATGTTTTTTTATTATATTTATGCTTATGGAGCGCGTTGAGTTAGTTATGATGCCATGTGGTCTAATATGTGTTTAATGCAGATTTTTGTTGAATTTTGAAGACAAAGTCAAAGATTCAATGGACAACTGGCAGCAATAATTTGAAGTGGACAAAGGAGAGGATTTCTAGGAAGGAATCCCCCTCATTTATTACTCCCCACTTCGAATTCCCCTTCATGCAGCTCGGAGTACAAACAGCCAAATCAATGCACTAAGTGGCAGCCGAGCAAGTCGAGGATAACTGATGTTTAACTCGAGTTTTGGGAGCGAAGCCTCCATGATTTCAACGAAGTTGTTGGGAGCTTCAATTGTATAAGTAGAAAGGCCTAGGGCCTCACTAGGATCGGATTTTAGTCGGATTTTTGTTGTACTTTTGCTCTTGTAAAACTCTGCTAAACTTCGAGCTTACTTTTGGTGATAGTTTCATGTAATCCTATTACTGTTTTGATAATAAAGATGAGATCCTTTTTGAGCTAGCACTGAGTTACCTCAGAGGGCTGAAGCTCTTGGGTTAGGGCCCAATCCAAGCAGCCAAGCTCCTCTTTATTTGTATTTCTTTCTTGGTTAAGAATAGGTTGTTTTTGATGATTTAGAAGGTTGTTTCCATTTGTGTTTTCTATAGTAGGTTAAACAGTGATAGAAAGAAGATTCAAAAGGCTAGAAACAGTGCCTTGGCCTCTCTTCCTCTCTTTGGGACTATAAATTGAGGCAAAGACCCTCTTGCTGCCCCAAAAACACAGATTTTCCTTCATAGGACTTCTAGTGTCTGCAGTGTGTTAGAAAGTTAATGCTTTGCTTTAGATCTCTTCCACCATGCTCACTTTTGTATTTGCATTAAGTTTTCTTCCATGCTTTCTTTCCTTGTAGCATTTCTCAACATTTACTTTCATAGATCACAGTTTAGACTAGCTTGATGCAAAATTCTATTTTTCTAGATGCACTCATTTCATTGCTTGTTTGATCTTATTGGTTGACTGTCAGTTCTTTTGCAGCAGATATCTTCTCATAGCAGGTCAGCCTATCAGCCATCACATTCTCTCCTTGATCCATGCCCTACAAGTCGCCCAAATTTCACCTCAAATCTGCCTTAGTTTTCTGCATTTTTCCATAGAACTTCTTCCTCCCTCCTTAAGTGAACCCAATCATCTTTCTCTCTCTTGGTGATTCTTGGTGGACCCTAGGTGCCTTAACACCTCATCCCAACCTTCATCTACCTTTTCCACCCACTCTCACACGCTCAAAACCTTCAAAACTGCTCTTGACATCTTCCTGTAGACCTCATGTAGATCCTCTGTGTTCTCCTGTAGATTTTCCTGTAGGCTTTCTTTTGAAGGCCGAGTGTGGGAAAAGCCTCCAGAAGGCCACCCGAAACCTCCTAGGACCCATCCACACTATCCTACATCTCCTCAAACCCCAAAGTCACCCTTCAACACCACCTATTCGCTTCCACCTTCACACACAATAAAATACATGCATGTCAAATTCACATAATAATCCAAAAAGATGTTTTGTTCTCATTTACTTCCAGAAATAGTTTAAGTAGATGATGTTTACTTCCTTGAGTAGGTAATGGCATTCATTTCATGGTTTTCATAGTGCTTTCTGCAAAAGTAGAAATAGTTGGTTAATTAGGGTTTACTAGGTTTGCTTTACATTTCAGTCTTTCTCCTTTCTGCAATTAGAGTAGCCTCTGGAGAGTAAGTTTTCCTTTCTTTCATCACATATATAGCTTCTTCTGGAATCCATAGAAGTTGGCTTGAGCTCCTAGTGATCTTGCGCCAGCTAACCAAGTGACAGCCTGCAGTAAGAACTAGTACTTGTGCATACAGCATCGTCGCTTCCAAGTTTGTTACGAACTACCGAGTTGATAAGAGTAAAGTAGGCAGTGCAGGAGTTGCAGCATTATTGCTGCGATACTGGTGCTCACCACTAAGCTTTCTGCTCAATTTTCATTGAGTCTACTTCATATCACATTATGGATGAAGCTATAGGCGCTCCAACACCTCACTGTAGAAGAAGTATTTACAACCTGTGAAAGCACCTTTTTTGCCAATCTTGGCAAAATTCCCTCGTTGCCATACGCGTCACACCATGTGATAGCATTAAATATGTCCCTATCTTCCATTGCATGCAAAGAACCAAACACTCAAGTGCTAGTGAAGTATCTACCTAATTCAAGACGCAATGTAGCACACTCCTCCCTGTTAAGGACAAATGTGTCTAATGTTGTCATATATCCATTTTGTACCTCTGGATCTGTATGGAGTTTGTTCCTAACCCCACCATCATGTGCAGGTTTTCCTAACCAAGATGGAGAGTAGTATTTTGGCATAAAGATATATGCCAAGGCATGTAGTGGAACATTAAGATTATCCCACCGTGTACACACAAAATTGTGAATAATATCATACAAGTTTGGATCTTTTTCCTCAACAATATCTTTTATTTTCCCCAACATGTTATCCATCTTCTCATACACCTCCCCAATCATTGGTGCATCTGTATCTGCAAAATGAATCATGTGATAAATGGGTTTGGTGTATTGCAAAACTTCCTTCACACGTGCCCAAAACAAACCATCAAGAGCGGTGTTCTCCACCTCATCAAAACCTTGCCTGTCAACTGCAGTTGGAGCCCTGTCCTTTAATACTTGCCAATGTTGACTTGATACCATGCTAGCCAATGACTCTCTTACCTTCAAAAGGCGCCTGAAGGTGAGGTAATAGCTAGCAAATCTAGTCTTCGCAATCTTCAACAACTCCAAACTTGAGTGATTGTGGAAAAGCCCATGGGTATTGCTATGATTGGTAATAAATCTTATCATTCTCTTGCCTATCTTGTACAAATCACCAATCCAATTATATTGAGGGTGTTTTTTTCTTAATAATATCATGCATCAAAAGGTTCACTGTGTGAACCAAACAACCACACCAAAATATGTTGGGGTATCTATCCTCAATAATTGTTCCTGCTACCTTACAATTAGAAGCATTATCAGTAATGAATTGGATTACATTGTATGGCCTAATACTTTCAAGTGTTTGAAGTAATGGTTGTGCAATGTTGATGGCAGTCTTGAACTTTTCTGCGTAATCATATTCTGAAAGGAAGATTACACCACTAGTAGACACAACAAGAACAATTTCCAATGGCTTGCCTGTTACATTTGTCCAACCATCAGATACAATGGGTACCCCATGGTCATTCCAAGAATTTGTCATTTTACCCAAAGCATGTGTTATTTTTTCTTTTTCATGATCAAGTCAGTGAGTTCTAGCCTTGTCATACCCAACGATCTTGTATCCTTTGGGGGCATCATTAATAGCAGAAACCATTTCATGCCAATAAAGTGAGTGAAGAACATTGAATGGTATCCCACATGCATAGACAAACCGGCAAATTTTTGAATCCACGTCATTCCTACACCCTTCATCAAGGAAATATGATATGGTTCTATGCCTTAAAGGGATGTTCGTTCCTATGCCTCCAGCTCCAAATCCACTACCACGGGAGGATGTTGATGGAGTTCTTAGTCTATGTGATTGTGGGCTAGTGGTGTCATGTTCAAAGTCACCCTTTGATCTTTTAGATTTGTATTGGGCTTCTTCCTTTTCCCTTATGTATTTGGCTCTTTGATGTTGTAACACACATCCACAAATTTTGGTTCCTATTTGTTTATTTCCATCCAATGGCATTTTTGCACAAAGATGCTTTCTAGCAGAGAAGTATGAACCTGTGTAAGTCTTTCTGCAATGGAGGCACGTAAATTTAGTGGTTCCACCCCCTTTCCCTGTTGCAGGCCTAGTAACATATTTCTAGAATGGGGTTTGGTATGGTTTGGTTTTTGTGCCCTCATCATCTCCACTCTCATTATCCTCCTCCTCCTCCTCACCAAGGTACTCCTCCTCTCTGGGGTTTTCAAATCCACCACTACCCACTTCTTCATCCTCTTCATCACTCTTCCTTCTTTTGCTCCCCAACACCATCATAACAAAAAAAGGAACCAACATCAAGAGAATGCCAAGCCATATAGCCATGATGTTTGAAGTTTTGAAATTTGGTGGAGTTATAGTTTTTTACCTGCAATAAAATGGAGGAATGGGAATGGGAAAGAGAGAAGAGAACATTTTCATTTAACAATGAACATATAAAAAACACAAATGCTAGATACAATCTAGATCCTACCTCTTTCGCCTTGAATCCCAAGCTCTAATCTCCCTTGCAAGCTCCTCAAGCTCCCAAGCAACCCTCTCAATCTTCCTCCTCAACTCAAGCTCCAATTCCAAAAGCCGTCTCTTGCTCTATTAATATGCAAATGGTGAATTGTGGGAGGAGAGGAGGACCTTTTATTTCTTTTGGCCCCTCCCCTCCAAAACCCAGCCATGCCTTTTGTGCCCACAGAGAGTGAATTTTTTAGGTGATTGCTCCCCGACTGATCCCATCTAAAAAAAAAATTCTCCGGGAGTGAACAAGAGTGGTCAGGGAGCGAACGCTCCTTGACTGCTCCCGTGTTCGCTCCCAAAAAACCAAGCATAATTTTTTTTAAGGGAGTGCACTCTTGATGTCATTACTTAGCGAAGCGCACTTCGGGAGCAGGTTCGAGGGGGGGCACTCCCCCGCAACCCTGATCAATACTAGGGCCATAAGCTTGAATATTAGGCTGCCCCACTCAAAAACTCTTGTTTCTTTGAAAAAAATTGCATTTGGAACATCTTTTCGAAGAAATCTAGGGAGCAATTTTTTTTTTTGCTGGTGCACCCTCGCAAAATCCGCTCCCACAAGCTGCCCCACTCAAAAACTCTTGTTTCTTTGAAAAAAATTGCTTTTGGAACATCTTTGTGAAAAAAAATTGTGAAGATAGCCACAACAAATTTTTTTGCGGGAGCTAATTTTGTGAGAGCGCGCCTGAGTCACTCCCGCTCGGACCGGACTTCGGAAGCGGATTTGGGGGCGGCACTCCCCTACAGCCCTAGTGCTAGATTTTGCAAAACATATTTTGGCACCATTGCCAAGGAATAGAGTCCAATTCTTGGAAGACAATTATGGATGAAGTTCGATTTTGAAGACCTATCCATTTAGGCAACTACATAGGAAGAACGATGTCCTTGTTGTTTGAATATCTTGAAGACTTGGTGCTTGTGAGGTGAGGCAAGCACCATTTGAAGGCATTTGGCAACTCCATTGTGACAAGATACAAAATAGCAAATTTGAATTTTCACAATTGAGGTTTTGTATGAACAAAAGATGGCCCCTTGGGATTTGCATGTGTTGTATCGCACATTATATATTAAGAATATTATAGGATACCCAAGCAAGATCCCTCCTAACTATAGAAATGACCTTTTAAAGTTTGGAGTAAACCCTTTTGACGTCTGTTGTCGCACAAATTGTCACGACAACGCTCAAACGGGGGGCTATCACTCTGATCCCCGATCTCTCCGTTTAAGCCTGTCTCCCGCGGCTAAGGGGGGTAGACCCTATGGGAAAATGAATGACCAACTGTGAAACAATTGGGTTCGGAGACATGAGAGAAAACAAGCACTTATTTGATTTTATTAAATTGATAGACCAGTGCCTTATGGAGCTAATGATTAAATGATTAGATGTTGCAGAAATATGAACCATGTAAAACAAACATTTATCATCAAATAACCCAAGCAATGATTAACTTTTATCAAATGCGAGAAAATGCTTAATGGCTTAATGATACTCCAGCAATTTAAAATTTCGAAAGATAAAGTTCGATACACAATCACGTAAAATGCTAACCAGAGATCACATTCATGTAGTTAATCTTCATATGAACATTTAAACATTAATTCCCACATCAACATTTTAGCCTCAGCAGAAAAGATGAAACCTAAGAAATTCCTGAGCCAAGACTCAAACTGGCAAAAAATTTTAAAAAATATTTTTTTATATTTTTCAAATAAAAGAAAATTAAAGACTAAATGAAACTTTGAATCAAAAATCTAAATAAAACTAAATTAAAAGAAACATTTTTATTTTTATTTTTTTTCTATTTTATATATATATATATATATATATAAAAAAATCCAAACAACTAACTAAATCTAAAATCCAAACTCTAAACTAAAAAAAGGAAACTTTTTATGTCTTTTTATATTTTATATTTTTTATGATTTTTTATTTGTATAATTTTAAAACTTAAAATTAAAATCTAAAGTAAAACTAAGACAAAACTTGAAATTATTAAAATCTAATCTAAATCTAAACTAAAATAAAAAGGAACTTTTTTAATCTTTTTATGAAATTTTTTTAATTTTTTATGGATGAAATAAAAATAAATAAAACAAAAACTAAACTAAACAGAAACTAAAATTAAATCTTAAAAGAACCTTTTTTAATTTTTATGATTTTTATTTTTTTATATTATTTTATTTTTTTTTAGAGTCAAAATCAAAACAAAACTAAATCTGAATAAATATAAAATCTAAATGAAACAAAGATTTGAATTTTTTTTTATTATTTTATTTTTTTTATATATCAAAATCATTAACTTCTATGCCCATTTTGAATTTTTTTTTTTTTAATTATATTTTCTATACTTTTTATTGTTATTTTTTATAAAGGTTTTTTTTTAAATAAAACAAAACAAAAAAAAAAATCAGACCAAACTAAAATCAAATATATCTAAACTAAAACAAAAATTTAAAACTAAAACTAAACTACATAAAACATACGCATGAGAAAAATTAAGTGAGTTTTAAATCTAAACCAAAAACCCAACGCATGAAATGTTTTGACTTACGCAGGGCTGGGAGCTTCGACGGCAACTTTGTTTGCAGATGCGTGGAGGATGGGCTGCGTGAAGGGAGCTGTAAAAAAGATCAGCAGTGGGTTGAGGGCAGCGTGGAGAGGCTCTGGACAGCGATGAAGTGGATTCACGTGGCGTTGAAGGATAGGTAGTGGAGCTGAAAGATACTGGAGCAGCAGTTGAAATGGACGCAACACCTTTTTTTTATATTGTTTGCAAACCTGCAAATGAAGGTATGGAACAACAAGCAAAGGAAAGGAGAGGAATGGGCTATGGATAGGTAGTGTGACGAATGGATTTGGAGCAGCCAGACAGCAACGTAGAAAGTGAAGCTTGATGGATGCCGGAGGGATGAGGGTTTGAAGGAGGAGCTGTGGGTTATATGGCTGCGTGTGAGTGGCAGCAGTGAAGGATTTAGGTGGAGAAAAGGGTGAGGTGGCCGAGGGATTTCGATGGCAAATAGCTGCGAGGTAGCTAGATGAGGGCAAGGATGAGGGGACGCAGGATAGGTGATGGACATCCTTGCTAGCATGGGTAGAAATGATGGCCAGTGTAGAGCTGCGTATGAATATTTGTGGGCAGCGTTTGGAAGAAGGTTGCAATAGTGGAAAATAGCCCAGAAATTTTCCAGATCTTATAAAAAATTTAAAATCCACACCCAGACTTTAAAAATTCCAAAAGCTTTTCAGAAAAACAACAGTGAACACAAAATCAAAATTTTCCTGCAACGAAATGAAACCCCAGGCAGCAGCTAAATGGATCGGAAAACCCTCTCAAGATTTACCAGGGCTGTTAAAATTTTGAACCAGCTGCTTCAAATTGCCTGATGGAAAACCCCGAAGAATTTTCAAAATCTGTACCTGCAATGTCAAAAACAGAAAACCCAGAGGTAAAATGTCCCAAAAACAAAACTGAAAACCCTAAATCAGCTAAATAATTACAATATTTATAGATTAATGGCTCTTTAGCAGCCAGATTTGTCAATAATCCACAGTTATATTTTCAGAATTTCAAACTTAATGTGAGGTGCTTCAGAAAACCCTGCATGCATTAATAAAAAAATTTCAAATGATAAGCCCGGGATCAAGAACTGGCTGGGCTCTTTCAGAAAACACAATCCGAGAGTTGGCTGGTTCAGCCGAGAACTTCCCCTAACGCCCGGTAATCTGAAAAAAAGGATTTCCTGCACAGCTTAAAATCAACCATTAACATAGAGGGAGAAAACAATAGTGAAACCCAGATCAAATGGAGATACCTGCCACTATGTTTCAGAATCTAAACTATCATTCAAACCCCAAAGATCAGACAAGATACCTGTGCCTAGATCAATCTTCATTAAGCTATCCTCAATGGCTGAAAATAAAATTATGCAGAAAAATAAAACAATCTTACAGCATTTTCAGAAGAGTAACACCAGCAAGATTTTTAACCCCAAAGTCTTTCTTTATTGCACAAAAAATGACTACAAGAGAGCTTTCTTTAGCACCAGACTCTCAGATCTAATCTGATCTCAAATGACCCCTAGCACCCTATTTAAAGGAAAAATTCCCAACAGCTAGTTCGAGTGATCCATGTCAAACTAATCTCGACCGTCGATGAAGATCAAGATATCTTTTAATCTTATCCGTCGAAATTTTAATAATTTAAAAATTAAAATTTTGCATTTGTTTTCTCAAAATTTCAACTTATTTTTATTTTATTAAAATTTTTATTTTATTTTATTTTATTTTTTTTAATTATTTTTTAAATTTTTAAATTTTATTATTTTAATTTTTTATATATATATTTTTTAATTTTTTAATTTTATTTTTTTTTAATTATTATTTTTTTAATTCTTTAATTTTTTATTGTTTTTTTATTTTTTCAATTTTCAATTTTTATTTTTAAATGGATCCTCGAACTTAGCCTTTGGAAAAATCACCTAAGACCTAGGACTTAGGACCTATGAGGGGATTAAAACATTTCCTAACCCTCAAGACACTTTACATCACGACTTTTACAATCTCAAGGGGGAAAACCCATTTGACATAGACCCTCATAGACCACCCAGCTCTGCGACCAAATATAATCTAGCAGATTAACACACTAGGATTCCTCTAAGATTCTAATGACAAAATCCATTCCGGCTTTGGGGTTAGGCTGAAGGAAAACTCTGCCGATCATGGATTGGTGAGACAAAAAACCTTCCGGAACATAGATTACCATTAGAAAATTAAGTCCACCTAGGCAATTTACATATATGACTCAGATCTGCTGAGATTATTTACAATTTACACATGCAGACTGGGTTTACAAAACAATATGATTGGGCTGATGATGACAGGCACGGACACGTCGCTCAAATGCTATCCCTTTTGCGAAAAAGGGGGTGTACTGCTATGGGTAGTTGACATGTAGTGGTCAACATCTGGCTCCACTTGGGGACACGTTGCTGCACTGTAGGAATGTGGGAATCCAGAATCTGCATCCACGCAACACACAAGATAAATAAGTAGCGTCCATCCAAAAATCATCATATAACATTTAAGCATATGAAAAATATAAGCTCTTGATTTATTAACAAGGAAAGTAAATCTAATCCTAAAACAGAAATAAAATGCTGAAATAACAAGGAGTAGGGTTAGAAAGAGTAGGGTTAGAAATACAATACAAAAGATGCCCCATGGCATCAAATGTGTTCAATATAGTGTATACTGAGCATTTGCCTGCTTTCAGGCAAATCTGTTGGCTGCTTGTCGGATGTGCCATGTCCAATTCTGCATATGGTAGGACTTTTTCCTATCCGAAAATCAAGCTGCTCGTGGCCGTCTGATGCATCAAATCTTCTTCTCATTTTCTTTCTCTTGCGCTTTTTCTTTGTGGCAGGCTGTATTACTGATGACGTGGAACTTTCTATTTCAAAGCTCTTAGATGAAGTATGTAAGATATGTGTGACATGTCTTTCTTCATCTTGCATCTGATCTTTATCGCTTTTAACTTTATCTGGATCACCTTCAATTAACCACCTTTCAATCGAACCAATGACGTCCTCATAATAAGATGAAGCTTGTTGCAGCAAATGAGAAGGCTCCTAATCTATTGATGTTTCCTAGTTTCTCTCATCCTTAATCCGTTGTTGAAATTTATGTACCTATATTGTAATGGCATTTATCTGGCTAGAGTGTTCAATTTTCATAGCACTGATTTCCCTGGCATGATCTTCTTCCATGGTCAATAACTTTTTCTAAAGACATATCTGATTAGCTTCCATATATTTTATTACTTTATCATCTTTTTCCTTTATGGTCATCAAGCAATGCTGCATAGAGTTTATCTCTTCCTTATGATTTGCTTGCATGGTGGCTAACTGATTATTATGATCAAATGTCATGATAGTCATTTCTTCATCCATAGTTAATAACTTGTTTTGCATAGAATTAATTTCCCTATCATGATTAGCTTTCATGGTCGTCATATTTTCCTCTAAGCCTGATAACTTGCTTTGCATAAAACTAATTTCTGTGTCATGATTAATCTTCATGGCCTCAATTTCCTTAACATGTTGATTTTGCATGATCTCCATCTCCCTATTACGTTTTTCCAGGTGGGTGCATAAAGTTCTCACATCATTGGCATAATTAGTTTGATTTATCTCCATATTTTTTACCAGCAGCATTAGTTCTTGTATAATTTGCTTTTGATCTTCCTTTTCATTGTCATTTGTCCCTGCTTTTCCACTATCATGGATTTGATCTGCAATGGTACAGGTGGATGGCACATTCTGATATGAAGAATTGTCTTGGAATCTTTCATCGACAGCTGAACCTTTCATAAGATTACTTTCATTCTGTTGCACAATTTTAGGGGCACAAGACGAGCTATCTGGATCACCATATCGATCTTTAAAAGCATTGACAATGTCTTGTAAAGAAGTGAAAGAATCCTTAGGATAATCGTTAAACCAATTCAAAGCATCACCCTCTAAAGAAAAGACAAAAAGACGCATTTTGACATCTTCATGATTACACTGAGGGGGTCTACAATATATGATCATTATACGAGTAAACAAACCTAGATGTCTTTTAACAACGACTGAATCACCACTTGAGAACAAAGGTAATTTATAAATGGCCACTTCTGGAATATCATGGACATCATCAGTAAAATGACATGGTTTAAACGAATAATCCATGATGAATAACGAGAAACCAAATGGATGATAGAAAGAGATCTCTGCTCAAGAAAATCAAGAGATGAAAGAAGTGGAGTCGCCACTTGAACAATGAATCTAATTCTAAGATCCAAAAAGCAACCAACAAGTAGATATGAGGGAGGCTTCTTGTCTGGGAAAAATAAGAAAATGGAGTCGCCACCCAAACAAGAAACAAATCGAAGAGAAGTTGCTGATATGACGAAAGATAAGGTGATGAAAAGATCAAAAGACGCCAAAGAATGTTGGCCGTTTGACAGGCTAATGAATGGCGTAAAAGATGAGATGATGCCAAAAATTTTGACTCTGCCAGCTCAAATGAAAAATAAGAAAGAAGAAATAATGATGAATGTCAAATAAACCAAGGAAAGAAAAAACTCTGTCCCCGGCAACGGCGCCAAAAAATGTTGTCGCACAGATTGTCATGACAACGCTCAGACCGAGGGCTGTCACTCTGATCCCCGATCTCTCCATTTAAGCCTGTCTCCTGCGGCTAAGGGGGGTAGACCCTATGGGAAAATGAATAACCAACTGTGAAACAGTTGGGTTGGGAGACGTGACAGAAAACAAGCACTTATTTGATTTTATTAAATTGATAGACCAATGCCTTATGGAGCTAATGCTTAAATGTTCATATGAAGATTAACTACATGAATGTGATCTCTGGTTAGCATTTTACGTGATTTTGTATCGAACTTTATCTTTCGAAATTTTAAATTGCTGGAGTATCATTAAGCCATTAAGAATTTTCTCGCATTTGATAAAAGTTAATCATTGCTTGGGTTATCTGATGATAAATGTTTGTTTTACATGGTTCATATTTCTGCAACATCTAATCATTTAATCATTAGCTCCATAAGGCACTGGTCTATCAATTTAATAAAATCAAATAAGTGCTTGTTTTCTCTCATGTCTCCCAACCCAACTGTTTCACAGTTGGTCATTCATTTTCCCATAGGGTCTACCCCCTTAGCCGCGGGAGACAGGCTTAAACGGAGAGATCGAGGATCAGAGTGACAGCCCCCAGTTTGAGCATTGTCGTGACAATCTATGCGACAACAATGTAATCCTGTCATTTATGAAGCATATGTCATAATTGAAGGAAAGACATGAAGATGTCATGATGAGGCTATTTGTGCTCTCTTTCAAACAAGAGGGTTGGCTTGAACACTCTTGAAGTCCAAGGATGGTCCTGTTACCACTCAAACTAGTAGGTGTCCTAGGATGGGATCCTATAGAGAAACTACTAGGTCAAGGGGCAACAATGGAGCGATAGCCCATTGTCACCTTAGCTAAGGCTCCTTGCTCTTTATGTACTTTCACCGATTAGAGGATTCCCGGTATGAGAGGAATCACAAGAATGGATGGATCAATTATAAGATACAAGGTGATTCCTAAGGCCTATTCTCAAGAGAGGCTCAGACAAATGGCTTACTTGCTTGAGAAGCAAGGTGATAAGCTCTCTAGGAAGGGCTAGGGGATGCTTGAGTATAGGTTTACGGGATATGTCTTGACAAGGGGTTCCTAGACTCGAGGATCCTAATGAAGAAATGATTTCTAAGTAATCCTTGTGGAATTTGAGTTGTAGAGATGTGGGACCATAGAGAAGTCGAGTGGACCCAAACTAGGTCAAGGATATGGAGTTGATCACTCAAGGAGGGGCTTGAACTAATTAGGTAAGAGAAGAGGATCCAAGGACAAATTTTCTTTTGAGGATTGAATACAATGATCCAAATGAGGACATTAGCTAAGGGAAACATAGGGCAAGAAATGGTCTTTGAGCTAGGGCTTGCTATATCTGGGGATCCCACTGTCGGAATTGCTTTAAATTTGGAAGGTCTCTTGAACAAACTCCAGCACAGTAGTGGACCAATTTTCAAGGTGTTTGTCTGGCTACACAATGTTTAACTTGATGCCCTAGGTGACCGATAGGGTTAGGCCTAGAATTTGCAAAAGTGAAGAAAAGAAAGATAAATTTGAACACCAAGAGAATGCGAGGATCAGTGCCTTGCTTAGGGGACTTAATGCAGTCAAGATACACCTAGATAGAGAAACGTTCATGAGCCAAGGAGCCCTAATTAACCTTCGCTAGCCTACTCAGGGGCAGCAACCAGGTAATTAGAGATTTATACTTCAAATTTTCCAAAGAGATGAAGTTTTGAGGCTTAAAACCTATTAGGTGCCTCTAAGAACATTCACCCACTCTCTTCAAGTACAATGCATGCAATGAATCACTTATTCAAGGTTCCCAGAAGAATTTCGCATTTACTTTAACCCATACAAGAATAATGATAACCATAACATGTAGTAAACCAGTGAAATAACAAGAATAGCATCAAAATTCGACCTACATGAGAGAGAGAGAGAGTGTATATCCATTCATCAACTTTGCATTAGAAAGAAGCTCCAAAGACAATGGCAAAAATTCAAACATCATACAAGAAAGCTCCAAAAAATTTACCCAACAAAAAGTGTGAAAATCTCTCACGAGATACCAATCCAATCCAACTGAGAATGAGAGAAATGAATCACCTCTCATCTATTTATGCAATATCTAATGAGTTTGATTTGCATAATTGGCCAAATTAAGCCCTAAATAATAAAATAATGTGCAATAATAACATCATTTGGTGACAAGCCCACCAAGATAGCTCAATAACATAAAGATAAGCCTCTCAAAAGGGCAGAATGATCAATAAAATGAGTCGTTGGGCCTTTGAGGAGGCCTAATGAAATCCAAAGTGTGCCTTGGTGAGAAAATGGACTCCAAACATGGTGGAAAAGGGGTTGGCCACTTGATTTCCAAGTACATCCCTCTGGTGCACCCAAGTGGGTGTGGGGGCACAAAGACATCCTCATGGGTCTCCAAGTGGATCGAAAATGCCTATATACTATTTGTAAGGGCTAGGATGATGACATAAGCCCTCCCTGTCTCCTGCAATGAGACACATCCTCATCTGGACCAAGGAACATCTAGCAAGTGTATGGTGCCAGTGTGGAGCCATCTGGGCATGGTGAACCAAGTGCATCATCATCATACAAAAGGTGGAACATGAGTAATCAATGAGTGGTGTTGGGGATCCATGAAGTACTCTCTACTATAGTGGAGGCCCATGGCTCTCAATGCTCACCCTACAAGTGCCAATGTGGCTCTCTGGAGGGCTAGGACCCCGTATAGAGAGACCAAGCCCCAAATGGAGTCCCACCGGCAATCCTGAATAAGATCCAATGCGTCCCCTTGGCCTCCAACACAACAAATCATTAGATTAATCAAGTAAAAGAGCTTACAAATTTTGACTTGGGGTAGCATCAGATATGCTCTAGCCACGAAAATTGGTGGAGAGGCTAAAGCACATAAGATCTCCAATACCCAGAAATGATTTGGGCAGAATCTAACCAGTTTGGGAGATATTAAAATAATTAATATTTTTAATGGAGTCCCTAAGTCTAAACTTAGGAAAAATAAAATATTAATGTGAATTAATATAAAACCGAGTTAGAATGGTCCAAAAGTCATAGATCAAGCCAGATCTAATCTTAGCTGTTGATTAGGGACTTAATCTCGACCGTTGAATTGTCAACGAGAAAAGTATAAGAGGAGGCTTGAGGGTCACTTGGAGAACACACTGAGTTGATCAAGAATTTGATTTTCTGGGGCAGGGCTTGCTAAGGAAATCGAAGGAGTGATAAGAGTTGCAGCTGAGGGGCGTTGAATGCAATATCAGAGAGGCAGAGATAGTACCGGGAGCATCAGCGCAGAAGCCTGGAGAGGGTTGACGCAGAGCCAGCTAGAGGCCACGCAGAAGCAGCCAGAGGCCGCGCAGAAGCAGCCAGAGGCCATGCAGAGCCTAAGGAGGGCCAACGTGGGAGACGCAGAGGTTCCAGAGGTTGACGCAGAGCCCCGAGAGGCCGACTCTGGGCCAGAGAGGCTAATGCTGGGCTAACACTGGGCCAGAGAGGCTGACGAAGACCCTAGAGGCTGACGCTGGGAGATTTCATGGGGCAGATTGGGGTTGATATCTGTCTCCGACTGAGAGGTACTACTACCAAGGGCATTCTCTGTTGGGTGAGCCATTTCTGGCACCCAGTTTGTATTCTCAAATTGCTTAGTAATAAAACCCTCAAATAGCTGCACCGGTTTTCCCGCATTAGGTTTTTCCGGGGACAGTAGTCCAAAAAGAACGGTGTCACTTATGTGCTTGTTTTTTCCTTTAGTGGATGATCTGTATGTGTTGAGACTATACTTGTATTTATTTGCGGTATTTACATGGTAAAAAACTTGTTAATTAACAGAACAAGTAGGAAGAAATAAATCAAAAAGTACAGGAAGAATTTCTAACAGTTAGACTTAGAAATTACAACATGGTATCAAAGCATGGTTGCAGATCACAGGATAACTGAGGGAATTAGCTGAGCAGAGCAGCAGCAGCAGAAACAGTTGTCCCGAGTGACAGAAGTTGTTCCTAGCGAAAAACAAACAAGGAACGGGTGACACAATGAGGATCACGTAGTGGCAGAGAGGAGCAGACTTGACCTACGCAGTCCCTGGTCATATTTCTCAGTGAGGAAGGATTAACGCCCATGGCTAGGAGGTGCGGATTTTGTTGGTGCCGAGATTGCGCAAAGCCTAGAGGCTCTGACCTTCAGTTTGTTGGGGCATAGGAGGTTGTGGGTAAGTTGCAGAGTGAGGCTGGTGGGGTACTGTAGTCAGAACAGTACCTAATAGGGCAAGACCAAGGTGGAGGGAGTTGTTGCTGAGGATTTCTAGCCAAGAAATCCTAATCAGTGGTGCAGCTGCACTAACGATCCGAGTGGGGGCATCTCGACATTGGCAAAGGGGTTTCCAGGAAGGAAGTAGAGAGACTCGGAGGAGTCGAAAGAAGAGTAATGAAATGGCAGTGAATGGGGTAAGAGATTAGGACAGACGGGACGGATCCTCAAAATTCGTAGTCTGGAAGGCCATCTTGTTCGTTCTAGACAGGAATCGTCTCAAGCACTTCGCCTTAAACACGATAGCAATCCCAGTTGACCCGACTGAGAACTAAAAGTACGAGGAGGCAATGGCAAGGGCCAAGGGCATCATCCTTGACGGGGTCAAGGACCATGTAGTACCACATATTGCCGAAAAGGACACGACAAAGGCAATGTGGGAAGCCCTGACGAAATTGTATCAACATACTTCTATGCAAAGGAAGATGCTACTAGAAAATCAGCTGCAGTCATACCAGATGAAGAAGGGAGAACATATAGACACCTTCCTCAGTCGATTCAAGGAGATCCGTGATCAACTGAATTCCATAGGGGTCACGCCGAATGGGAAATGTTGGTGAGGACCGCATTGAACGTAGTCTCAGAGGGTTGGGAGGTATTTGTCCAGAGCATACTAGGCAGGTCGACCCTTCCAGATTGGGAGGAACTGTGGGTGGCTCTTCATCAAGAAGAGATCAAAAGGCTAACCAAGGCGGGAAGCATCGGCAAGGGGGTCAGACAAGGGGGTCAGAATCAAGGAGGAAGAGGAGGAAGTTTCCCTAGCATCTGAGGGAAAGCAGGAGAAACGGAAGAACAAGGACCTCTCCGGGGACAAATGCTTCCACTGTGGGGAACTGGGTCACTATGTGAGTTAGTTTCCGAGGAAGAAGAGCAAGGGAGAGGCTTCTAAGACCAAGGCTGCGCCAGCAAGGGCAAAGAAACAAGTGGAGATAGATGATGATTGTGCCATGAGTGCTCATACACCACTTGAGAGGAAGTGGGGAGACATCAAGCTATAGTCAAACGGACTATAGGCGATGAGGGGCAGGATCCTCAAAGTACCCAACCTTTTGGATTATACCTTGCTACGAGAGCCCTAAAGAGGAGTAGCAAAACTGTCGAATGTGGATGGAGTGACAGAGGGAGCTTCAACATCAGAGTGTTTCTAGCCTGACGGAGATGTCAGAGTTGGGAGATCAGTTACTTACTTCTTAGTAACTAAGTTACAGTGCCGCAGTTAGCAGTGGCATTGCTATGGGCAGCACAATGTAGCATGATGAGAAGGTTTGCAGTGCAGATGCAACAGTGGCAATGGCAGGGCCATGGGTAGCAGTACATGATGCAGCAGTACAGAGGATGTTGGGCAGCAGGCCTAGCATTAGCACAGGGACTGATGCCGAATGATCAGGGTGATACTCAGTGAAGAGTATCAATAGAGCATAGTCCTCGCTAAGAGGGAGTGTTGATATGGGGTAGCATCGAATGTGCTCTAGCCACGAAAATTGGTGGAGAGGCTAAAGCACATAAGATCTCCAATACCCAGAAATGGTCTGGCCAGAATCTAACCAGTTTGGGAGATATTAAAATAATTAATATTTTTAATGGGGTTTAATGTGAATTAATATAAAACTGAGTTAGAATGGTCCAAAAGTCAATGGATCAAGCCAGATCTAATCTTAGTCGTTGATTAGGGACTTAATCTCGGTCGTTGAATTGTCAACGAGAAAAGTATAAGAGGAGGCTTGAGGGTCACTTGGAGAACACACCGAGTTGATCAAGAATTCAATTTTTTGGGGCAGTGCTTGCTGAGGAAATTGAAGGAGTGATCAGAGTTGTAGCTGAGGGGCAGTGAATGCAGTAGCAAAGAGGAAGAGATAGTACCGAGAGCATCAACGCAGAAGCCTAGATAGGGTTGACGCAGAGCCAGCTAGAGGCCATGCGAAGCAGCCAGAGGTCGCGCAGAAGCAGCTAGAGGCCATGCAGAGGCAACCAGGAGCTATGTAGAGCCTGAGGAGAGCCAGCATGGGAGATGCAATGCCCCAAGAGGCTGACGCTAGGCCAAAGAGGCTAACGTTGGGTTGACGCTAGGCCAAAGAGGCTGATGCAGACCCTAGAGGCTGACGCTGGGAGATTTCGTGGGGCAAATTGTGGTTGATATCTGTCTCCGACTGAGAGGTATTACTACCGAGGGTATTCTCTATTGGGTGAGCCATTTCTGGCACTCGGATTGTATTCTGAAACTACTTAATAATAAAACCCTCAAATAGCTGCACATGTTTTCCCGCATTGGCTTTTTCCAGGGACATTAGTCCAAAAATCGCAGTGTCACTTGTGTGCTTGTTTTTTCCTTCAGTTGATGATCTGTATGTGTTGAGACTGTACTTGTATTTATTTTCAGTATTTACATGGTAAATAACTCGTTAATTAACAGAACAAATAGGAAGAAATAAATCAAAAAGTACAAGAAGGATTTCTAACAGCTAGACTTAAAAATTAGAACTACAAATTAGGGAATCAATGGGGCACTTCATGGTGGCATGCCCTTCCATAGTGGGCTTTAGCATCTAGAAGTGTCTCCAAGCTCAATAAGGTTCTTAACCAAGGACCCTATTAAATGGCCTCAACCTTTAAAGGGGGTGACATGCCCATGGTACACCCATCAGTTGGTAGGTGGCAAATGATATAGTCATGGAAAGGGGTGGGAATCAGAGGAATGCTCAAAGCCACATGTCATGGTACAAGGGTAGCTATAATAAGGGAAGCCCACACCTGAGTATATGAGTGTAGGAGGGAGAAAATTGTGGTACATGAGTTACCACCGCCTTTATTTTTCCACCCTTATTCATATGTCTTTTGCCTTTGATTTTTCTTCATCACTGCTCAAGGCTCTAGGGTATGAGAGCATGATGCATAGGATATAGCAGTTGATACCCCCTTTTAAGGTGGGGCATTTTATTGCCCACCAAGGGTTGGGACAATCATGCATTCCTTAATGTGGAGGGACTCATCTAGGGCCCATAGGAACTATGGTGATGGCCATAAATAAGGAGTAGAGCTCATGTTTAGCTTTTGCCCACATGTTAAATTTGTATGTCTTGACATCTTTTGCATTTTGTGGTACATTTCTTGTTGAAAGTGGCCAGATTATGCTTTTTCTTTTCTTTTTAGGTGCATCAACCTTTGGGGCATCATTCCAAGCATGACCCAAGGTGTGGACAAAGAGAGGGGGAGGCTAACCCTATGTCAACCCAATGGACACATGTGGACCTGGATGGGAAAAGAGATGAATGGGGCTAAAATGAGTAGAGGGGAGTGATGTATATGGTGTCAGGAAACGGGACCACACAACCAAAATCAGGATTTCCCATGTAGTGCCAACCCTAAAGCTAATGGCCAGTAAAGGTGATCCCATGGGACTAAAATACAAGACTAAACACCGAATCGGACATAGGAGACGAGTACAAACCTAGCCCACTCTTTCTGTCAAATCCCCCACCAATCCATGCCCAAAAGTGTCCATGATAAGTAAACAAAATTACTCAACTAAACCAATGAAAAGTCATACCTTTGGGGTCGGGAGGCCCACCTTCAAACATACGATCATAACAAATGAGAAAGAGACCACATGGCTGGCTCAAGTGGCAGAGATAGTGGCACATTGAGCTATCCAATGGCTGCAAGGGGCTACTAGCTGCCAGTTGAAGACCATGTAGGAGAACATTTTCTCATATGCGCATTGCGTACTACCCACAGGTAGTCGGTAACAGGTCTATTCACTCAAGAATCTGATTAAGAGCTTTGTCAGATTTTTGTGGTCCAAAATCACAGAGTTTTGAAGACACCGGCCAGCACTTCTTTGTAGTCTTGCAGCATCAAGGCCTTCGTGGTGTTTTTGATGCTCTTGAAAACCCTTATTGTGAGCAAGATGAAGTTCTTGATGAAGTTTTAGGTGAGAACCTTCAGGATGGCAATAGAGAAAATCTGTTTTCAACATCACATTCCAAGTACGCAGAACCGGCTGTGACAACTTGAAATCTGAAAGAGAGCCTTGAGGTTCCCCCAAATTGGGATCATGCACATGATGTAGTGCCAGAAGATCAGCCCATTGCTATTTTTAGCTGAGTGAAGCATGCTAGCAGAGGCACTGCTTTCAAAGATTCCATGAACAGGTTATATAAGAATGCATTTGTCATTCCAGAGGAAAAATGGATCTCTGGAAAGAAAGAAGGCATTTCAGCTTCAAAATGGGCATTTAAAGTTTGCTTGATAATAACAAGGCCTTTGTGGAAGAAGAAATACCACAATCCTACAGCAAGAAAACCCCCCTGATATTCATCTGAAATCAAGTGATGATAATGAAGTAGTCATAGAAAAAGAGCTCCCATGGCATCTTTTGAAGACGAAGCAAACATGGAAGAAAACTTTCATAATCTTTCAGCCAATTTTTCAGACCCTAATGATGAGTTTGCTGTCCATTAAATTAGAAAATATGAGTCCATTCCAAAGTAAGTATTGTGCTCAGAATTTGAAGGAGAAAAAAATGTAGATCTGAGAGAAGAATACCACAATAATCCTGACACATGCATGCATCTGGATTGGTGTCTTGGGTGAAGCAGAGGAAGATTGTATATGATCTACTTTGATAAACCACCGATCTTTGATGACCCTCAGGAGATATGGAATGATCCTGATGACAAATATGATAAAAGTGACCTTATTTATGACAGCTATGTTAGTGAAGAGAATGAGCCAGATTCTATTAGAAATTTTCCTCATGAAGGTTATGATCTTCAAGCAAGAAAAGTCCTCCCTTTCAATGATTGCTTCGAGGATGATAATCATAATAATGAAGTGCCATGCTGGACAGCATACAAGGAAAATAATTTCAAAAGTCATGGAACTTATCTTCTGCAAGGCAAAGACACTCAAATTTGTAAGATGCAAATAAGGGGGTTGTGTGGGCCTTATCAAGAAGATAATTTGAAGATTTATGGTCACATAGAAATTCTCAGACAGGAATGCTTGGATCATTGTGAAGGAGAAAGGGAATGGCATTGGACACCTGTAACTTCCAGCAGTGCCTGCCCAACGAAAGGAAGTTGCAATGAAACCTGAGAGTATTTGGAAGGTGTCTTTGGTGAAAGATTATCTATGGAGCTAGGATTTTTGGTAACTAACTTACAAACTCCAAATAAGGAACATTGGAGGCACTCTTTGACCTTGTTGCACCCCAACTTCCAATGTTTTAATATGCAGGTCTGATAAGTCATGTTTGAATGTTAACAGGGCAGGCTGCCAGAAGAAATATACGTTCTTCTTTTCTATGGAAATGTCTCAAAGTGATGATGACTCTGGTGAACTGTTGGAGCTCATTAATGATTAATGTAAAGATTGGAACAGAATTACAAGAATTGTTATTGAACAGCTTTCACTACAGCAGTCTTGCTCAAAAGTGGGCTAAGGAACTTTTCAACAACTCAAGCGACCACAATCCTAAGCATTCTATTGATGGACAAGCTCCCAGATTTCTGTGTAAGCTAACAGCTACAGCATATAATCTTCCAAATTTTGATGTATTTTTGTTCTAATTCATCATGAAGCATAGGGGAAAAGGTCATTGCAGCATAAAGATCATGAGGTGGAATCATTGGCTTACAAACTTTATCTTAGCAACCTCATGTTAAAGCACAGTTTGTGAGAACCATTCTTGGGATGAGATGTCAGGGCTCTCAAGTGCCCCATGGAGGACACTTGTTCCCAAGTTGGAACTAGATGTTACCCACCAATGTGGGGTAACTGTTGAGAAGCAAGGAATTATACAAGTGATGGTTGAATAAAGAAAGTGGAAAGGGAGAGACTTGACATTTGATCTTCAGTGCCAAGTAGTACTTCCTTTCATCTCTATGAGCAAGTATGTCCATGATGAATTCAAGGACGTGAGATTTTGATATCCTTCGTGACATGGAAAACAAGCTCCCTAAAGCTAAGAGTGACATCCACTAGTTATTGTAAAGATGGACAAGGAATCTGGATTCTTCTCGGATACAAAGGCTAAAGACCTCAATACAAGGGACTACATGCATGGTGTGAATACATTCAGCAAGATAGAAATGGCATATGCTTAGACTAGCGGAAAGAATGGGAATTATTTTTGTTGAAATCTTAATGCACATTAGAAATGTCAGATTAAACAGTGTTTACATCCATAACTTGTTTGAATGTTGACCTTAGAACTATTGTACATAAAACATATTGACTTCATCACTCTGTCCTCACGCTGCAAATTTTGACAGGGCTATAAATGTGTTGTCTGAGATAAGGATCAAACAATTTGTTTTAAGATCAGATGATTGAAGTTCGAGCTGAAGCTCTTGCATCTGTGGGGTTTAGCATGATTTTTCTGGAGTAGCTTTGGGATATTCTAGTCATTATATAGTAGATCTGAAATCGTACTACAAGTAATTGTGAGCAGATTATTGAAGAAGCACAACTATGACAGTTCAGCCAGTTGAAACAACAGACCCCTGTATTTAAGTTCAACTGTGTAAATAGGGCCAGCAAAATACACCAAACAGTATGACATCACTTGTGAGTTGTTCCCAAATCTGTAATGATAAAACAGATTGCACTGGCATTTGAAGCTTTACAGACCTGGATATGGAGGAAAGAGTTTCGAGAATATGACTTGAGACCTGGGCTGACCTATTGATGAAGCCATAAATTCTAAGAATGGACCACTTAAGGTAAGTACACACACCAAATTTTCACAGAGCCAACCTGTTGCAATGTCTTGAAGTTAACTTGTTTAATGTTTTGTCCAGCACCTTTAAAGAGCTGTTGAAATGAGGGATTTCCTACAGAAGGGTTTGATTGCACATTGGAACCCACATGCATACCCATATGTTGGGGAGATAAATTTAGAGAGGAACCCTTCCTTTGTACTTGTATGATTACTTAGAGCTAAAGCATGTACTTTCGAACACACTTGTCCCTATATGGTCCCCAGCCAGCAGCCAGCAGCCCCTTGCAGCCATCAACTAGCTCACTATGCCATTTCTCTGCCACGTAAGCCAGCCATGTGGTCCCTCGCTCATCTTCCATGATCATATGTTTGAAGGTGGGCCTCCCAAAGCTAAAGGTGTTTGTTGTCATTTTGAAATTGAGTTTTCTAGTTTGCTTATCATGGACACTTCTGGGTACGGATTAATGGGGGGATTCCATGGAAAGAATGAGCTAGGTCTGTGGCATGTGCTTATGTCCCCTGGACCCCTTTTAGGACTTAACCTTGGATTCTAGTCTCGTGGGATCTCTTCTATTGACCACTTGGTTTCAGGGATGGTATTTCATCGGAAAACCCGATTTTGGTTGCATGGCCCGGCTACCTTATCCGCTTATATTACCCCCTTTCCATTCATTATTACCCCATCCATCCCTTCTCCCACCTAGGTCCACATTCCTCCATCGGGTCCACAAAGGGTTAACTCACCCCTTCCCCTCGCCCACACCTTGGGTCATGGCTTGGAATGAAGCTCAGTGGTTGATGCAGCCAAAACCAAAGTCAAAAGCATATATGGCCACATTCAACAGGAAAAGTACCACAAAATGCAAAAGATGCCTAGGACAAAAACATTTAGCACGTGGGCAAAAGCCATTACATTCACCCTAGTTCTAGCAAGTTCTATGAGCCTCCTTCATCATATAGGAACCCATGATTGTCCCAACCCTTGGTGGGCGATGAACCGCCCCACCCTAAAGGGGGAATCCACTACTATATCTTATACATCGTGCTTTAACCCCTTGAGCCTCGAGCAGTTAATCAAAGAAAATCTTAAAAAAGGCAAGAGGCATATAAAGAAGGGTGGAAAAATCAAAGATGGGGCACCTCATGTACCACGATAGCTCCCTCCTACACCTTATAAACCAAAGTGTGGACTTCCCTCTTATTAGCTACCCTTGTGCCCAAACATGTGACCCGGGGCTACCCCCTCTCATTCCCTACCTCATTCACCTATCTAGCACATACCACCACCTTTTGACGAACGTGCCTTGACTATATTATCCCCTTTAGAAGCAGAAACCACCTAATAGGGTACTCGGTTAACCCCATTGGGAGTTTAGGAGACATTGGCACATCCCAAAGCCCATTATGGAAGGGCGGGACATTATGAAGTCCCCACCTGTTTCCATGATTAGGTAGGCTCATTTACTCGATTTCTCTAATGACTTGGTTGTACTAGAAGCCTAAGGGATGCATTAGATCTTATGCAGGGTTGTAGATGGTTTCCATTTGGGGTTTGGTCTCCCTATACAGGGTCCTAACCCTCCATAGAGCTACATTGGCATAATAGGGTAAGCGTTGAGAGCCATGGGCTTCCACAGCAGCAGACTACACTTCATGGATCCCTACATCCATTCAGAGATTGCTCGTGGTTCACTTATTGGACGAAGAGGATGCACCTGATCCATCATGCCCAGCTAGCCCCAAATCTACACCATACACTTGGTAGATGATCCACGACTTCTACGATGATGTGGCATCTCCTACATTGTCATCCTAGCCCTTGAGGGCAACCTAAAGGCATCTTTGATCTGTTTGGATACCCAGGAGGACACTTGTGTGTCCCCCATAGTCATTTGGAGCACCACAGGCTATTACAAGGTTCCAACCCCTTGTCCATTGCTTTTGAGGGTCCTATTCTTCGTTGTGGCACCCATAGACCTCATTAGGCCTCTTAGAGGGCCCTACGACATCCATAGATTACTATTTGTCCTCTTGAGAGGCTCACCTTTTCATTTGTGAGCTAGTTTGGTGGGCTTATCACCAAAGTTAGGTCATTTGCACATTATTTTATTTTTAGGGGCTAATGTAGGCCCATTAGCTAAATCGAACTCCTAATGAGTGTATAAATAGGAGTTAGATGGATTAATTTGTATCATCACTTCACTTGGGATCTCTCTAATCATAGAGAACTTCACATTTTTTTCTTGTCGGATATTTTTTGGAGATGGATGAATTTTGACGTATGGATTTGGGCTATTTTTCTTGTCTTGGAGCTTTGTCTTGCAAACAAAGTGCCGGTTGGATATACTCTATAATGTTGTAAGTGAATTTTAACGTTGTTATTCTTGTAGTTGCATACTGCTAAAATTAGGGCTAGTTGCTACATAATTGAAATGTGTAATTAAGCACGTTTTAGCTAATTTAATGTATGGGCCAATGTTATATAAATGAAATGTTCTAGATATTATTTGTCTCGGCAAGTTTGCATCATTTTCTTTTAAGTATAAATGCTTCATGGTCACTTTTCTTTTCTTTCTCTCAACATTGGATGAAGTTGACTTTCTGGGCCTCCTTAATCAAGAAACCAAGTTCTTACACATCATCATCCTTGACTCCATATCCCGAAGTGAATTAGGCACTGATCATTAAAAAGGGTGGTCATCTCCTTCACCTTTTACCACTTTTTCCTAGGTCTAGCCCTCAAAGGTCACCTAGGGCATCAATTTCCTGAGAATTGACCAAAAGGAAAACTTCGCTCTACTACAAGCTACTGCGTTGGTAGGTCCCCTCCCTCTCCTCCAAATTTGAGGCAATTCTAATGGTGGAATCTCTGGGAATCCCAAGCCTTATCTCTAGGATCAAATTTTTCCTAGGCATCCCCAAGGCTAGACCACAATAGGATCAATTCAAACTTTTGAAGTAAATATTATTGTTTGGTCCTTTTCCTTCACCTCGTCCAGGATAGGAACATCATTGGTTGTTGCATTCCATCCCCGAACCTGGGTTGGGTCCACTTGGCCCCGTGTGGTCCCACTTCTCAATAAAGATTATTTGTTAAGGACCATTTGGTAATCCAAGTTTCCCAAGGATTATAGGGATTAAGAACCTCGTCTATAAGCATATTCCTTCTCCCTCAACCTTCCAATTCTCACCCCTTACCCCTGGAAGACCAAGTCCCTTGCTTAAAGAGCAAGCAAGTTCCATTCTTCACTCCATCCTTGGGAAAGGGTATCCAGGGTCACTTTCCACCTATCCATTGACATATACTTTACAAAGTGATCCCTACACTACCGGGACTCCTCTCATTGGTGAAAGTTCGTAAAGAATAGGGAGACTTAGCTGTGGTGACAGTGGGGTAAGGCTCCACCATTGCCCTTAACCTGGCAGTTTCCCTCTTAGGAACCCCTTTAGGTCCCTTGTTGGTTTGAGTGGTAACATTTTGGCGTCGTTGCCAGGGACACAAAACATGTGTTTTGTTCCCCATATGACATATTGACATATCATTATTGGCGACTCCATTGGAAGAACGAAGCCCTAGTTCTTCATTGAACTTTAAGGTCGATGCTTGTAGGGTGAAGCAAGCATTTTTCTAGGCATATTTAATTTCACCGTGGCGACTCCTACTTATGTTTCATGTATAACTCAAATAGGTTGTCATTCTTTTGTAAATTTCCCGCTTTGGACATTGCTAGTATCCCTAAACATCCTAATCATGTCGCGGAAAGAATGCTATGTGGGATGCCCATGTTTGATGGTGATCCACTCTCCGCAATTAACCACGTAGAATATTTAATGCACATACTTCAAGAGAGAAGGTTGTCCACCAAGATGTCCTTATGTTATTATTCATGGGATCTCTTGGTGGTCATAACTCATGGTTGCATAATCATGAACCTAGGAGCATCTCATCTATTGAAGAGTTCGTTGATGGCTTTCTTAGACATTTTCAAGTACACCCTGCATTAAGCATCCAAGAGGAAGCCCTCATCGAGCATCATCAAGACATTAAGAATCTAGGTAATGAGCAAGAAGATGAGTCCTCCTTGGGTCCACATGATGAAAATGATGATTTTGAGGACACGTGTTGGGAAGGATGAATTTATGGAAAGTGAAATTGAGACCAACCCTACCTTTCTCAAGGATATTACTCCCGATGAATCCTCTTTTGAAAACCTTGAGAGAGATGATCCCATTAGCCCCTTGAAAGATGACATTGAAGATTATTTCCACATTGAAAAGGAGAAATGGGAAATTGTTGGTCCTCAATTTGATTGTGCTCCCATTTATGACACCAACAAGGAGGATGAGTTTGAGATCGGTCTTCCTTTCCCCTCAAGCACTACTTATGATGACATACCCATTGATACCCCTGGGAAGGAGAATCTCAATTTTCCTTTGCATAAAGAGGGGCAGTTGGAAGTGATCAATTTTCCTTTTAGGAGAGACCCGACCTTTGATACTAAGGAAATTGATAAGGCTCCTACTTCTCCTGAGAATGATTCAATGTTCAAATCACTTGAGCCTTTAGATTATGATTTTCGGAAAACGCAACCCGTTGAATGCAATATCTCTTTCTCCCTTTTTCCTATTGGTCATCATCTTGAGTCTTTTTCAAGTGATTCCCTCACCCCTGGTCATATGATGTCAAGTAACTGTGAGCCCTTCTCCCCGCCCGAGTATAATATCAAGGAAAATCCCTTCATTGATTATACTTTTCCTCCTTGGACGCACCCTCAAGGTTTTGATCACTCCATGGTCTCCCCTCTCCAGTGTAATCATCAAGTGCAACCTACTTGTGTTTCTCCATCTCGTCAACCTCCCTTTCCCACAAATCATAACCCAGTGAAGGCCATAAGCTATGACATAAATAATAAGGACAATAGTGGAAGTGATATCCCAGAGGTGGCCACCCATCAAAAGTTTATGAGCTTGGTTGTTGACATCTCTATATTGTGGTTACAAGAGAAGATCTCATGGACTAGATTACTGTTAGGATATTCTGACACATAGGAAATAGTTAAGTATAACTTGGTCTAGCGTAGAGTTAGGTAAAGTTTGTTTCTTTACTTTGTACTTTTGTAACTTACAATCGACGGTCACGATATGTTATAGACATGAAATGATCCGACGATTCATTCTCTCCTCGGTATTACCGACACTTGATCCATGGCTTAGCACCCGATTGGTCCATGATCTCTATTTAAAGAGCATAGAGGGTCATTTGTAATGTGACTGTTCATGAGAGAAGCTTATGTAAATTTTCTTTCTTTACATTAATAAATTCCCTGAAGTGGTCCCGTTGGCTCAGGCCGTGGACTGTTTCCCTTTTTGAGGGTTTTAACCATGTCAAAAATACTGGTGTACTGATCTGTTTGTGAGTGGTGTCCCTTGGTTCAGTCGGATGCAGTTGTACATGGTATCAGAGCTATATGAGCGCCGCATCCGTTGGTGATCCAAATCTAAGCCGATACAACTGCATCCGACTGTCATTTCCTAGATATACTGTTTCTGACCGCTCTCGGGCCGAGGGGACTGCTCTATTGTTAGGAGCATTGTTCCAGTGAGGAACCCCTTTTGTTTCACGCGAAAAGGTTTCCGGTAGCCCTAGCTACATCATTTTTAAGATCTGGAGGTATACAGTCTTTATTTGCAATTTTAGTTATTTATCTCTTTGTTCATTTCAGTTTATTTATCTCTCTGTTTTTAATATTGGATCTATATCTTTCATTTTTGCGTATGCTCTTTGCCCCGCGACTCTGTGCGATCTGGGCAAATCAAAGACAAAAAGGAAGGATTTTTCTCATGCGTGTGCTCTTTTCCGTCGTGCCTTAGTGTGATCTCGGAAAATCAGAAACATTGACGAAAATATTTAGTTTCCAGCGAAATCTAGCTTTAAGCAGTGAGGTTTCTTTTTTTTGCATGTTCGTTTTGGGTTGTGTGGCTTTCTTTGTTTTGTAGGAAAAAAAGGGTTTTTCAAATAAGCACGCACCTCAGAGCTTCAATGAATGAAAAAAAAGCCCCTTCTGCTTTTCCAAAAATTACTAACCTTTTAAACTAGCTCACTTGGTCCAAAGTTACTTTATGAGAATAGAGGTCTTGGGTTCAAGTCCTTCTTTTTGTTGAGTTACTTATTCAAAAAGCACATGTAACTTATGTTTTAAAGTTACTTAATGTAAAAGTTTTCTCACCCATTATAAAAGGTGAGTCACTTATAATTCTAAAGTCACTTTATCTTTTATTTAAGTTACAATTTAGTGGGTAGCTCATAAAGTACCATTGTGTTAACTGTGCTAAACCCGCCAACATGTCAAGGGGATCTCCTTAGTAAGAAGTCTCAATTAGACCCCTAACCGTTTGGTGGAGGAGTCCCAACAGTGGGTCGTAAGGTAATGCCTTGACCGCGTGTCACACAGAGGCAAGTAGAATAACTCTGTCAGCAGTAAGGGTGTGACTGATGCAATGAGTCAAGGAAGGTGTATGAGAGGTTCCAACACTTCGAAAGGGGAAGGAGGTGAAGGTGAGTTCCAGGTTGAAAGGGATCAGTCCCAACTCAACTAGGAACACACAACACAAAAGACATGCACAGCTTCCGGCGGAGCAGTCCACTCAGATGCGACAGTCACATCATACAAGGTAAGATAACACGTACAACACTCACGGATCAATCTGAGACGAGTGTGACGGTTGTTATAGCAAAGTTCAAGTGAAAGGTCTCTCTGATGTCCAGCAGAGCAGTCGACACGGACGGTGACAACATTAACAACATATGCAACACATGAACAACAAAATTCATATAATTGCATGTGAATCAGCTCATACACAAGTACATAAGTTAAACAACACATATCATTAAAGCAATCAGAGCAGTCCAACTACAATAACAACATATACATGAAAATGCGTTGGCTCTTATTATATAAAGAAGTGTAAGTCACAATCATACAATACATCCATGTAAACCTACTAGCCCCAAAAGTGGAACATTACAGCCACATCCACTTGCTCCTCCAAAGAGATGTACTAGCTCCGTGCAGTGGAGAAGCCAAGGCGTGTTACAACACTGTCCAAGCCTTCTTCAAAATAGTCTTAGTAGAAGCTTGGATGACCAAAAAGCCTCTATAATGAGTTATGAGGGACTATTTATAGCAAAGAGTGGGATGACCCTTGACATTCCCCTTTGTGACCATTCAACTACCCTCATGACTCTTCACCTACTCTATGACTGTTACATCCACTATTGACACTTGACATGACTCAACATTACAATGCACATGTACTCATGTGAGACAACGTGGTTTGAACAAGCCTTGCAAGACATCACTGACACTCGGTGCGCTGTGGTGAGACCAACTCTTTGACATGCTTGTGATGGTGAAGGTGGCGAGCTAATGCCAAGCTTGGTCGTCCGTGATGGTGTGCATGCACCTCATGGTGACATCTTGCTGAAGCGAACTCTTGCCTCCGTTGCAACCGGTGCATTGGTTTGGCCCCTTCATCCAACTCGTCTACTAACATGCGCATGGTCTTCTTGGGTACAGCTGAACCAACAACACACTGATGCATAGTGTCCGTGTTGATCTTCAAGTGTGTGCTAGTGGTCATGCACATCAACTTGCCGAAGTGCATGTTCAGCCCCAGTTGGACTTGCTTCTTGTCTTCGCCTTGGTGAGTGTGTTGAATGGGTTGGATTGCATGTGTGCACTCAATGATATGCATGTTGCTGAATCCCTTGCATGCGATCAACAACACTGCTCACCATGTCTGCTCTGTCTCAGCTGTTGGGATGGATCCTTAACTTGTACGGGCGCAGTTTCCTCTGTGAGTGCATGTTGTGCCCACTATTGTTCATGTTCTTGTTGCAACTCATTCATCTGTCTGTGCAGCGTCATGTTCTTCCTGAGTTGCTGCTTCAGCACATGCAACTCCTTCTTTGTTCCATCTTCTGCCTTCCCGCGATCTTCATGTTGCACCATCACTTATAGCCTTAGTCTCTAGAGTTTCTTTCATTATCAGTGGATCTACTTGATCCTGCAATTTTGTTCCGCCTCTATGTTGTCAACAACTTTCCTCCTGCATTCGTTGCATTCGGTATTGCTGCATTCAGTTGTTGTTCATGATGTTTCTCGCTATGATGATGCTGCTTGATGTCCTTTTCTACGGACAACTTGATGTCTTCGTGGGTAGGCAAGTCCATGGACACTTGATCGACTGCATCCCCAAGTGTGCTCTGAACGATGTCTTCGTCTCTGCTCTCCTGGAAACCATTGTACCTGTACTGCTTAGAGGCAAATGAACACCTGGAATACCTAAAGACATGGAAAAACTCACGGAAAGCAATATGTCAGTCGAAAACCAAAATGAACATGAGAACTGACTTGCAACATACCTGGGTATATGATCATGAAGATTGCGCAATTTCGGCTGGGAAGTCGGGAGACCGACTGCCAAGACTGCACAAGGCACAGTCTGGGCTGCTGGGAGACTGACTGACTGCTAGAATTGCACAATGCACAATCCAGTCTGGCTGCTGACTGCTAGGATTGCGCAATGCGCAATTCCAACTAGGAAGGTTTGTTGGCCTAGGGATAGATTTGTGCAATTTCTTGGGCCAAGCAACCATTGTCCTCCAAAAATGCACAAAACAGTCCTGGAGGCTAGTGCTGGGCAGGAATGCGCAAAAAATCTGGAGAGAAAGGTGGGCCTTCCTTTCCTAGATTGCGCAATACAGCCTTGGTGAAGGCAGAGCCCGGGCCAAGGTTGGCCTGACTCGTCGACAGGCAACTAAAAGCAAGTCAGTGAATGCATGGCGACACTAAGTGATAGTAGAAGTGATTAACAGTTCATGCAAAACATGAATGAAAGATTCAGCAAACAAATCAAAATGCATGTGGGTAAGATAGTTCGCCAGTTGGGCGAACGTCCATGCAAAACAGTTTCATGCATGCGATAGCAGTGAGATAGCAACGAAAACTTAAACATAGCTAGGACAAACTAGTATAGATGTAAGCGACAACAAGCGTTCAAATAAATCAAGCAAACAGTGCTCACACAAGTGAAAACACAAAAAGCGACAAAAATGCAGCACAAGGCATGGGAAGCAAGCTAACCCCAAAGTCATTGAGCTGAATGTGCCAATTGCTCTTAGATGTGATGTGGGATGTCAGAGCTGCAGGGTTGATGTGAGGAATGAGCTCTACATCGTCCGGTTGATGAGTTTTGATAACATTGAGGTTGTGATGCGCATGCCACGAATCTAGGGGAAGCGACACTTGGTGGGAGGTTTCAGAATTGCTCCTTGCATGTAACCTCCAACTATTAAACATAGATCCCTGAAACAAGGGATGCCTTTGCATGCTACCTTGGGAGAAGCAGCCCATGCATGCAAGTCCATTATGCTCAGTCCCAAAGGGAACCGGTCAACTTAGCTGCACATGCAAGAGACTGCTCGAAAAAAATGTGCATTTCTAGCTGGGAGCTTGGCTGGCGGCCCAAGAGATTTACACAATTTCTGGGCAGAGCAGTGGATCGCTGCACAAATTTGCGCAAACCCTGGGCTGAACAACCTGTTGCTGGGAAAATTTGCTCAAATCCTGCTGGGAGGGTTGGCAAGATTGAGCAATCCTGGAGCCTAGCAGGCTGCCAGAGAGGATTGCGCAATTTCTGGAGGGAACGTTGGTTGCCCTCCAGAAATATGCAATTTTCAAGGGGAAGTTGCTCAGCCTGCAGTTGGACCAAGTCCGAGTGAACAACTTGTGAGGGGAATGGATCAAGCTGTGACCAAGAGGCTGCCTTTGTGCAAGAAAGACACTGAAGCTTGTGAACTTGACGAAGCAAGGCAAGTTGCTGTGAAGGTTGGAAGGGAGGCTCCAAAACAAAGCTAAGGCAAAATTTTGGAAGGTGGTTGTAGCCGCTACAACACATTGTAAAACTAACTTTCACTTATTTATAAAAGTGGGTCACATAGAGTAATCTTTTTTAAAAGTGAGCTAATTAGATTAAGTTTGGAAAGGGGGGGGATTTATTTTAAAATATAACATTATCATTCACTTCCGAACATTCACGTACTTCGTCGGCATCTTCAACAACTTTTCTTCAAAAATTCATAACTTCTTTATTCGAAAGCCATTTTCAGAGTTGTTTTTTATAATCAGCCTAATTTTTCGAGATCTTTCGATTGGAACACTTAGTTTTAGCATCTTCAACGTCAATTTCTGTTAAAATGGAAAGTCCATGCCAAGTTATTCTTGACAGCACCAACTACTTCCAATGGTTGTCCTACATTGTGGATTTACTTAGAAGTAAAGGTCTTTATAGAATAGCCTCAGGCCAAGAGTCTAAACCTAAAGATGAAGATAAGCAAGCCAAATGAGAAAATAAGCAAGATCAAGCACGTGGGTTGATAGGGATGTCTATTTCTCCAGACCTTAGATTCCATATCGCAAAACTTCATACCCCTGATGAAGAAATGAAACAGTGCAATAAATTTTTTTGGAATTAAAAATGAATTTAGAGCCTGTCAACTCAAAAATGAGTTGCTTACGCTGGACCCCAATAATTTTTCTTCCATTGAAGATTTTCTGTCCAAGTTCAAGACCCTTAAACTTCTCTTGGAAGGTATTAAGGTTAAGAAAGAAGATGTTAGCCTTATCTATTCCATTCTTACGAAGTTAGGACCAGCCTACTCTGTGTTTGTTTCCACCTTCCATTCTACTAGAGAAGCCTTTATTTCTCAAAGACAAGCCTTCAAGTCCCCCTCTTTTGATGTCATCTATGATTCTTTAATAAGAGAACAATAAAAACTCTTACATCTTGGTCTTCTTAATACTGGAAATGCTTCTAAGAAAGCCTTAGAAGTCCAGCAACAACCAAATTCAAAGAATCCTAAGAAGCAATATCCTAAAAATAATGGCCCTAAACAAGGGTCCTCAGCAATTTCAATCTCAAAATGAAATATCAATTCAACAAAATGATAAGGCAAATAAAAACAAAGGGAAGAAGACTGATAGACATTGCAAATTTTGTAATCGAGATAGCCACTTAGAATCCAAATGCTTTAAGAAGATGGAAGCCTTGGAAGGAGCAATGAAGAAGCATAACATCCATTTGGAGCACTCTTCAACTTCAACTTCATCTTCAGGAATAACACTTTTTGCATGTAGTTGTCAAGCATCTCGGTCTAGTTATGCACTAAATGTATCTACTTCTTCTCATTCTCACGAGTGGCTCATTGATTCTGGAGCTTCTTATCACATGGCCAAAAACAAAGCCATGTTTTCTTCTTTAAATGATTGTAACACCAAAAATATATACATTGGTGATAAATCTCTTAGTGTTGTAGGGACTGGAACTATTCATCTAGACAATGGTCAATTTAATGATGTATTATGTGTTCCTACCTTATCTTGCAACCTTCTAACTGTATATCAAATAACTCACTCAGGTGAAGGTAAAATTGTTCAATTTTCACTTCATGATGTTGTAATTAAGGACCTAAGAGATCCTAGACAGATTTTAGCTATTAGAATTGCTGACGATTCTACAAGGTTGTATAAGTTTAACAACTTTGTGTCATCAACTCTTCCCTCGTTATTTGTTGTTCATAATGATGAAGTGAGCAAACTTTCGCATTAGTGATTTGGTCACTTAAACTATCGCTCCCTTCAAAATCTATGTAAAGAAAATATGGTGACAGGTCTTCCTATGGTATCTTGTAGAGATGGTGTTTGTTCCGGATGTGTACTCGAAAACATCATCGGGATAGTTTTGAAAAACGTGCCTCTTGACATGCCTCAACCCCTTTACAACTTGTGCATAGTGATTTATGTGGTCCACTTCCAGTTGTTTTATTCTCTGGCTACAAGTATTTCTTAACATTCATTGATGATTTTGCCAGATGCACTTGGGTATACTTCTTAAAATTCAAGAGTGAAGTCTTTAACATGTTCTTGGCTTTTAAGGCCTTTGTTGAGAAACAGTCTAGACATCAAATTCTTAAGCTAAGATCTGATAATGGCGAAAAATATGTTAACAACAAATTCATGAACTTTTTCACTGAGCATGAACTTCAAATGCAACATATTGTTCCATATACTCCATAGCAAAATGGCGTAGCTGAAAGGAAGAATCGCACCTTAAAGGAAATGGCTAATTGTATGCTTCAGTCTAAAGGACTTGGTCTTAAATTTTGGGCAGAAGCAATTAACTATGCAAATTACATAATAAATCACACTCCACTTCCAGTTATTTTATTCTCTGGCTACAAGTATTTCTTAACTTTCATTGATGATTTCGCCAGACGCACTTGGGTATACTTCTTAAAACTCAAGAATGAAGTCTTTAACATGTTCTTAGCCTTTAAGGCCTTTGTTGAGAAACAATCTGGACATCAAATTCTTAAGCTAAGATCTGATAATGGCGGAGAATATGTTAACAACAAATTCATCAACTTTTGCACTGAGCATGAACTTCAAATGCAACATACTGGTCCATATACTCCATAGCAAAATGGTGTAGCTAAAAGGAAGAATCGCACCTTAAAGGAAATGGCTAATTGTATGCTTCAGCCTAAAGGACTTGGTCTTAAATTTTGGGCAGAAGCAATTAACTGTGCAAATTACATAGTAAATCACACTCCTACTAAGGTTTTAAAGAATATCGCTCCAAAAGAAGCAATGAGTTCAACTAAACCAGATGTACGTCACTTTCGTGTTTTTGGAAGTGAAGCATGGGCCCATATTCCAGATGAGAAACATAAAGACTTAGAACCTAAGAGTCAAAAATGTATTTTTGTTGGATATTCTGAAGATGTCAAACGATATAGACTTCTTCCACCTAAATCCAAAAACGTTATCATTTGAAGAGATGTAAAGTTTGCAGAAAATATATCAGCCTACGAGCCTAGTTCGACGAATGTGCCACCTCTCTCTATTCCTTCTACTTCTAAAAATATTTCTTCTTCAGATGATCACAGCAAGGATGACAATCCTCCCCCACCTTCTCGAAATGCCCCCCAAGTAGGAATTTACAGGGTAAGTTCCTTAGATAGAACACCAAGGGACACCGCTCACAAACAGATCACTGATCAGTACACCAGTGTTCTTGACATGGTTAACCCTCAAAGAGGGAAACAGTCCACAGCCTGAGCCAACGTGGCCACTTCAAGAAATTTATTAATGTAAAAGGAAAAAATTTACATAAGCATCTCTCATGAACAATCACCTTACAAATGACCCTCCATGCTCTCTAAATAGAGATCATGGACCAATCGGGTGTTAATCCACAGATCAAGTGTCGATAATACCGAGGAGAGAATGAGCCATTAGATTACTTCATGTCTAGAACATATCGTGACCATCGGATTGTAAGTTACAAAAGTACAAAGTAAAGAAACACACTTTACCTAACTCTACACTAGACCAAGTTATACTTAACTATTTCCTATGTGTCGCAATATCCTAACATCCCCCCTTAAGAACAACTTGGGATAGGATTGAATGATGTTACAAATATGACACAATAGGAGAGGGAAGGAGGCATTAGAGCCTCAACCTACTTGTGTTTCTCCATCTCGTCAGCCTCCCTTTCCCACAAATCATAACCCAATGAAGACCATAAGCCATGACATAAATAATAAAGACAATAGTGGAAGTGATATGCCAGAGGTGGCCACCCATCAAAAGCTTATGAGCTTGGTTGTTGACAGCTCTATATTGTGGTTGCAAGGATCTCATGGACTAGATTACATCCTTTTCTTACCTCTTCTCACAAAATCATCCATGTGTGGGCATCCTATTTTCCCACCTCCCACCCACAGCATCCTCCATGTGTTTGGGTTGGCATTCGCTTTGGGGTTTGTTGCATGCATAATCATACAAGCATGCATATTTATATTGACTTGATGACATGATGGTTGCATACAAGAAGTCGAAGTTGAAGGTGTACGTGTAAAATTTCCTTAATGCAGATATTGGAAATTATTCTTCTATCTTATGCAAATTATTTGTCTTCAAAAATTAATCACCACAAATAATGAATAAAATCGCTACTGCAATATTCACCAATAATAACAAGAACTGAGAAAACAATGCACACACATAAAAAATTAGGACACTGATATTTTTGGACAATAGTCCCTGTTACCCACCATTTTGTGGGTAATATCCCTAGGAGTATTTTTTTTCTCCAAGATGGTCTTCAGCCGGCAGCCAACAGCCCCTTGCAGCCACCATCTAGCGCATTGTGTCATTTCTCCGCCACCTGAGCCAGCCATGTGGTCCCTCACCCATCTGCCACAATCATATGTTTGGAAATTGAGTATTGTAGTTTACTTATCATGGACACTTCTGTGCATGGATTAATGGGGGGATTCAGCAGAAAGAATGGGCTAGGTCTGTGCTCTTGTCCCCTAGACCCCTTTTGGGTATTAACCTTGGATTCTAGTCCCGTGGCAACTCTTTTACTGATGATTTGGGCTCTAGGAATGGTACTTCATGGGAAACCCTGATTTTCGTTGTGTGGTCCCTCTCCCTTATCCGCTTATATTACCCTCTTTCCATTTATTATTACCCCATTCATCATTTCTCCCACCTAGGTCCACATTCCTCTAATAGATCCACATAGGGTTAGCATGCCCCTTCCCTTGCCTACACCTTGGGTCATGGCCTAGAATGAAGCTCGAAGGTTGATGCAGCTAAAAAGAAATATAAAAGTATATAAGGCCACATTCAACACGAAAATGTATCACAAAATGCAAAATATGGTCGGGACAAACACATTTAGCACGTGGGCAAAAGCCAACACATGAGCTCTACCCCATCATCATGGTCGTCACCCTGGTTCCTACAGGTTCTATGAACTCCTCCATCATAAAGGAACCCATGATTTTCCAACCCCCTGGTGGGCAATGAACCGCCCCTTCTTAAAAGGGGGTATTCACTGTGATATCTTATACATCATGCTCTTACCCCTTTGAGCCCCGAGCAGTTAATCAAAGAAAATCATAAAAAGGCAAAAGGCATATAAACAAAGGTAGAAACATCAAGGTCGAGGCACATCATGTACCACGATTGCTCCCTCCTATACATTATAAAAAAGTGTGTGCTTCCCTCTTATTGGCCACCCTTGTACCCCAACATGTGACCCAAGGCTGCCCCTTCTCATCCCCCTTCATTCATCTATCTGTCACATGCCACGACCTTTCGAAGGATGTACCTTGACTATATTGTCTCCCCTAGAAGTAGAAACCACCTAATAGGATTATTGGTTCACCCCATTTGGAGTTTAGGAGACATTGCCACCATCCTGAAGCCCATTATGGAAGCACAGGCCATTATAAAGTACGCACCTGTGGTCCATGATTTGGTAAGCTCATTTACTCAATTTCTCTAATGACTTGCTATACTGGTAGGCTAGGTGACGCATTGGATCTTATGCAGGATTGCAAATGGTCTCCATTTTAGGTTTGGTCTCCCTATACGGGGTCCTAATCCTCTAGAGGGCTACATTAGCACATGTAGGGTGTGCATTGAGAGCCATGGGCCTCCATAGTAGCAGAAAAGCACTTTGTGGATCCCCACAGCCATTCGTAGATTGCTCGTGGTTCACTTATTGGACGAGGAAGATGCACCTGATCCATCATGCCCAGTGGGCCACGGACTTACATAATACACTTGGCAGATGATCCAGGACTTGCACGATGATGTGGCATCACCTAAAACATTATCCTAGCCCTTGCAGGTGATCTACATGCATATTTGATTTGTTTGGAGACCCATGAGGACACTTGTGTGCCCCCACATGTCATTTGGAGCACCACAAGTTATTACAAGGGTCCAACCCCTTGTCCACTACTTTTGAGGTTCTTATTCTTCATTGTGGCACCCATGAACATCATTAGGCCTCTTAGAGAGCCCTATGACATGCATAGATTATTATTTGACCTCATGCGAGGCTTACTTTTTCATTTATGAGATAATTTCGTGGACTTGTCACCAAAAGTTGAATTATTAGAACATTATTTTATTTTTGGGGCTTATGTAGGCCAAGGAAGATAATTCGAACTCCTAATTTGTGTATAAATACAAGTGATATGGGCTCATTTGCTCATCATCACTTTAGATTGGACCTTTATCCTCTTGAGAGAATTTTGCACTTTTTTTGGAGGATGAATTGGAGCTTTATGGATGAATTTTGATCTGTGGATATTGGTTTATCTTCTCTTGGAATTTCTCTCTTGTCAATTGTGAATGCTTGGATATATTTTGTTACATTTAAGTACATGTTTTTAATGTTATTCTTGTTTTACTTTGTCATGTACATTGGAATGGGATTTTCATTGTTCTAGGGCTAATTGCTGCATGCATTTACTCCTTAAAATTATGGAATTTTGTCTCTGTTATATCATCTGTCAGTGTATAGGCCATGTAATATGAACGAAATCTCCTAGGGGTAATTCTATCAAATAATTTGACCTTGATAAGCCATTTCCTTTGCACTTTGAAGTATAAAAGCTACAAGATTGCTTCTCCTTGACCTAGAACGCTGGCGAAGTGGTCTTGAGGGCTCTTTGACTAGGAATCAAGAAATCCTACTCACATTCAGCATAGGCTCCATTCTCCCAAAGACTAAAGCACTGATCTACCAAAAGGTGGTCACCAAAAATCACATTCTTTCACCTTCTTCTAGTTCTGGCCAAGTTGGGGCACCTAGGGCATCAATTTCCCGACAAGCTAGCCCTCCAAAAAGTTCGATCTCCTAGGGTCTCTTCCACAGGTCTTTCCTCAAAGTCTCCTCTAATTTTGAAGCCATTCCAATGGTGGTGTTGGGAGAAAATCCAAGCCCTAGCTCCGAGATCAAACTTTGCCTTAGCATGCCCAAGGCTAGTACCTCATAGGGTCAAACCAACACTTTCAAGTGAAAATTCTTTCTTTGATCCTTTCCCCCACCTTGTCTAAGGTAGGAATATCAATGGTTTCTATATTCTTTCCTCGCACCCTAGACTGGGTCCACCTCGTCCCATGTGGTCCCTTTCCTTTGAAAAGACAATTCTTCATGAACCATCCGGGATACCCATTGAACAAGGATTTTAGGGATTAGCAAGCTCCTTCACAAGCCATATCCCATAAACCTAACCTTCAAATCCTCCCTTCCTTTCCCTGGAACACATAGTACCTTACTTCTAGCAAAAGGTATTAATTGGGTCACTCATCCACTCATTGACTTATCCTTCGTTGGTGATTCCATACATACCAGGTCTCCTCCCATCGATGAAAGCCCGTAAATAGAAGGGAGCCTTAGCTGAGGTGATAGTGGGCTACGTCTCCATTTGTTGCCCTTGGCCTAGCATTTTCCCTTTAAGGATACCCTTTTAAGCCCCTTGCTAGTTTGAGCGGTAACATTTTGGCGTCATCGCTGGGAACACGAAACGTGTGTTTTGTGCCCCATACAACACATTAACATATCATTATTGGCAACTCCATTGGAAGAACGAAGCACTAGTTCTTCATTGAACTTTAAGGTCGATACTTGTAGGGTGAAGCAAGCATTTTTCTAGGCATCTTTAATTTCACCCTGGTGACTCCTATATATTTTTCATGTATACCTCAAATAGGTTGCCATTCTTTGATAAATTTCCCGCTTTGAACATTGTCAGCATCCCTCGGCATCCTAATCACGTCACAGGAAGGATGGTAGGTGGGGTGCCCGTGTTTGATGGTGATCCACTCTCCGCAATTGACCACGTAGAAAGATTTAATGCACATCCTTCAAGAGAGAAGATTGTCCACCAAGATGTCCTTATGTTATTGTTCATGGGATCTCTCGATGGTCATAACTTATGGTTGCATGATCATATATTGAAGAGTTTGTTTATGGCTTTCTTAGACATTTTCAAGTACCCCTGCATTAAGCATCCAAGAGAAATCCTTCATCGAGCATCATCAAGACATTAAGAATCTACGTAATGAGCAAGAAGACGAGTCCTCCTTGGGTCCACATGACGAAAATGATGATTTTGAGGACACATCTGCTGGGAAGGATGAATTTATGGAAAGTGAAATTGAGACCAACCCTACCTTTCTCAAGGATATTACTCCCAATGAATCCTCTTTTGAAAACCTTGAGAGAGATGATCCCATTAGCCCCTTGAAAGATGACATTGAAAATTATTTGCACATTGAAAAGGAGAAATGCGAAATTGTTGGTCCTCAATTTGATTGTGCTCCCATTTACGACACCGACAAGGAGGAGGAAGATGAGATTGGTATTCCCTTCCCCTTAGGCACTATTTATGATGACATACCCATTTATACCCTTGGGAAGGAAAATATTCATTTTCCTTTGTATAAAGAGGGGCAGTTGGAAGTGATCAATTTTCCTTTAGGAGAAACCCAATCTTTGGTACTAAGGAAATTGATAAGGATCCCACTTGTCCTGACTATTATTCTATGTTCAAATCACTTGAGCCTTTAGATTATGGTTTTCCGAAAGCAAAACCCGTTGAATACAATACTTCTTTCTCCCTTCTTCCTATTGTTCATCATCTTGGGTCTTCATCAAGTGATTCCCTCAACCCTTGTCATATGATCTCAAGTAACTGTGAGCCCTTCCCCCCTCCCAAGTATGGTGCTAACGAAAAGCCCTTCATTGATTATACTTTTCCTCCTTCGACACACCCTCAAGGTTTTGATCACTCCATAGTCTCCCCTCTCCAGTGTAATCATCATGTGCAACCTACTTCTGTTTCTCCATCTCGTCGGCCTCCCTTTCTTGCTAATCATAACCCAAAAAAGGCCATAAGCCATGACGTAAATGATAAGGACAGTGGTGGAAGTGATATGCCAGAGGTTGCCATTCATTGAAAGTTTATGAGCTTCGTTGTTGAAATCTTTGTATTTTGGTTGCAAGAAAAGATCTCATGGACTAGATTACATACTTTTCATACCTTTTCTCATATGACCATGCATGTGGGGGCATCATATTTGCCGACCTTCCGCCCACAGTGTCCTCCATGTGTTTGGGTTTGCATTCGCTTTGGGATTTTTCCGCATGACTAATCATATAGGCATGCATATTGATATTGACTTCATGATATGTTGGTTGCATTGGCTTTATAATTACACTTAATGATCGCTTCGTCATATGCATGTTAGGGTAGGGACCATTGCATGCTCATTTTCTCATTAGAACTAACATCATTTCTCATGGTCTATAGATGCATACCTGCATATTTTATTTTTTGTTGATTTTATGGCCTAACATATAGCACGTGCGATCATGAGATGCCGCGAAAGCATGTTGCCCCATGTTTTTCCATCTATTAAATGTAATATTCCTAATTAGCCATGGCTAATTGGAATATTCGATTTTGTTCAATTTTTGCCTTCTATAGTTATTTGTAAATAAAAAAAGTGAGGAAGGGGAACATAACTCACTTTTAGAATAAAAAAAAGTCACTTCCTAGTAGCACAACGTTGTGACTTAAAGGGGAGCCAAGGCGGCCAAAGGGAGACGCAGAAATGGAGCCCACGCAGAGACATGGAGGAACTGCGCAGGAGGGAAAAAACACGTGGCAAGAGCACAATCACACAGGAGGAGGTGAGCCTTGGGATTGAGAGAGGAAAGGGTTATAAAAGTGAGAGGAACCCCCTCATTTGGATCATTCAATTATGAGCATTTCTGATGGTCATTTCGACTTTAGAGCACGCTAGCTGTTTAGCTAGTCTACAACACTGTTTAGTGCATTGAGTGTTTCTGTTCGGAGATCTCACCCTTAGCCCCGAGGGACTTCAAGTGCCTGCTCAGGCAAGGTATTTCCATTGGCATTTCAGCAGTAGATACTTCAACATTTCAGCAGCAGTTTAATCAGTATTTTGGAGGACTACGCAGCACTGGGAGAGGGACGTAGTTCTGGAGGACTACGCAGCATTATGAGAGGGATGCAATTCTGGTTTGAGGGTTTGCAGTGGGATTAGTGCTAAGAGATAGAGCAGGGGATCAGCCCTTGCATCTGGAGAATTTTTGGTAGGGGTTTCAGGCATATTTCTGGAGGGTTTCATTCAATGGCAGCGCAGAGCACTAGGAGACTGCGCAAAACCCCAAGGGGGTGATTTTCGGGGGTCGGCCATTTCAGAAATGCTTTCTGGGCTTTTCTGGGTTTCTTGAGTAGAGTCCGACTCCAGAGTTTCATCCATTTTCGAGAAGGGAAGTAGCTTCAAATCCTCATTTGATTTCTAGCAAGAACAATAGCACAACAGTTCTCCAGCAGCTGGGATGCAGTTCAGAGAGGGGCCGTTTCTTTGCTATTCTGAGTGTATTTCTTCACTTGCCTTGTGCAAGTCAAGGTGCTATCTTCCTGATCACCTCCTGTACTCTTCTATTACTCAGTATAACAAAATGCCTTAGCATTCTCTCTGCATTTCTTGAGTATCTGCTTATGGTTTTATGTTATACGTTGCATCATTATTATTTGTATCTCTTTGAGCATTCTTGGCTATTATACCACTTAGGTGATTCTCTTATACTCTTAGACAAAGTCTGGAAAGGGCTAGGTAGCCTCCGAATCTCGTCCTCTTTTCAAAGGCGACATATCTGGTAAATGCCCTCCCCAGTCCATCTCTGGTTGGAGTTTGCTTGAGTTTGGGGTATATTCCTGATAAGGGATATTACGGTGGTATCAGAGCATAGATCTGGCTCAGCCTGTGGAGCTAGCAATCTATGACACCGAGGAAAAAACCCTATATCTGTTACAGAGGTCGGAGATACAAAGACTCGAGGCGTAGGTTGTAGAACACTTACGAAGAGGGAGACTGTGTTCTAGTAGTAGACGCAAAACAAGAGGAGCCTGTAGTGGACGCAGAGCAAAGGGAGCCTATGGTGGACGCAAAGCAGGAGGCTCCAATGGCAGACGATGACGGGAAGAGATTTGCGGATATGCTCCTCAAATCAGTGCAGGATCTGTCCAGGCAGATTGAGGTGATGGGGCAAAGATTCACGGCAGTAGAGGCCAAACAATGTGAGAGCCCACAGGTTTTTCAGGTTGGTGAGGGATCGGGCGCATCCCACCAGTTGCCAAAGCAGCGTGACACTGCGCAGCAGGTGACCTCACATGCCCCTACACGCTCTACCATGCCCACTTTCTTAGGAGCAGACACGGGAGCCGTAGCCCAACAGAAGGCAGAGCCCGGACATATGGACGATTATTTTGCAGAGTACCAGGCCTATGGGCAGGAGTTCAGGGACGCCCTCTCATTCAACGATTTTGTTCAGCTCCAGCGGGATAGCAGACCCCGCGACCATCACAGAGGGTACCGACATTACCATGATGGTGACACCCACCGTGCAGCGAGTAGATTCCACTTACCTATGTTTCATGGCTCATCAAACAGTTCGGCAAAGTCTTGGGTGGGGAAGCTGGACATTTGTTTCCAACTTAACCAGATGTCGGAGACAGAGGACATCAAGGTGGCAACATTGCATTTGGATGGTGAGGCCCAGGATTGTTGGTTTCATGGGATGGTTGCACTCGGGCACTCTACAGTGACGACATATGCTGAGTTTACCAGGGGATTGATGGAGCGATTTGACCAGAGGGATCCAGAGCAGCATTTTGTTGAGTTGACGAGGCTCAAACAGACAGGGAGCCCAGAGACCTACATTGCAGATTTCTTGAGGGTCTCCGTGATGGTGCCAGACCTATCCACGGCACGGAGGGTCTATATGTATGTTGAGGGGTTAGCAGAGCCACTTCGGGGTCTAGTCCAATCCACTAGACCAGCCACACTCCAGGATGCTATCAGCAGGACCCGAGACTTGCAGGATGTCTTACCCAGGACCCAGACACCTTACCCCCAGAGATAGAATTTCCAGTCTAAGGGGAAGGACGTGAGGATTCCACCTCCAAAGGGGAATCCAAGACGAGTACAGCTTGATGATGATGCCAGGAGCGAGCTGAAGAAGAAGCGGTTGTGCTTCACATGTCAGGAGCTGTGGGCACCGAGACAGATGTGCTGATAGCAAGGCACATTTTATTGAGGTCTTCTCTGAGAGCAGTGGAGAAGAGGATGACGAGGATGATGGGGAGGCAGGATATAGCCATGCCATACAGGGACCTTTACCACCTCCACCACCGCCAGCAGGAGGTGCATCTTTTGCACCCACCGGAGGGGCCCTTGTAGCATTGCGAGGAGTTCCCAAGTATCTGAAGCTACGCATACGAGGGACAGTACATGGCCAGCGGGTATCAGTTTTGGTTGACAGTGCGGCGACCCACAACTTCATCGATGCACATATGGTTGAGCAGAGAGGTATACAGATAGAGAGCTTCGATGGGTTTTCAGTCTTGGTCCCAGGAGATCAAACCATGATGTGTGCTCATTATGTTCCAGAGCTTTTAGTGATGTGGGCAGCTACACTTTGACTGACCACCTTTTCGTGGTCAAACCATGACGTGTGCTCATTATGTTCCAGAGCTTTCAGTGACGTGGGCACCTACACTTTGACTGACCACCTTTGCGTGGTCGATATTCCGGACACCAACATGATATTGGGTGTTCAGTGTCTTATCACTCTAGGGAAGGTCACGACAGATTGGAGGACCCGAGAGATGGAGTGGGATGATGAGAAGACAAGGAAGCATGAGAAGATACGGGGACAGCACACATATCCGCTTCAGACTGTTTCGGCTCATCGGATGGAGGCAGTTTTCCGGAAGGGAGCCATAGAGTGGGCAGTGGAGCTACGTGCATCAGAGGCAGGGTCTACAAGGCAGACGGTACATCCTGAGATACAGTCTATCCTTGATCGTTATGCCATAGTGTTTGGGGAAATTCCACCAGGGCAGCCACCGAATTGGGGGTTTGAGCACACCATCGAGCTTGAGCAGGGCATACGGGCAGTGATCACCACCCCCTCTAGGCACCCCAAGGCCTATCGGGATGAGATTGAGAGGGCTATCCAGGAGTTGTTGGCCCTTGGGCACATTCGACCAAGCACAAGTCCTTTTGCTTCTTCTGTGGTGTTAGTGAAGAAGAAGGACGGTACATTGAGGATGTGCATTGACTACAGGGCCGTGAACAAGAAGACCCTGAAGAATAGGTACCCCATACCCAGGATCGATGAGTTGATGGACGAGTTGAGAGGGGCATGTTTCTTCTCAAAGATTGATTTGAGATCGGGGTACCATCAAATTCGCAGGAGGGAGCAGGACATTCCCAAGACCGCCTTCAGGGGTCACTATGGGCACTTTGAGTTCTTGGTGATGCCTTTTGGGCTAACCAATTCCCCAGCTACATTTCAGTCCTGCATGAATCACATCTTCCATAGTCACTTGAGGAAGTTTGTGTTGGTATTCTTCGATGATATTCTCATTTACAGTAGGACTTGGAAGGAGCATCTCCAGCACATTAAGACAGTATTGCGTATCTTACAGGAGCAGCAGTTCTATGCCAAACACTTCAAGTGTGAGTTTGGGTTGACGGAGATGTTATATCTGGGACACATCATAGGGGTGGACGGAGTGAGGGTCCACGAGGAGAAGATCAGGGCCATCAGAGAATGGCTAGAGCCGAGAAACGTGACAGAACTTCCAAGGATTCATTGGTATTTGTACTTACTACCGGAAGTTCGTCAAAGGTTTCTCACAGCTTGTTGCACCCCTGACAGATTTGACGAGGAAGGGGGAATTCAGTTGGTTGAACACAGCACAACGAGCCTTTGACAGGCTCAAGGAGGTTATGAGCAGCTGCCCAGTACTTGCATTGCCAGATTTTACGCAGCCATTTGTTTTGGAGTGTGATGCGTCAGGAGAGGGGATCGGCGCAATATTGATGCAGGGAGGTCACCCTATAGCCTTTGAGAGCTGGAAGCTCCTTCCGCACGAGAGGTTGTATTCTATATACGACAAGGAGATGCTGGCCATCATGCATGCATTGGCTAAGTACCGGCAGTATTTGGTGGGTAATAGGTTCAGGGTGAGCACTGATCACAACAGCCTCAAGTTCTTTTTAGAGCAGAGGTAGCTACAGGAGAGGCAGCAGAAGTGGATCAATAAGATCCAAGCATATGACTTTGACATTGAGTATGTCAAGGGTAAGAACAACGTGGTAGCAGATGCCCTTTCTCGTAGACCAGCCACGTTGTCTCTTATGAGCTTGGATACAGCCTGGAGGGCTCGACTCTTAGTAGAGTACTCCAAGGACAGGTTTGCATGTGAGGTTCTCGATGGGCAGGTGGCAGATGACAGGTACAGGGTGGTCGATGAGATCATCTATTACAGGGATCGGATCCTCTTGACTAAGGGGTCTCAGCTGAAGAAGAAGATACTTCAGGCATCACATGATTCACCTTTGGCAGCACATCAGGGGTTTACTAAAACCTATAGGGCCATTAGAGAGAGGTTCTCATGGAAGGGCCTCAAGGAGGACGTACTCCAGCACATTCGGGAGTGCGATGTTTGCCAGAGGAACAAGGGAGAGATGAGCCATCCCGCAGATTTATTGCAGCCTCTTCCCATTCCAGAGGGGAAATGGGAGAGTATTTCGATGGACTTCATCACAGGGTTGCCCATGGTACAGGGCAAAGATTGTATCTTTGTCGTCGTTGATCGACTGACGAAGTACGCACATATTTTTTCCATATCCGCACACTATATAGCAGCACAGGTGGCTAACCTGTTCTTCAGGGAGATCTTCAGGCTACATGGTCTTCCTAAGACCATCATCAGTGATAGGGACAGCCGTTTCATGGGCGGATTTTGGCAGGAGCTTTTCCGGTGGGCGAGGACGGAGTTGACACCGAGTACTAGTTATTTCCCACAGACGGATGGGCAGACAGAGATAGTTAACAAGTGGTTGGAGGGATACTTGCGTAACTATGTTAGCGGACAACAGCGAGCATGGCTGAAGTGGCTACATTTGGGGGAGTACTGCTACAATACTTCACATCACATGTCCATTGGTATGTCACCATTCTATTCCTTGTATGGGTATCATTCATTATCTTTTGTTGACGTGATGTTTGGTGATAGCAGGGCTCCTAGAGCCAAGATTTGGATCCAAGAGAGTCAGGGTATCCTCCGAGCTCTCAAGGATAACATGGCTATAGCACAGAATCAACAAAAGATGTATGCCGACAGTTGTCGGGTGGAGAGACAGTTCGAGGAAGGGGACATGGTCTACCTACGATTACAGCCATACCGACAGTCGTCACTGAAGCAGAAGGGGGCTAAGAAGCTCAAGCCCCACTTTTATGGGCCATACAGGGTGGTAAGCAGGATTGGACAGGTTGCATATGAGTTGGAGCTGCCCCAAGGCAGCAAGATTCATAACATTTTTCATGTATCATGCCTGAAAAAGGCATTGGGGCAGCAGGTGACAGTGACGGATGAGTTACCACCCATGGATGATGAGGGGCATTTGGTATTGCAGTCAGAGGCTATCATTGATACCAGAGAGAGGCAGCTACGGAGCAGGACAATCTGGGAATTCTTGGTGAGGTGGAAGAATTTGCCGGATGAGGATGCCACTTGGGAGAGTGAGAATATCTTACAGCATCCATCATTTCAGTTGCTTGAGGACAAGCAACATTTTGCCGGGGGAGACTGTAATATTCCTTATTAGCCATGGCTAATTGGAATATTCGATTTTGTTCAATTTTTTCCTTCTATAGTTATTTGTAAATAAAAAAGTGAGGAAGAGGGACATAATTCACTTTTAGAATAAAAAAAAGTCACTTCCTAGTAGCACAACGTTGTGACTTAAAGGGGAGCCAAGGGGGCCAAAGGGGGGCACAAAAATGGAGCCCACACAGACACATGGAGGAACTGCGCAGGAGGGAAAGAACACGTGGCAAGAGGGCAATCACACAGGAGGAGGTGAGCCTTGGGATTGAGAGAGGCAAGGGTTATAAAAGAGAGAGGAACCCCCTCATTTGGATCATTCAGTTATGAGCATTTGTGATAGTCATTTCGACTTAGAGCACGTTGGTTGTTTAGCTAGTCTGCAACACTATTTAGTGCATTGAGTGTCTCCGTTCAGAGATCTCACCCTTACCCTGGGGGACTTCGAGTGCCTGCTTGGGCAAGGTATTTCCATTGGCATTTCAATAGTAGATACTTCAGCATTTCAGCAGCAGATTAATCAGTATTTTGGAGGACTGCACAGCACTGGGAGAGGGACGCAGCTCTGGAGGGCTGCGCAGCACTGGGAGAGGGACACAGTTCTGGAGGACTGCACAGCACTATGAGAGGGATGCAATTTTGGTTTGAGAGTTTGTAGTGGGATTGGTGCTGAGAGATAGAGCAGAGGATCAGCCCTTGCATCTGGAGAATTTTTGGCAGGGGTTTCGGGCATATTTCTGGAGGGTTTCATTCAATGGCAGCACAGAGCACTGGGAGACTGCGCAGAACTCCAAGGGGGTGATTTTTGGAGGTCGACCATTTCAGAAACGCTTTCTGGGCTTTTCTGGGTTTCTTGAGTAGAGTCCGATTCCAGAGTTTCACCCATTTTCGAGGAGGGGAGCAGCCCCAAATCCTCATCTGATTTCTAGCAGCAGCACAGCAGTTCTCCAGCAGCTGGGACGCAGTTCAAAGAGGGGCCATTTCTTTGCTATTCTGAGTGTATTTCTTCACTTGCTTTGTGCAAGTCGAGGTGCTATCTCCCTGATCACCTCCTGTACTCATTCTATTACTTAGTATAATAAAATGGCTTAGCATTCTCTCTGCATTTCTTGAGTATCTGCTTATGGTTTTGTTGTTATACGTTGCATCATTATTATTTGTATCTCTTTGAGCATTCTTGACTATTATACCACTTGGGTGATTCTCTTATACTCTTAGACAGAGTTTGGAAAGGGCCAGGTAGCCTCCGAATCTCATCCTCTTTTCAGAGGCAACATATCTGGTAAATGCCCTCTCAGTCCATCTCTGGTTGGAGTTTGCTTGAGTTTGGGGTATATTCTTGGATAAGGGATATTACATTAAATGTGCAGGTGACAGGTCTACGATAACCAAGAGATTGCTGGAGTTCTCGTGACCTCCCGTTCAAGTAGCTTCGTCCACTTCTTCGAGAGATCACGTCCCAATTGCCGCTAGATGTTACCCACCATTTTGTGGGTAATATCCCCAACATAATTTTTTTTCCAAGATGGTCCTCAGCCGATAGCCAGCTTCTCCTTGCAGCCACAATCTAGCTCATTGTGCCATTCTCCACCACCTAAGCTAGCCATGTGGTCCCTCGCCCATCTACCATGATCGTATGTTGCAAGGTGGGCCTCCCGCACCTAAAGGTATGCCTTCTCATTTGGAATGGAGTAATGTAGTTTGCTTATCATGGACACTTCTGGGCATGTATTAATGAAGGAATTCGGCGAAAAGATTGGGCTAGGTATGTGCTCTTGTCCACTAGACCGCTTTTGGGTATTAACCTTGGATTCTAGTCCTGTGGGATCTCTTTTACTGACCATTTGGCTCTATAGATGGTATTTCATGGGAAACCATAATTTTGGTTGTGTGGTCTCGCTTCCTTATCTGCTTATACTACCCTCTTTCCATTCATTATTACCCCATTCATCATTTCTCCAACCTCGGTCCACATAGGTTTAGCATGCCCCTTCCCCTTGTCCACACCTTGGGTCATGGTCTGGAATGAAGCCTGGAGGTTGATGCAGCTAAAAAGAAAGATAAAGCCATATAAGGCCACATTCAACACGAAAATGTACTACAAAATGCAAAAGATGGCCGAGACAAACACATTTAGCACATGGGAAAAAGCCAATACATGAGCTCTACCCCATCCTCATTGCCATCACCCTAGTTTCTACAAGTTCTATGAACCTCCTCCATCATAGCGGAACCCATGATTGTCCCAACCCCTGGTGGGCAATGAACCGCCCCACCTTAAAATGGGGTATTCATTGTTATATCTTATGCATCATGCTCTTACCCCTTTTAGCCCCTACAAGTTAATCAAAGAAAATCTTAAAAAGGAAAAGGCATATAAAGAAGGGTGGAAAAATCAAGGTCGAGGTACCTCATATACCACAGTTGCTCCCTCCTATACATTATAAAACCAAGTGTGGGCTTCTCTCTTATTAGCTACCCTTGTATCCCAACATGTGACCCAGGGTTGCCCCTTCTTATCCCCTACTTCATTCACCTATCTGTCACATGCCACCACCTTTTGAAAGATGTACCTTGACTATATTGTCCCCTCTGGAAGTAGAAACCACCTAATAGGATTATTGGTTAACCCCATTTGGAGTTTAGGAGACATCGACACATCCTGAAGCCCATTATGGAAGGGCGGACCATTATAAAGTCCCCACCTGTGGTCCATGATTTGGTAAGCTCATTTACTCAATTTCTCTAATGACTTGTAGTACTAGAGGGCTAGGGGACGCACTGGATCTTATGCAGGATTGCAGATGGTCTACATTTTCGATTTGGTCTCCCTATACGGGGTTCTAATTCTCCAGATGGCTACATTTGCACATGTAGGGTGTGCGTTGAGAGCCATCTATAATATTCCTAATTAGCTATGGCTAATTGGAATATTCGGTTTTGTTTAATTTTTGCCTTATATAATTATTTGTAAATAAAAAGTGAGGAAGAGGGACATAACTCACTTTAGAATAAAAAGTCACTTCCTATGTAGCACAACGTTGTGACTTAAAGGGGAGCCAAGGGGCCAAAGGGGGACGCAAAAATGGAGCCCACGCAGACACATGGAGAGGCTGCGCAGGAGGGAAGAACACGTGGCAAGAGGAGAAGCACGCAGGAGCAGGTGAGCCTAGGGATTGTGAGACGCAGAAGCTATAAAATAGAGAGGAGCCCCCTCATTTTGGATCATTCGGTTATGTGCATTTGTGATAGTCGTTTTGGCTTAGAGCACGCTGGCTGTTTAGCTAGTCTATAGCACTGTTTAGTGCATTGAGTGTCTCCGTTCGGAGATATCACCCTTAGCCCCGGGGGACTTCCAGTGCCTGTTCGGGCAAGGTATTTTCGTTGGCATTTTAGCAGTAGTATCTTCAGCATTTCAACAGTCGTTTTAGCAATGTTCTAGAGGACTGCGCAGCACTGGGAGAGGGACGTAGTTCTTTTTGGGAGCAGTCTGGATTGAGGGTTTGTGGAGGATTTGAGCCGAGGGATTGAGCAAGAGATTAGCTCTTGCATATTGGAGGAGTTTGGCAGAGTTCTGGGCTGAGTTTCGGAGGGTTCTATTCAGTGGCAGCACAGAGCAGTGAGGAACTGTGCAGAACCCCAAGGGGGTGATTTTCGGGGGTCGGCCATTCCAGGAAAGCTTTCTGGGTTTTTCTTGGTTTCTTGCGTAGAGTCCGACTCTAGAGTTTCATCATTTTCTGATGAGGGGAACAGCCCCAAATCCTCATTTGATTTCTAGCAACACAGTAGTTTTCCCAGCAGCTTGGACGCAGATCAAAGAGGGGCCATTCCTTTGCTATTCTGAGTGTATTTCTTCACTTGCCTTGTGCAAGTAGAGGTGCCATCTTCCTCATCACCTCTTGTACTCATTTTATTACTGAGTGTAATAAAATGGCTTAGCATTCTCTCTGCATTTCTTGTGTATCTGTTTATGGTTTATTTGATATATATAGTATCATTGCTATTTGTATCTCTGTGAGCATTCTAGGCTATTATACCACTTGTGTGTTTCTATTATACTCTTAGACAGAGCCTGGAAAGGGCCAGGTAGCCTCCGAATCTCGTCCTCTTTTTAGAGGCGCGACCTACCTGGTAAATGCCCTCCCAATCCATCTCTGGTTGGAGTTTGCTTGTATTTGGGGTATATTCCTGATAAGGGATATTACAGTGGTATCGGAGCATAGATCTGGCTCAGCCTATGGAACTAGCAATCTATGACACCAGGGGAAAAACCCTACATTTGTTACAGAGGTAGGAGGTACAGAGACACTGGACGTAGGTTAGAGAATACCTACGGGGAGGGAGACTTTGTTCCTGTGGTGGACACAGAACAAGTGGAGCCTATGGTCGACGTAGAACAAATGGCCGACGAGGACGGGAAGAGATTTGCGGATATGCTCCTCAAATCAGTGCAGGATCCGTCGAGGCAGATTGAGGTGATGGGGCAGAGATTCACAGCAGTTGAGGCCAAACAGCGTGAGAGCCCACGAGTTTTTCAGATTGGGGAGGGATCAGGTGCATCCCATCACTTGCCAGAGCAGTGTGATACTGCGCAGCAGGTGGCCTCACATGCCCCTACACGCTCTACCATGCCCACTTTCTTAGGAGCAGACACGGAGGGCGTAGCCCAGCAGGAGGCAGAGCTCGGACAATGGGCGATTATTTTGCAGAGTACCGGGCCTATGGGTAGGAGTTCAGGGAAGCCCTCCCATTCAGAGATTTTGTTCAGCTCCAGCGAGATAGCAGACCCCATGACTATCACAGAGGGTACCGGCATTACCATGATGGCGACACCCACCGTGCAACGAGTAGATTCCACTTGCCTACGTTTGATGGCTCATCAAACAATTCGGCAAAGTCTTGGGTGGAGAAGCTGGACATTTATTTCCAGCTTAACCAGATGTCGAAGGCAGAGGCCATCAAGGTGGCAACATTGCATTTGGATGGCGAGGCCCAGGATTGGTGGTTTCATGGGATGGTTACACTGGGGCACTCCACAGTGATGACATATGCCGAGTTTACCAGGAGACTGATGGAGCGATTTGATCGGAGAGATCCAAGGCAGCATTTTGTTGAGCTGACGAGGCTCAAATAGACAGGGAGCCCAGAGACCTACATTACAGATTTCTTGAGGGTCCCCGTGATGGTGCCAGACCTATCCATGGCACGGAGGGTCTATATCATAGTTTTCAAAACCGTTTTAAAAAACCAGTTATCGGTCTAACCGGCCAGTTAGCAAGGCCGCCGGTCTAAACCGGCCAAAAAACCCGGTTGGAAAGGCCCTTTCGCCCATTTTTTGCCCTAACCGGTGAAAAACCGATCAGTTTCATCCTAAACTGGCCGGTTTTAGGCATGCCCACCAAAACTTGCAAAAAGCGTATTCCTAATTGTGGTTTAGGGATTTTGGGGGGAAACTAAGGGTGTTTCAACCCTAACAATGTTGGCAATTAATGGTAATGTTAAATTCTTAAAGTAAAAGTGACATTTCCTTTAATTTTTATTTTCATCCTTTTACTTAAATTTTTAACATTACCATGAAATGACTCAGGATGTTTGAGAGTGGTTTCGACCTCATTGGATTTCATATGGAGAAACTAGAATTTTAGATTTCACTCAAAATTCAGCAGACTTAATGGTTTTCAGGATTTCATGGTTTGGGGGTAAACAATAAATGCAATCAGAGCTCCAAATGATGAGCAAAACCCCTGATCTAGATCCCATTGTGTTGGACGATATTGATCCAACATCAGAATGGGTGGAGGAGACTGAAGAACCTGTGTTTGAGGCTGATTTTGATATTGACATGGCTTTAGCAGGGGTTGAAGCAGATTATGTGGTGGCATCAGAACCAGGATCAGTAGCGGCATCAAGGAAAGGCAAAGAACCAATGGAAGGCACTAGTCATGGAGGTTGACAAACTCGTGCTTCCATTAGGTCCACTTCTATTGTCATTGGTGGCATTGATACTGAGGTTGCAAATCAGGCTGAGGCATCTTCAAACTCTGAACCAGATGATGTCTATGTAGCTCCTAATGATGATCCTGTGTCTAGTAGTGGTTATGAACTTGATGATTGATCATGTGTACACTGTAGGCTTGTAGTAGGCCAATGGCCTCATAGCTTACAACATTGTTTTTAGACTTTATAGGCCATTTAGAGCCTCATTTCTTATGTATTTTGCTATTTTTTCGATGATATGTATTGCACTCGGTGCCATTTTGATATATTCACCTTTACATGGTATATAAATGAGCAAACTTTGCATATTTTGTCTCTATTGGCTTGGAATCATGGTTTTACATCTTAAAAATAGTGTTGTTTCATTAAAAATTAATTATTTAATGTATTTTTTTAAAACCGTTTCGTTTAGACCAAACCAGTCCCGGTTAGACCGATTCCGGTCGGTAAACCGGTTCATTAGGTGGACCGGTCCGGTCACCGGTTCCGGTTTTAAAAACTATGGTCTATATGTATGTTGAAGGGTTAGCAGAGCCACTTCGGGGTCTAGTCCGATCCACTAGACCAGCCACACTCCAGGATGCTATCAGCAGGACCCGGGACTTACAGGATGTGTTACCTAGGACCCGGACACCTTACCCCCAGAGACAGATTTTCCAGTCTAAGGGGAAGGACGTGAGGATTCCACCTCCAAAGGGGAATCCAGGACGAGTACAGCTTGATGAGGATGCCAGGAGGGAGTTGAAGAAGAAGCGGTTGTGCTTCACCTGTCAGGAGCCATGGGCACTAGGGCATAGATGTGCTGCTGGCAAAGCACATTTTATTGAGGTCTTCTCCAAGAGCAGTGGAGAAGAGGATGACGAGGAGGATGTGGAGGCAAGAGATAGCCATACCATACAGGTGGTGCATCTTTTGCACCCACCGGAGGGGCCCTTGCAGCGTTGCGAGGAGTTCCTAAGTATCTGACGCTACACATACGGGGACAGTATGTGGCCAGCGTGTGACAGTTTTGGTTGAGTGGAGAGGTATTCAGACAAAGAGCTTCATGGGTTTTCAGTATTGGTCCCAGGAGATCAAACCATGACGTGTGCCCATTATGTCCCAGAGATTTCAGTGACGATGGGCACCTACACATTGACTGGCCACTTTTTCGTGGTCCATATTCCGGACACCAACATGATACTGGGTGTTCAGTGGCTTATTACTCTAGGGAAGGTCACGACGGATTGGAAGACCCTAGAGATGGAGTGGGATGATGAGAAGACAGGGAGGCATGAGAAGATACGGGGACAGCACACATATCCACCTCAGACTGTGTCGGCTCATCGAATGGAGGCAGTCTTCCGGAAGGGAGACATAGAGTGGGCAGTGGAGCTGCGTGCATCAGAGGCAAGGACTACATGGCAAACGGTACATCCAGAGATCCAGACCATCCTTGATCGGTATGCCATAGTGTTTGGAGAGATTCCACCAAGACAGCCACCGGAGTGGGGGTTTGAGCACACTATCGAGCTTGAACAGGGCATCCAGGCAGTGATCACCACCCCCTATAGGCACCCCAAGGCCTATCGGGATGAGATTGAACGGGCTATCCAGGAGTTGTTGGCTCTTGGGCATATCTGACCGAGCACGAGTCCTTTTTCTTCTTCTGTGGTGTTGGTGAACAAGAAGGACGGTACATTGAGGATGTGCATTGATTATAGGGCCTTGAACAAGAAGAGCCTGAAGAACAGGTGCCCCATACCCAGGATCGATGATTTGATGGACGAGTTGAGAGGGACACGTTTCTTCTCAAAGATTGATTTGAGATCTGAGTATCATCAGATTCACATGAGGGAGCAGGACATTCCCAAGACCGCCTTCAGGTGCCACTATGGGCACTTTGAATTCTTGGTGATGCCTTTTGGGCTAACCAACGCCCCAGCTACATTTCAGTCCTGTATGAATCACATCTTCTGTAGTCACTTGAGGAAGTTTGTGTTGGTATTCTTCGATGACATTCTCATTTACAGCAGGACTTGGGAGGAGCATCTCTAGCACATTGAGACAGTATTGTGTATCTTACAGGAATAGCAGTTCTATGCCAAACTCTCCAAGTGTGAGTTTGGGTTGACAGAGATGTTGTATCTGGGACACATCATAGGGGTGGACGGAGTGAGGGTCCACGAGGAGAAGATCGGGGCCATTAGAGAATGGCCGGAGCCAAGAAATGTGACGTAACTTCGAGGATTCATTGGCATTTGTACTTACTACTGGAATTTCGTCAAAGGTTTCTCACAGCTTGCTGCACCCCTGACAGATTTGACGAGGAAGGGGGCATTCAGTTGGTCAGATACAGCGCAGCGAGCCTTTGACATGCTCAAGGAGGTTATGAGCAGCTGCCGAGTGCTTGCGTTGCTAGATTTTATGTAGCCTTTTGTTTTGGAGTGTGATGCGTCAGGAGAGGGGATCGGCGCAGTATTGATGCATGGAGATCACCCTATAGCCTTCAAGAGCCAGAAAATCCTTCTGCACGAGAGGTTGTATTCTATATACGACAAGGAGATGCTGGCCATCATGCATGCATTTGCTAAGTACCGGCAGTACCTGGTGGGTAACAGGTTCAGGGTGAGGACTAATCACAACATCCTCAAGTTCTTTTTGGAGTAGAAGCAGCTTCAAGAGAGGCTGCAAAAGTGGATCAGCAAGATCCAAGCATATGACTTTGACATTGAGTATGTCAAGGGTAAGAATAACGTGGTAGCAGATGCCCTTTCACGCAGACCAGCCACGTTGTCTCTTATGAGCTTGGATACAGACTGGAGGGCTCGACTCTTAGTAGAGTACTCCAAGGATAGGTTTGCATGTGAGATTTTGGACGGACAGGTGGCAGATAACAGGTACAGGGTGATTGATGAGATCATCTATTATAGGGATCGGATCTTCTTGACTGAGGGGTCTCAGCGCAAGAAGAAGATACTCCAAGCATCACATGACTCACCACTGGCAGGCCATCATGGGTTTACCAAAACCTACAGGGCCATCAGAGAGAGGTTCTCATGGAAGGGCCTCAAGGAGGATGTACTCCAGCATGTCAGGGAGTGCGATGTTTGCCAGAAGAACAAGGGGGGGATGAGCCATCCCGCGGGATTATTGCAGCCTCTTCCCATTCCGGAGGGGAAATGGGAGAGTATTTCGATGAACTTCATCACAGGGTTGCCCATGGTACAGGGCAAGGATTGTATCTTTGTCGTCATTGATCGGCTGACGAAGTACGCACATTTCTTTGCCATAGCCGCACATTATACAGCAGCACAGGTGGCTGAGCTGTTCTTCAGAGAAATCTTTAGGCTACATGGTCTTCCTAAGACCATCGTCAGTGACAGGGACAACTGTTTCATGGGCGGGTTTTGGCAGGAGCTTTTCCGGTTGGTGGGGACAGAGTTGACACCGAGCACCAGTTATCACCCACAGACGGATGGGCAGATAGAGATAGGTAACAAGTGGCTAGAGGGCTGCTTGCGTAACTATGTGAGTGGGCAGCAACGAGCATGGTTGAAGTGGCTACATCTAGGGGAGTACTACTACAATACTACACATCACATGTCCCTTGGTATGTCACCATTGTATGCCTTATATGGGTATCATCCTTTATCTTTTGCTGACGTGATGTTTGGTGATAGCAAGGCTCCCAAAGCCAAGATTTGGATCCAAGAGAGTTAGGATATTCTTCGAGCTCTCAAGGATAACATGGCTACAACACAGAATCAGCAGAAGTTGTATGCCGACAAGGGTCGGGTGGAGAGACAGTTCGAGGTAGGGGACATGGTCTACCTATGATTACAGCCATACCGACAGTCGCCACTAAAGCAGAAGGGGGTTGAGAAGCTCAAGCCCCGCTTTTATGGGCTGTACAGGGTGATACACAGGGTTGGACAGGTTGCATATGAGCTGGAGCTGCCCTAAGGCAGCAAGATTCATAACGTTTTTCATGTATCATGCCTGAAAAAGGCATTGGGGCAGCAGGTGACAGTGACAGATGAGCTACCACCCATGGATGACGAGGGGCATTTTGTATTGCAGCCGGAGGCTATCATTGATACCAAGGAGAGGCAGCTACAGAGCAGGACGGACCAGGAATTCTTGGTGAGGTGGAAGAATTTGCTGGATGAGGATGCCACTTGGGGAGAGTGAGAGGATCTTGGAGCATCCATCACTTCAGTTTCTTTAAGACAAGCAACATTTTGACGGGGTCGACTGTAATATTCCTAATTAGCTATGGCTAATTGGAATATTCAATTTTGTTTGATTTTTGCCTTCTATTGTTATTTGTAAATAAAAAGTGAGGAAGGGGGACATAACTCACTTTAGAATAAAAAGTCACTTCCTAGGTAGCACAACGTTGTGACTTAAAGGGGAGCCAAGGGGGCCAAAGGGGGACGCAGAAATGGAGCCCACACAGACACATGGAGAGACTGCGCAGGAGGGAAGAACACGTGGCAAGAGGAGAAGCACGCAGGAGGAGGTGAGCTTAGGGATTGTGAGAGGCAGAGGCCATAAAGTAGAGAGGAGCCCCCTCATTTTGGATCATTCGGTTATGTGCATTTGTGATAGTCGTTTTGGCTTAGAACACGCTCGTTGTTTAGCTAGTCTGCAGCGCTGTTTAGTGCATTGAGTGTCTCTGTTCAGAGATCTCACCCTTAGCCCCAGGGGACTTCGAGTGCCTGCTCGGGCAAGGTATTTTCGTTGGCATTTTAGCAGCAGTATCTTCAGCATTTCAGCGGTGGTTTTATCAGTGTTTTGGAGGACTGCGCAGCACTGGGAGAGGGACGTAATTCTTTTTGGGAGCAGTCTGGATTGAGGGTTTGTGGAGGATTTGAGTCGAGGGATTGAGCAAGAGATCAACTCTTGCATATTGGAGGAGTTTGGCAGAGTTCTGGGCTGAGTTTCAGAGGGTTCTATTCAGTGGCAGTGCAGAGCAGTGAGGAACTGCGCAAAACCCCAAGGGGGTGATTTTCAGGGGTCGGCCATTCTAGGAAAGCTTTCGGGGTTTTTCTGGGTTTCTTGAGTAGAGTCCGATTCCAGAGTTTCAGTGTTTTCTGAGGAGGGGAACAACCCCAAATCCTCATTTGATTTCTAGCAGCAGCGCAGCAGTTTTCCCAGCAGCTTGGACACAGATCAAAGAGGGGCCATTCCTTTTCTATTCTGAGTGTATTTCTTCACTTGCATTGTGCAAGTAGAGGTGCCATCTCCCTGATCACCTCCTATACTCATTTTATTACTCAGTATAATAAAATGGCTTAGCATTCTCTCTGCATTTCTTGTGTATCTGTTTATGGTTTATTTGATATATATAGTATCATTGTTATTTGTATCTCTGTGAGCATTCTCAGCTATTATACCACTTGTGTGTTTCTATTATACTCTTAGACAGAGCCAAGAAAGGGCCAGGTAGCCTCCGAATCTCGTCCTCTTTTTAGAGGCGACATATTTGGTAAATGCCCTCCCAGTCCATCTCTAGTTGGAGTTTGCTTGTGTTTGGGGTATATTCCTGATAAGGGATGTTACACCATCGGCCTCCACAACAGCAGAAAATCACTCAGAAAAAATATCAACCTCATCCAAACAAATTTAACTGGCGAGTATCTCCCTCTGAATCTCAGAAACTAGAAGAAGTTGATGAAAAAGATCTCTCTGGAAATATTTTACTCAACCATTATTGATTCATCGTTGCTTGGTGTCCTCAACATTATCACTGCGCCCTTACTCTTACTACAAATCATTATGTCTCCAAAAGCCACATCAATTTTCTCTTATAATCTCTCTTTGAGCAACCAATGCCCACCATCTAACTCCAATCGATGGCTAAGATCATCTAGACCCCTTCTCATGACTTTTCTAGAAGTCATTAGAAGAAAATAGATTGTCTCAATTAATCTAATTTAATTAACCATTTTTCCTATGTTAAACTTAGGAAAATAATTAAAAACTGTCTAATTAATCTAATTAACACATTTCCCTTAGAAACATTTTCTAGGCCTTAGAGATAATTATCCTCCTATGTTCCTTAGCCTCTTGGACACAAATAGAGACTAGAACACCTATCTTAGCTACAAAAACTAACACTCCCTCTTAGTGAGGAAGTTGTTCGCCAAGGCCTTCGTCAAAATATCTGCAACCTATTGATCTGTGGAAACATACTGCAGCTGAATTGATCCAGATTGTACACAATCTATGATGAAGTGGTATCTGATGTTGATGTGTTTCGACCTATCATGGAACACTGGATTCTCAGACATCTTGATGCAACATTGATTGTCATAGTAGATATTGGTCGAATCGATCCTCTGACAAAATAGTTGTTAGTTTATAGATTTGGGCTAGCATCGAACAAGTGTTCTAGTCTCTAAGGTGTGAGAGAGGCTAACAAACACAAAATCTCCAAAACCTATAAAAGGTTTCGAGAGAAAACACTTAGAAACCTCTCAATTAAATTAATTGATCAATAATTAAAAAGTTCCTAAGTCTAACTTAGGAAAATTGATTAATTAATGGGTATTAATTGAGGAAATCGACTTTTGCTCTAGAGACTTCCAGAAAAGTGTATTGATGGAGTCAAATTGATCTTAACCATTGATCACAATTAGATCTTGGTCGTTGATGCTCCAGCGAGAGATTATAAGAGCAAGTCGATGGGATGGAGATAGACACAATTGTGAGAGAAAGGTTGCAAAGCAGTGTCAATTTCCCAATGCGCAATATTCAATGAAGGAAGAATTCAAGGCAGAGAGTAGTAGGGGTTGCAGCAAGGAGAATTTCTAGAGAAATTCTCAGGTGGTTTTCCAATTTCCAGCGTCAGGAAAGGAAGGTCGAATTATCCAACAGGGAGGCTGATTTCTGCAATGCGATTTTCCCAGTACGCCAGTGCGAGTCACAAGGAGAGGGATTGATTCAGTAGCTAGTTCCCGAATCAAGTCCCAAGATGCCTAACGAATTGTTTCTAGAGGCACAAACAAGCAGTGCAAGAGTCCCAAAGGCTACAGTGTGCATTTCTACCTGGTTATGCGAGTGCTAGGGAGGGTGTGAGTGGCCAAGGAGAGGCCAGATAAATTTGCTAAGAGAGAGAAGGATTCTCCCAGTATTTTCAAGTGACATCAAATTGTTGGAGCTGAGCCAGGAAGGCCAGCAATTGTACTTCTCCATATTTGTTGCATAATAAAATAAACCCTCATCTATTGCACTGGTTTTGCCTTCGGGTTTTTTACAAGGACTATAGTCCAAAAATATTGGTGTCTATTTTTATATGTACATCTATTTCTAAATTCCTTATTTTACTTTTGCAGTGTATTTTATTTGTGAAGAATGAATCAACGAATTATTTGTTATTTGTCGTAAACAAATAAATTGTTAATCCATTAGGAGAATAATATCCAGTTGGTGTTGTTGCTACACAAACTAGTAGGCCTTGTAAAGAGGCAAAATCTAGAGGGCACAACAACAACCTCGGATAGAGGCCCATTGTTAGCACAGCCTAAGTCCCCTACTCTTCTCGGATTTTCATCGATGGGAGGAATTCCAGTGTTCTTCACTTGTGATAGATGTTTCTACGACAGGCTTAAAGTGATGCAAGGTAGCTCATTCAATGGAAAGGCTCAATAAAGTGCAATCTTTGGGAGAAGTTAGTAAGGCTTCCCATAAAAAACCCCTTGTGATGCCTACACGTGACCTAGGATTGAGATATATGACGATATACGAGCACATCCAAGGTTACGGTAGGCAAGAGAAAAGGCAGTGTAAGATATACTTCAACAAATACTAAATCAAATGCCTTCAAAGAAATCCCCAAGTTGAAGGATTAGCTTCTAGGGTTCTCTCTTGGTGTGACAGCTAGGGCATCAAACATATTCTAATCCACCGCAAGAAATCCACTAAAATTTGAGGACTTCTAGAGGAGATAGAAAGGAATAATTATGTCCGAATGGAATTCAAAAATTCCTCCTCCCTACTATTTTGCACCAGGCCCTAGATGGCCTCCTTATCCTTAAGGGGACGAATTTTAAGAGGATAAACGAGGGAAAATTTACGGATTAAATCCAAGTTTGACCACCAAGGGGCTTGACTGGTGCCTAGATCATTGGGAGCATGGAATCATGGGTGCTTATAGTAGGCTATATTGACCTACAAGGACACTAAAAGAGGACGCATTACCTTCATTAGCATTAGTAAATGGGGTTTCATGGATAAATTATGGCAATCTTCCACTAGGAACATTCATTTCATACCATCAATGAGTAACACGTGCAAAACTTCCCAAAATCATAATTTCGCACCATATCAAGTAAATTAGGGCATAAATCTTCACAATGAGAATGAATTCCATACATTAGACATTTACATAAAAATATTCAACAAGAAAAATCACTTACCAGACAATATGAAGTATATCCATCCACCAATAATGCATTTAGAAGCTCCAAAAAGATAGCAATATATCCATACAAAGTTCATCCCAAACACATCCAAATCCTCTCCAAAATTGCAGGTTTAAATCCTCTAATGAGGCAAGCGAAAATCCCAAGTGTGATGATTTGAGAGAATGAGGCTCCCTCTTATTTATACAAGTTCTAAAATGTCAAAATATCAAAATTAAGCCCCTCCTATGCCTAACTAAGTAACCCACCCATGGTTACAAACCAACCATGATAGCTCAAAAAGTAAGTCAAATTAGCCTTCTTAGGGCCACACTAAGCTGACGTGGAGGCCTAGAAGGGCAGCGTTGAGGCCTCATGTGCTAATGATGAAAGTGAGTGCCTTAAAAATGATGGATAAGAGGGGGATGCCCTCTAAATGCTACAAAACATTTCCAAACCCCAATTTGGGCTATGTGGGCTCCAAATGGGTCTCATGAGTCTCCAAATGGCTCAAGATCAAGTTGATGCTCCATCAATGAGGGCTAGAAGATCACACATGCCCTCCCATGTCTCCCCAGAAGAGACAAAAAAATTCCTCTAGGCCCTGGAATAGCTGTGTCAGGAGCAATGTGTAGTGGGTTGTGCAACATGGTCCAAGTGCATCATCATCTCTGTATAACTGGGGCATGAACAAGCAACATGGTGGTGCTGAAGAAGCCCATGGTGTGGCAATCAATGCTTTGCATAGCTAGAGACCCATAGCTCTCAACACTCACCCTACAAGTACCATCATGACCCTTTGGAGAGCATGGACCCTGTATAGGGAGACCAAGTCGAAGATGAAAACCCACCTACAATCCTATAAAAGATCCAATGCTTCTCCTGACCTTCCAGTACAATAATCTATTAGTGCAATTGAGTAAATAAGCTTGCTAATCAAGGGCAAAAGTGGACACTTCATAGTGGCATGCCCTTCGAAATGGGCTTTGAACATTTACTACCTCTAAGGGAGTGACAGGTCCATGGAACATCCATCAAATGGCAGGTGTCATGTGAAATAGTGATGGAGCAAAGTGGGGTCAAAAGAGGAAGCTCCAAACCACATGCCATGGAACAAGGGCTACTATGATGAGGAAGGCCCACACCTTAGGTGTATGAATGCGGGAGGGAGAAATCGTGGTACATGAGTTACCTCGCCCTTTGTTTTTCCAACCTTCTTCATATGCCTTTTGTCTTTTATTGATTTTTCTTGATTTTACTACTCAGGGCTCAAGGGGATGAGAGGATGATGTGTAAAATGTAGCATTGACTTCCCCCTTAAAGTGGGGCAAGTCATTTCCCACCAAGGATTGGGACAATCATGGTTCCTTAATAAGGAGAGGGGCACTCATAGGGACCGTAGGAATTCGGGTGATGGCCATAATGATAAGGGGTGGAGCTCATGTTTGTCTTTTGCCCACATGCTAAACTTTATTGGCTCGGCCATCTTTTGCATTTTGTGGTGCATTCTCTATTGTATGTGGCCAAATTATGTTTTTATCTTTCTTTTTAGCTACATCAACCTCCGGGGCATCGTTCCAAGCCTAACCCAAGGTGTGGACAAGGGGAGGGGTGGCTAACACCTTGTGGACCCAAAGGACAAATGTGGACCCAGATGGGGAAAATGTGAAAAGGTCTTGTAATGAGCAGAGGGGAGTGAGATATATGTAATGGGGAAGTGGGACCACGCAACCAAAATCAGGGTTTCCCACCTAGTGTCACTCCTAAAGCCATTAGCCAATAAAGGAGATCCCAAGGGACTAGAATACAAGATTAACCCCCAAGTCGAGGAAAGGGAACAAGAGTATAGTCAAAACACTTTCTTTCCACTGAAGCCCCCCATTAATCCATGCCCAAAGGTTCCCAAGAAAATCAAGTATAAACACCCAATTACATAATGAAAAACCATACCTTTAGGGTTGGAAGGCCCGCCTTCAAATATACGACCATGACAAATGAGCAAGGGCACACAGTGGCTAACTCAGATGGCAGAGAATAATAGCACATTGAGCTATCAGGTGGCAACAAGGGGCTACTGGTTCACAGCTGAAGACAAATATAGGAGAAAATTCTCGTATAGGGGTCACCCACTAGTGGTGGGTAACAAGTGCATTCGTGGAAATTTCACATGGTATCAAAGCATTGAAGATCATATCAGAGGCTCGGACGCAAAGGAAGTAGTTTCATGCAGTTTCAAAGGGAGATATGAAGCACCAGTTTCCAGATCTACATAGGCCAACTAGGTAGTACGAATCCTTGGACAAAATATCGATTTCCAAAACCAGGCAGAGGAAAAGTTCGATTCGCTGAGTAGCAATTCCAATAGGCAGTGGATTTGCTAGGAAGCAATTCCAGTGAGAAGATCAGTTGATTCGCTGCATAGATCTGGGTGTAAATATTTGTAGCAAGGGTTACAATTGAAAATCTGCACAAGACAGGAATAAAAAAGCACACAAAGGGAATTTCCATAATTTCTCAGAGGATTATCAATTTCCATTTTCCAGGAGGAGATCTGTAATTTTCAGTAGTAGAAGACTGTAGCAAACTTGCTAGTCTAGCGAGTGTGAGTTTCAATGTTTACAATGCATGTGGAAGATTCTAGAGGAGGACTTTTGGGAGGTAGAGTGAGTTACCCAGTAGAAGCTGTTATCACCAGAAACTATAGTCCATGTATATGATAATTGTCCATAAATTTTGAAGAGTCTTGTGGTCTTGTAAATAGCTTTGTTAACTTGTGTCAATTTCAAATTTTGAAAATGCAAGAGTTATGAATGAAATTCGTGTAAAGGCAAGGGCATTGGTCATCTTTCATCATAGTTAGTTATGTCATGTCTTGTCAAAAGTACTTGCGCAGTTTCGCAGCGCGGGTGTCATGTCTTAGGTACTTGCGCAGTTTCGCAGCGCGGGTATGATTAGTCAAGTCTGTTGCTCAAATCTGTTTGCGCGTTTTCGTAGCGGCTTGTTTGTCAGCGATTTCGTAGCGCATTCCCTTAAATTTGAACTGCCCGCGCTACGAAATCGGGGTTTCGGGTTTTTATGCAGCGTTTTTCCTTAACTGTCTAATCCGAGAGGTGATGAGTCACGTGTCCGGTCATGATTGTTTCCTCACACCATTTGTCTGTCATGATTAGCCATTACTTTGCCATCAGGTTTGATCTCATTGAGTTAGGTGTCAGTTTGGGGGACGTTATAGAAAGTGGTCGTGTCATAATATGTTTTTCATAACAAATGAATGTCCTCTGCTTGATAAAAGCTTGAGCTTTATCCTAAATAGACTTCTGCAAGCGAGCCTGATTTCTACAGCGTAAAATCTGTTATTGTGCTGCAAACCATTGTCATTCCCTCGTGAAGAATTGTGCTAAGAAATATGGAGAAAAAAAAGCATCGTTCAGGGAGATGTGTGAGAACAGAACCGGAGGGATTAGATGTAACCCTCAGGGATGAGGAAATAGCAAAGGTATTCAGAGCTACTGGTTGTTGGCGGTTTTGTGAAAAGCTCAAAGGTGGACATGCAGAAGTTACCAAGGCATTTGCAGTGAATTTTACGGGATTAAATTCAAAAGTGGCCATGCTGGAGTTCCCGGTTTCACCTGAAGTTATTTCTAAAGTCACAGAAATCCCAAGAGGTGGTCAAGAGTGGTTCAAGAATTTCAAGTTTGATATGGGTCCGTGTAAGGAGTTCTTAAAGGCACCATATGTGAATAAAGATCTCTCCAGAGCTGTCCCAAGGAGTTATCTTAAGGAGAATTATGCTACATTATTGTCATGCATTCAGAAGTATTTGACGTGTGAAGGCCGATACAACAAAGTTTACTCATATCATTTCAAGCTGTTGCTACACTTTACTGGTAAGAGCTCCATAGACATACCCTTTTACTTATTCAGGAGTATTTCTAAGATGTGTGATAAAATTCAGTTGAAGAAGGAAGCCTATGAAACTTCTCTTTTCCATCATGGTCTGGTTAAATTACTGGTGTTGGATAGCCTACATAAAATTGGTAAGGACTGGGACTCGTTTGTATTCATGGCCGGTTTCCCTAGTAAAACGGGCCTAACTCCTTTACCTGTAAGAGAAAAAGAAGATAGGAGTGAGGGTACTACTTTGGCTGAGATAAGAAAAGAAATAACAGACCATAGCAAGCCCAAAGCTAAAACAAAGAAGCCAGAGAGGTCTGCAACAGTCAAAGACACACCTGAAGCTAAAACAAAGAAGACTCCTAAGTTAGCAGTTGAAAAAACTCCTGAAGCATCAATAATCAAAACTTCAAAGTCATCTAAAGTATCTGAAAAGGAAGCTTCTAAGTTGTCTCTTAAAGAAACACCAGAATCATCAAAACAGAAGACTCACAAAAGAAAAGATGAATTTGAGTCTAGTAAAGTGGAAAGGGTTTCAAGAGTAAGAACTAGAGGCCAGCTAAACAAAGAAAAAGGAAAGTTAGCTCCTGTGGAAGAGAGTCCTGTGTCTAAGGGTAGTTTAAATGATTTGTTGGAAGCCATTGAATTAGAACAAGAGCACCCAATTCAAGTTGAACCCCTTGAAATTGAACAAGATCAATTGGTATCGCCAATGCATATTGATCTAACACTATCTTCACCTGAAAGTTCAAAGAAGTCAAAGGCTTCCAAAAAGTTAAAGTTTGAAGAACCAGGGGTAGAGTATGCTTTTAAACCCCGTAGACCAATGACTAGGAGGCAAATGAAGGAAGCAGAAAAGGTTCAAAAAGAGAAAGTCTCTTCAGACTTGCCTAGGATAGAGGCACTTGAAATTTTCTCTGAAGTGGTCCAAGCAGCTAAAAACAAGAGTAAGGACAAAAAGGTGGTTATAAGTCAAAGTGGCAATGTGATTGCCATCAAAAAACAAGCTGGAGTAAGTAAGGAGATACCTCAGGTCTCAAATGTTTTTAAAGAGAAGGCAGTAAGGTATACCAATTATAGGAAAGCTGTGATGAAAGGTAAAGCAAGAATGATCAGTCAAGCTAGTTCGGTGTCTGATGCCTATGTATGGACAGTACCAGCTTTAAAACAAGCAAAAACTATGAAACAAGTGAATATAAGTCTGAAAGCAGAGAATAAGAAGTTGAAGAAGGAGGTCATCAGTCTGAGAGAAAAGCTAGACAGGCTAGCTAAATGATTCAAGAAGGATTGTGTATTCTCAAATTTTGATATATTTTGGGTCATTATCTTGTCAAAAGTTTTTGAGACTTTTTGTGTCTTTTTGCTTGTATGGAATGACTGAAGAATTATAAATTTGAAGTGATACTGTTTTGAGGTTCATAAAATTGATTTTAATGACCTACAGCAGTTTCGTAGCGCGCTACGAAACTGCTGTAGATGACTGGTTATGATTAAAGCTTGAAATGGAATGCTGAGGTCAGCATATATTTTAACAAATGGTCAAATACTAAGCCTGGGGAGTATAGAAGATCAGTCAGATATTTTGTTAAAGAGGCCAAGGGTAAATATTAAAAAAAAGGGCGAAGTTTTGTTTTTTGCTAAAAAGTCACTTTATCTCCGAGAATTTAGGGTTTGGATAGAGCTGCTGAGGTGTAAGATAATACACTTGTCTAGCTCTGGGATGGCTGGTTCATGAATTCTTTTCAATCAGACGAGGTTATCCAAGGTGTAAGAGGCTCAAATATGGATCATTAATATGTGGACACCGAGGGGGGCAACAACCAAGAATATAGGCTTCATTTTCTTTTCGGTTGTTTGAATCATCTCTGCATCAAGAATCCGAAGCTGTATATACATTGAACATGCTTCTAGTTTGGATATGGTTGTTATGGCAATGATACAGGTGGTGAGCTTTGAAGAACATAGCAGGGTATACAAGGAAGGAGACTTAAAGGGCCAGTATGATGGAATCCCCTGTTTTCGTACCATCATAACTTTTGTAATTAATCAGTTGGTTTATGTCATAGTTAAGGTCATTTATGTAAAAAACACGAGCTCCCTTCATGCTCGTTGAGGAGCCTCGTACAGTAGTTTTTGATAGGCTATATATAGGAAGAATTGATATGTAAAAAAGGTTGGATACTTAATAGAAAAAGTGTGTTGTTTTGGGCCACTGTAAGACCTTTTTTGACAGTAATAGTAAAAACAGAGTTATACTCTTCTCAAGATTCTCGAAGTGTTATCATGGTCAAATGAAGTAATGATGGTTTATGTTTTATGTTATTTTATGGTTTTGTTGTATGCAATCACTCAGAACTCATGATTATATGCTCTGATTTCCTGTGTATACAGCCGACTATATGTGGTGGAATTTGTTTGACTTGTGATGTTTAGAGCCTTGATTTCTATGAGATCACTGTGTTTTTTCTTGTTCACTGGATATTGTAGACTCCATAGCCCAATGGGATTCATTTTGGTGTGTTTCCAACCATTTATGTTTTCATAAAAAGACAAAGAGTTAACCCTCTAGTGTGTGAAGAATTTCATTAAGAGTTTTGAGAGAGCCCTCTCTGATCAAAGAGGCTGATCTTTGGTCTAAAGATAGGTTGAAATAGTTACATGAGATCATGCTTAGTTGCAACCCTCTGTGATGGTTTTGTGATAACAGCGGCTCCACTAGGGATAGTGTGCCCCTGTGGTACACTAAGAACACGTAGTACCAGTGCTTTATCCATTTATTACACTCACATCTGGCTGACAAGCATTCCTCTCAAACTTTGTGGGCCTTCTCCTCGGGCTAAAATCTGCTAGTTCAACTTGTCATTTATTACTAGCACAAAACACTTCAAAAACCATGATTATTTACAATGATCATGAATTTCTTGGCAAACTTTTCACTGATAATAATGCTTTAAGAACCTGCCATTGACAGGCCCACCAGCATACTGTGATCCATCAACTTCTTGCAAAATATAAGTATTGTTTCCATGGAAAGCAGAGATTACATATGGTCCCTTCCATAAACTCTCAAATTTACCATGTTTGCCCTTTTCTTCAATCCTGGCTTCCCATTTCAAAACCTTGTCATTAATTTGAAAAGTCACATCTTTAACCTTCTTATCAAAAGCCCTCTTGACTCTATTCTGATTTTGCTGATAATCTTCGACCACTTCACTTCTTTTTTCCTGTAATGCAATCAATTGATTGATTCTCCTTTGAATGGCATTTGGCTCTTCCTCCAGTCCTTGAATTAATTTCATAACTGGGACACCAAGAGAGGTTGGAAAAATGGCTTCTGCTCCATACACAAGTTCATAAGGAGAGGTTCCAATAGATCTTTTAGTGCATATGCGATCAGCCCATAATGCATACTTCAGTTTCAAATGCCAAGTTTTCTTGTTTTCTTCCAACAATTTCTTAATAATCCTCACAAGACTCTTATTAGAACTTTCAGCTAAACCATTGCCTTGTGGATAATAAGCTGTTGAGTGACCAAGAGTAATATGATATTGATGGCAAAAGTTTATCATTCTTTTAGACTTGAATGCTTGGGCATTGTCTGTGATAAGCTTGAGTGGACATCCAAACCTTGACAAAATATTGTTCTCTAAGAAAGAAATAATGACTGCATCATTAGCTTGTCTAGTTGGCACTGCCTCTATCCACTTTGTGAAATAATCTGTGGCTGTAAGTATCCACCGATGTTGGCCTGATGAAGAGGGATGTATCTCACCTATAAAATCTAGCCCCCACTGCTGAAAAGGCGCTTCTACATAAATAGGAACTAGAGGCATAGGCATGAGTTTTCTTTTACCTTCAAACAACTGACATTCATGACAGGCTGCAACCTTTTTATAGATGTCTTTGAACATGGTGGGCCAAAAATATCCAGCTCTCAATATTTTGTTAGCCGTAGCCTTCCAATAATGGTGACCTCCACAGTCTCCTCTATGAAATTCTTCAATTACCTTATCAGCCTCTTCTTCAATCAAACAACTTAGTAGAATCCCTCCAGCATCCTTCCAGAATAAATTCTGCTCATTAACAAAATATTTAAGAGATTTCAGCTTGATAAAACGAGCTTTAGACTTAGGAAGATTATCAGGGGCTCTGTTGTGTTGTAGTACAAATGAGACATCCTTATACCATCCAGATATCAGAAATTTTTCATTAATTTGAACCAACTCTTCCTCTTCTTCAAAAATTTCTGATATTTCTGCATTAAAGTTAATATCACTGCAGTCTAAATTTGAGTGAGTTAGTAGCTCTGCTAACCCTTGACCTTTCACCAATTTAGTTGGCCTAATTTCAATATCATATTCCAACAATTTGGCTATCCATTTCCCTCTTTTACCATCCGGGTCTGCTTGTGTGAGAATTTCTTTAATAACAGCACTTGGCACAAATGCAATAATATGAGAATGAAGCACATAGATTCTGAAATCTTTGATTGCCTTCACCAAAGCATATGCCTGTTTTTCTAAAATGTTATACTTTAGTTCAGCATTTGCCAATGTTTTACTAAAGAATGAAATAGGCTGCTCCATACCTTGACTCCCTTTCTGCAAAAGAACTCCAGCGATTGTATCTTCAGAGGCATAAGTGAATATTAAGAATTCCTTGGAGAAATCAGGACTAATAAGAACCGGCGCTTGAGTGAGTGCTTTTTTAATTTCTTCAAATGACTTTCTTGCCTCAGCTGTCCATCTAAAGTCTGCTCCTTTCTTTAGCATTTTTGTGATATACTTAACCACCTCTGCAAAGTTAGGAATGAACCTCCTAACAAAATTGACTTTACCAAGAAAAGACTGCACTTCTTTCTTACTCCTTGGCAAATCCAATCTTGAAATAGCACTAACTCTATTTGGATCTATTTTAATGCCTTCTTGAGAAATAATATGCCCAAGCAACTTACCAGAAGTCAATGCAAAGATGCTTTTAGTTGGGTTCAAAGAAATGCCGAACCTTCTACACTTCAATAATATCTTCTCCAGATGCTTTAAATGATCTTCCTCTTTCTTTGAAAAGACTGTAATATCATCAAGGTACACCACAACTGATTTATCTTTCTCCTCTGCAAAAGCAATGTCCATAGCCCTTTGGAAAGTCGCCCCTGCGTTCATGAGGCCAAAAGGCATCTTGGCATACATAAATGTGCCCCATGGTGTGGTAAAAGCTGTCTTCTCCTGATCCTCTGGATGAACAAGGATCTGATTATAACCTGAAAAACCATCTAACATTGACATTCTCTGAGACCCTACAATATTTTGCAACATGAGATCCATCTTAGGAAGAGGGTAATTGTCTTTAAGTGAAGCCTTGTTTAGATTTCTAAAATCTATGCAAATCCTTATTTCTCCATTCTTCTTCCTAACTGGTACCAAGTTGGCTAACCAATTAGAAAATCTGATAGGAACAATAATCTTTGCATCATACAACTTCTTAACCTCTTTCTCAATTAATGGCATCAGCAAAGGATTTATTCTTCTCAATTTTTGCTTGAATGGTTTCTCATTTGGTTTGATGGGAATTGTATGTTGTATAACTGAGGCATCATACTGTTTGAGATCAGTATAATTCCATGCAAATACATCAATAAACTTCTTCATTAATTCAATGTACTTCACTTTAAGATCAGCTGATAAAAATTTGGAAATTTTGACCCATCTAGGCGCTACTAAATCACCTAGATTGCAATTCTCTATTTCTTCTTCATTTGCCTGCAACCTTGGCGCCTTAAAAACATCATTCTGATCAAAAAGCTTCTCAAGTGGAATCAGACCTTTAGGAATAAGATTATTTTGTAGCTGCAACACCTCAGACTTTTCTTTTGTTTCCACTAACATGTTTTGTTGATCAATCTGACAATTCTCAAATTCTCCTTTCAATTCTAGGAAACTTTTCACCTGCTGGTCATCTTCAAATACTTGCCAATTCAGTATATTGTCAGGGATCACTGGTCTATGGCGGACTTTCACTTCATAATGATCAGAAGAAATCTTAGGAATGACAAAAAGACTAGCTGCTACAGCAAGAGAATCTGCCATGGAATTCTGATCTCTAGTCTTAATATTGAAAGTATATGACTGAAATTTCTCCAGTAATTCTAACACCAAATTCCTATAAGCTCTCATTCTTACATCTTTTGTTTGATAAGCCCCTTGAACTTGCTTTATAACTAGTTCAGAGTCTCCATACACAGCAATGCTCTTTGCCTTTAACTCAATCAAATTTTCCAAGCCCAAAACCAAGGACTCATACTCGGCCATATTATTAGTGCAATCAAAATTGAGCTTATAGGATAAAAACTTACTTTCATTAGTTGGAGACATAATCCAAATTCCAGCACCAGCGCCTTCTTTACCAGCTGCTCCATCAAAATACAAAGACCAGCAACCAGAGATGTCTTCTTTATCATTTTGCTGCTGCTCTACACACTGATTTTCTGCCTTTCCTTTCTGTGACTCTTCTCCCACTGATTCATTAAATAAAATTGCTGACCCCAAACCTGTGTCACAAGAATAAATTGGAAAATTTTGTGGTTTGTCTTTACTACTCACCATATATGCCATTCTTGTTTCACGGTATAATCTTCTCTGTTCTCCAAAAACCGGAATAGTAGCAAAAGTCAAATCCATCTGCATAGTACCTTTAATCTTAGCTGCCCATGATCTTGAGAGTAAAATCCCAAATTTAGGTGGGACATCCGCCACAACAATATCCATGACAGTGGTCTTGGCTGGGATTTGTGTTAGTGATACAACCACATCTTTAATTAACCCAATACAATGAACCCTCTTAGAGTCAAAAGAAAATAGATCTTTATAAGGTCTAGTCACTTCCAATCCTAGCCTTTCCATAATGACTTTGGGCATAAGGTTATGAGATGCTCCTGAGTCTAGCATGGCATTATGAAGAGTCATCTCGTGTATATTGATACTAATATAAAAAGGAGGAAATTCATCATTCTGCTCATCTTCTAACCTTGGGCCTAAACAAATGATAGGATTGTCTTCTTGCAAATTTAAGATATCAGCTCCTCCTGGAGGAGAGTTAAGCATTTCCACAATCTTACTCCTATATTTGTTTACTTTCAAAATCTCATTAAATGGGACTGAAATTTTGATTTTAGCCATCTCATTTTCTATGCTAAACACAGAATTAGATCTTTCCATTTCCTTAGGAAGAGCAACAACTTGACTAACCTTCTTCTCAACAGGAGAATCATTGTTTTTATCAGCTTGCTTAGGCTTTTCTTGTTTGTCCTCCGCTGCTTTTGGAACATTCTTTTTGGGCTGAGCTTTATTAGCTGAAACAGGCACCTCTCTATTTCTGAGATTATATTGCTTTTGAATTTCAAAAATGGCATGCTGATACCCTTTTAGAAAATCTGAAGGTTCTTCCTCAACTTTCTGTTGGCTAGATTCATCATGTTCTTCTTTTGTTAAAAAGATTTCTGAATCTTCCTCACCAAGGCAATGAATGGCTTCTTCTGGTTCCTCAGTCTCTTCCTCACCATCTACCATATTTTGCTGAAATGGAGGTCTTACAGGAGGATCAGCTGGCTGATTTCTGTTTTCCCTTGGACGTTGTTGATTTTGAGGTCTCCTAAACTGAGAATTTCTAAACCGAGACTCTTGTTGTGCTTGAGGAGCAGCAGTATTCCCAAGTGCTAGTTGATCCATTAACTTTTCCATAGTCTTCATCATGGTTTCAAATTTTTCATCTTGAGCTGAAGTGGAAGGCCTCTCCTCTTCCTTAAATTTAGTCTTAGCCATCTTAGACTTTTTAGCAGCAAGTATATTTACTTCAACTTTGATAGCATCATTTTGCATATCAGCCAATGTAGCAGATTCTCTTTCTCTAAGTAAGAGGGAAAAATCAGATTCAAAAGACTCAGCATATCTTAATTGAGCCAAAGCCCCAGGAGGTTTTAAGTGATCTGGAATAGAATTATAAGTCTTATTGAATCTCTTAGAAAAGCTTTGAATAGTCTCATCTGGAGCTCTTCTTAAATTATTATATTCAGTGAGAGCTTGTACTGGATTAGTTCTATTACCCCACTTTCTCAAAAAATTATCTTCGAACTCAATCCAACTGTGAATGCTACCAGCTCCCAAGGCTTTGAACCATTTCCTAACCTCCCCAATAAAGGACTGAGCAAATAATCTCAATTTGACATCTTCATCATCTACTTCATACCTATCAATAAAGTCATTGAATCTATCTACATGCTCTTCAGCTGTGATGTCTTCATCCCCTCCCCAGGTTGGAATCTTAGAAGCATATTTATTTGGTAAGTCATGCAAAACAGCAGGAAGGGCCAAAGGGGCATACCTTGCAGGTACAGCCATGATGAAAGGAGGAACAACAACAATAGGTATGTTATGACCAGAGCTAATGTGAGATGACAGTTTAGGACTGTTTGGACTTACAGAAGCAGAGGACAAAATATGAGTACGAAAGGGACTATTAGGACTTTGTAACCCACCAACAAATGAGCTCCAATTTGGGAGTGGTAACCCAATATTTGAATTAAGCAGAATTTCAAAAGGGTCAAGCTCCTTAAGCTTCTTTAAATCTTCTCTTTCTAATAAAAGCTCAGAGGACACAATTTCCCAAAACTCCTCTTTATCTTCTTGTGAAATTAAAGAAGAGGTATCAATACCTCTCTTTTGTAAATCCAAGATAATACCTATTACTTCTTCTTCATCTTCAGACCTTAATATGACCTCTTGAACCTTATCATCCACAAGTTTGTTTTCAAGACTTCTAGAAAACTCAGAAAATAATGATTTTGAAGTACCTGGTATATCAGAGAGCTTCTGCTTTCTTCTTGAAATGATGTTAGGATTTTCCACAGGCCTATGCGGATTTGGATCAGGGTTACTCCTTGTGTACCTTCCTTTCGAAGCCACCTTTAAAATTTTCAAAAACAAATGGAGTCACCAAGGTAGAGTGCAACCTCGAAAAACATTTGAACTCCTGCTACCTTCAGAAATTCAATCTTTAGCTCCCGGCAGACGCACCAAAATGTTATCACAAAACCATCACAGAGGGTTGCAACTAAGCATGATCTCATGTAACTATTTCAACCTATCTTTAGACCAAAGATCAACCTCTTTGATCAGAGAGGGCTCTCTCAAAACTCTTAATGAAATTCTTCACACACTAGAGGGTTAACTCTTTGTCTTTTTATGAAAACATAAATGGTTGGAAACACACCAAAATGAATCCCATTGGGCTATGGAGTCTACAATATCCAGTGAACAAGAAAAAACACAGTGATCTCATAGAAATCAAGGCTCTAAACATCACAAGTCAAACAAATTCCACCACATATAGTCGGCTGTATACACAGGAAATCAGAGCATATAATCATGAGTTCTGAGTGATTGCATACAACAAAACCATAAAATAACATAAAACATAAACCATCATTACTTCATTTGACCATGATAACACTTCGAGAATCTTGAGAAGAGTATAACTCTGTTTTTACTATTACTGTCAAAAAAGGTCTTACAGTGGCCCAAAACAACACACTTTTTCTATTAAGTATCCAACCTTTTTTACATATCAATTCTTCCTATATATAGCCTATCAAAAACTACTGTACGAGGCTCCTCAACGAGCATGAAGGGAGCTCGTGTTTTTTACATAAATGACCTTAACTATGACATAAACCAACTGATTAATTACAAAAGTTATGATGGTACGAAAACAGGGGATTCCATCATACTGGCCCTTTAAGTCTCCTTCCTTGTATACCCTGCTATGTTCTTCAAAGCTCACCACCTGTATCATTGCCATAACAACCATATCCAAACTAGAAGCATGTTCAATGTATATACAGCTTCGGATTCTTGATGCAGAGATGATTCAAACAACCGAAAAGAAAATGAAGCCTATATTCTTGGTTGTTGCCCCCCTCGGTGTCCACATATTAATGATCCATATTTGAGCCTCTTACACCTTGGATAACCTCGTCTGATTGAAAAGAATTCATGAACCAGCCATCCCAGAGCTAGACAAGTGTATTATCTTACACCTCAGCAGCTCTATCCAAACCCTAAATTCTCGGAGATAAAGTGACTTTTTAGCAAAAAACAAAACTTCGCCCTTTTTTTTAATATTTACCCTTGGCCTCTTTAACAAAATATCTGACTGATCTTCTATACTCCCCAGGCTTAGTATTTGACCATTTGTTAAAATATATGCTGACCTCAGCATTCCATTTCAAGCTTTAATCATAACCAGTCATCTACAGCAGTTTCGTAGCGCGCTACGAAACTGCTGTAGGTCATTAAAATCAATTTTATGAACCTCAAAACAGTATCACTTCAAATTTATAATTCTTCAGTCATTCCATACAAGAAAAAAGACACAAAAAGTCTCAAAAACTTTTGACAAGATAATGACCCAAAATATATCAAAATTTGAGAATACACAATCCTTCTTGAATCATTTAGCTAGCCTGTCTAGCTTTTCTCTCAGACTGATGACCTCCTTCTTCAACTTCTTATTCTCTGCTTTCAGACTTATATTCACTTGTTTCATAGTTTTTGCTTGTTTTAAAGCTGGTACTGTCCATACATAGGCATCAGACACCGAACTAGCTTGACTGATCATTCTTGCTTTACCTTTCATCACAGCTTTCCTATAATTGGTATACCTTACTGCCTTCTCTTTAAAAACATTTGAGACCTGAGGTATCTCCTTACTTACTCCAGCTTGTTTTTTGATGGCAATCACATTGCCACTTTGACTTATAACGACCTTTTTGTCCTTACTCTTGTTTTTAGCTGCTTGGACCACTTCAGAGAAAATTTCAAGTGCCTCTGTCCTAGGCAAGTCTGAAGAGACTTTCTCTTTTTGAACCTTTTCTGCTTCCTTCATTTGCCTCCTAGTCATTGGTCTACGGGGTTTAAAAGCATACTCTACCCCTGGTTCTTCAAACTTTAATTTTTTAGAAGCCTTTGACTTCTTTGAACTTTCAGGAGAAGACAGTGTTAAATCAATATGCATTGGCGATACCAATTGATCTTGTTCAATTTCAAGGGGTTCAACTTGAATTGGGTGCTCTTGTTCTAATTCAATAGCTTCCAACAAATCATTTAAACTACCCCTAGACACAGGACTTTCTTCCACAGGAGCTAACTTTCCCTTTTCTTTATTTAGCTGTCCTCTAGTTCTTACTCTTGAAACCCTTTCCACTTTACTAGACTCAAATTCATCTTTTCCTTTGCGAGTCTTCTGTTTAGATGATTCTGGTGTTTCTTTAAGAGATAACTTAGAAGCTTCCTTTTCAGATACTTTGGATGACTTTGAAGTTTTGATTATTGATGCTTCAGGAGCTTTTTCAACTGCTAACTTAGGAGTCTTCTTTGTTTTAGCTTCAGGTGTGTCTTTGACTGTTGCAGACCTCTCTGGCTTCTTTGTTTTAGCTTTGGACTTGCTATGGTCTGTTATTTCTTTTCTTAACTCAGCCAAAGTAGTACCCTCACTCCTATCTTCTTTTTCTCTTACAGGTAAAGGAGTTAGGCCCGTTTTACTAGGGAAACCGGCCATGAATACAAACGAGTCCCAGTCCTTACCAATTTTATGTAGGCTATCCAACACCAGTAATTTAACCAGACCATGATGGAAAAGAGAAGTTTCATAGGCTTCCTTCTTCAACTGAATTTTATCACACATCTTAGAAATACTCCTGAATAAGTAAAAGGGTATGTCTATGGAGCTCTTACCAGTAAAGTGTAGCAACAGCTTGAAATGATATGAGTAAACTTTGTTGTATCGGCCTTCACACGTCAAATACTTCTGAATGCATGACAATAATGTAGCATAATTCTCCTTAAGATAACTCCTTGGGACAGCTCTGGAGAGATCTTTATTCACATATGGTGCCTTTAAGAACTCCTTACACGGACCCATATCAAACTTGAAATTCTTGAACCACTCTTGACCACCTCTTGGGATTTCTGTGACTTTAGAAATAACTTCAGGTGAAACCGGGAACTCCAGCATGGCCACTTTTGAATTTAATCCCGTAAAATTCACTGCAAATGCCTTGGTAACTTCTGCATGTCCACCTTTGAGCTTTTCACAAAACCGCCAACAACCAGTAGCTCTGAATACCTTTGCTATTTCCTCATCCCTGAGGGTTACATCTAATCCTTCCGGTTCTGTTCTCACACATCTCCCTGAACGATGCTTTTTTTTCTCCATATTTCTTAGCACAATTCTTCACGAGGGAATGACAATGGTTTGCAGCACAATAACAGATTTTACGCTGTAGAAATCAGGCTCGCTTGCAGAAGTCTATTTAGGATAAAGCTCAAGCTTTTATCAAGCAGAGGACATTCATTTGTTATGAAAAACATATTATGACACGACCACTTTCTATAACGTCCCCCAAACTGACACCTAACTCAATGAGATCAAACCTGATGGCAAAGTAATGGCTAATCATGACAGACAAATGGTGTGAGGAAACAATCATGACCGGACACGTGACTCATCACCTCTCGGATTAGACAGTTAAGGAAAAACGCTGCATAAAAACCCGAAACCCCGATTTCGTAGCGCGGGCAGTTCAAATTTAAGGGAATGCGCTACGAAATCGCTGACAAACAAGCCGCTACGAAAACGCGCAAACAGATTTGAGCAACAGACTTGACTAATCATACCCGCGCTGCGAAACTGCGCAAGTACCTAAGACATGACACCCGCGCTGCGAAACTGCGCAAGTACTTTTGACAAGACATGACATAACTAACTATGATGAAAGATGACCAATGCCCTTGCCTTTACACGAATTTCATTCATAACTCTTGCATTTTCAAAATTTGAAATTGACACAAGTTAACAAAGCTATTTACAAGACCACAAGACTCTTCAAAATTTATGGACAATTATCATATACATGGACTATAGTTTCTGGTGATAACAGAAGCAGTAGGTAGTACAAGTGCCGAAGAAAGATTTCCAGAGGCAGGTGAGAGCAAATCAGTGCATTCCAGAGGGAGTGCGGTAGAAAAAGGAAGGCCAAGCAGGAAGGTCAAGGATATTTCCAGCACTAGCGTCAAGTTTATTTGAGTTTTGAAGAGATGGCCACTACAGGACTCAGAGATCAAGATAGACTTGACAAAGCCTCTAATTTTGGTGTCTGGAAAGCCAGAATGGAATTCCTTCTGCATGAGCACGGGTTGGAGTTCATGACAAATGTCATGGCAGAGCCAACAGATCCATAGTAGTTGGCAACCTTCAAGAAAGAGATGGCCAAGATTGAAAGGATGGTCCTAGACGAGGTCCAGGATCATATTGTCTCGCATATTGTAGATAACAATGTGAAAATTCGGCTAACCCTTAATCTTATTGCAGCGACTAATGTTAATTCTTCTAATTGTTAATTCAATTAAACAATCTGCTTGTTGTGCTATGGAAAATATCAAATTAAATACACTGCAACCTTCACAAATAAAATACTGTGGAAGAAATAAAAACGCTAGAAGAAATAGATGCACACGCACGATATCACACCGTTATTTTTGGACTAAGTCCCTGGAAAATCCCAACTTGGGAAAACCGGTGCAGCAACTGAAGGTTTTAATATTATGCAGTGTGAAAATTTCAAAATAGAAATCCAATTGCAATGACTGATATTATTTCTTCTACTTATTAATTTCGACATAAGTTATTCATAGTGTTTCTACGGCAAATATCGAAATAAATTCTGCAGCCTTCACAATTAAAATATTGCAGAAAGTAAAAGCAAAGAAAAATACTAGCACAAGGATAATCACAATGACAATTATTTTTGGACAATCGTCCCGGAAAACCCAGTGTGGGAAAATCGGTGCAGCAGATGAGAGTTTCTGTATTAATCTTCAACAAAAATCTCATGTACAAGATGGTTAATTTTGGTAGCATCGGATGTGCTCTAGCTCTGAAATTTTGTGGAGGGGCTAAAACACATGAGATCTCCAGAACCCAAAAATCGTTTGGAGAAATTTCACCCAGATGAGGAGTTATTAAAATAATTAATATTTTTAATGGATTCCTAAGTCTAAACTTAGGAAATAAAAATATTAATGAGTATTAATAAGAATATGGGTGAGAAACTTCTAAGTGACGAGGATCAACTATGTTTTAATCTTAGCTGTTGATTAGAGATTAGATCACGTCCATTGATTCATCAAAACAAAAAGTATAAGAGGAGGCTTGAGGGTCAGTTGGAGACACACCAAGAGATCAAAGAATTTGATTTTTCTGAAGCGTGGTTTGCTGAGAAAGTCGAGCTAAGTGATCTGAGTTGCAGTGAGAGGGGCACTTCGGCAAAGGGACTTCAGTACAAGGCCGAGAATACATAACAGAGAGGCAGAGTAGCAGCGGGAGAGACAGCGCAGCTTCAGAGAGGGTGACGCAAAAGCTAGAGGGGCTGACACAGTCCCTTGGAGGCAACGCTGGGGTTTTTCTGTGGAGCAGAGAGAGTACCAATTCAGCATATCGACTTCTGAGCAAGGGAGGCTGACAGGGAGGGTGCCACAGCTCTTAGAGGAAGTGACACAATTCCAGAGCAGAGCTTGAAGCAGCCATCGCGGGTTTCATCATCTAGTTGCTGGAATTGTCAAAATATTTGTCTCCGAATAGAGTTACTGCTGCTAGGTTTATTCTCTGTTGGGCGAGTCGGATTTGGCATCCTAGTTGTATTCAGAAATCTGCTTAATAATACAAACCCTCTATATGTTGCACCGGTTTTCCCGAGTTGGGTTTTTCCGGGGACGATTGTCCAAAAATAATGGTGTCCCTTGCGTGATTGTCTCAGTTTATTTCAGTTCATGATCTGTACGTATGTGTAGTCTGCAATAGTGTTTTCATCGATGTTTAAATAATTAAATAACTTTTTGAATGTAAAGAACAAGTAGGAGATGATAAACCAATGATTGCAGTACGATTTCTGACGTGTAGATTCAGAAATTCTCACATGGTATCAGAGCATTGCAGATCATAAGAGGCTGAAGACACCAGTCGAGAAAATCCAGAGAATTTGCTGCAGAGAAGTAGTTGTCCCGAGTGACAACGTTGTTTCAGAGGCAGAGGAGCAGCTATAGGAGTGACGCAGAGGCTCATGTAGTGCCTGCGTCAGCATTTCGAACCTGCAGAGGGTGACACAAAGCCAAAGAGGAGCCCATGTAGTGACTGCATCAGCTCTCTGGGATTTTGCAGAGCATGAAAGGTTCGAATCAGTCAATTGTCGGGGTTGGGGGAGTAGTGAAGATTTGATTTGAGGAGCTAGTGGGATGTTGTTGCTGTTGGTGCACAACAGTTTCTGTGGAGACAGAGCCAAGGTAGAGGGAGTCACTTCCTTGACGGATTTCTAGCCAAAGAAATCTAGATCTGGCTTGCGGCAGCAAAGGAGGATTGGAGAGGAAGTGATTCGATAGTTGGCGAGAGGATTTCCGTGAAGGAAATCAAGACTCAAAGGGAGTCTAGCAGAGCTTGTTCCTTAGAGGGTTTCTTGTGCCAAAGAAATCCAGATCCAAGTCTTGCTAGATTGACAGCAGGAGAGGGAGAAAAGAACTAGTCTTATTTTTTAGCAGAAATAGCAGTGAATTGGTTGAGGGATCAAGACAGATTGGATGGAGCATCCAATTTTGTCATCTGGAAGGCCAGGATCCTGGCAATCCTAGACAAACATCACATGAAGGACTACGCCTTGAAGATAGTTGTTGAGCCGGTCGACACTGATCCGATGAAGAAGTACGAGGCCCAGGCTAAGGCCAAGTCCATGATCCTAGACGAGGTCAAAGATCATGCAGTACCACATATTGCTGAGAAGAACACATCAAGGGAGATGTGAGAAGCGCTAACCAACTTGTATCAGGGCTCTTCTGTCCAACGGAAGATGCTATTAGAAAATCTGCTGCAACAGTACCAGATGCAGAAGGGAGAAGAGATCGATCCCTTCCTCCTCAGGTTACAATGGACTCGTGCCCAGTTGACTTCTGTGTGGTCTACACCAGATCCCGAGTTCATGGTCAAGACTGCTCTGAATGCAGTCACCAAGGACTGGGAGACCTTTGTCCAAAGTATCTTGGGTAGAGTGACTCTCCCCGGTTGGGAGGAGATGTGGGCAACTCTTTGACAAGAAGAGCTCAAGAGGATGACCAAGACAAGGAGTAGTAGCAAGGGAGACCGAGTCAAGAAGGAGGAGGAGGAGGATGCAGCTCTCACATCATCGAGACAGCAAGTGCAGTAGAAGAGCAAGAAGAAGGACATCACCAAGGTCAGATGCTTCAATTGTTGGGAACTAGGACATTATGCCACTCAATGTCCCCAGAAGAAGGGCAAGGGGGAGGCTTCTGACTCAAAAGATGCTCTCGCGAAAGTAGACAAGAAAGGCGAGGATGAAGATTGTGCCATGAGAAGAGGTGGGGCGAGATGGAGTTGTAGTTGAGAGTGTGAAAAATTCTGAATCTAACACATCAGAAACCCCCACTGCATTTTCTGGTTTACTATCTCCCACTTATTCTTTGCATTAACAAGTTATTTAAATGCATAAATATCGATGTAAACAAAAATGCAACCTTCACAAATATACAGATCAACAACTGAAATAAACTGAGACAACACAAGGGACACCATTATTTTTGGACAATCGTCCCCGAAAAAACCCAATTCGAGAAAACTGGTGCAGCATATATGAGGGTTTTATTATTAAGCAAGTTCTTAATACAACTAGGGTGCCAGAAATGGCTCACCCTTCAAAGAATATCCTTGGCAGCAATACCTCTATCCGGAGACAGATATTTTGGTTGATCAACAACCAGATGAACAATCCCACAGTGACTGATTGTTCCATGTGCTGGACAATGAGAGCTGCTCCACACACTCCACTAGAACTGCGTCACTCTCTTCGAGACTACGTCGCCCTCTCTGGCTTTACGTCAGCCAATCAGCTCTTAGTCTGTCCCACAAAATCACCTCAGCGCAGCCTCTAAAGCTCTTTGCATCCTCTGCGTTAGCCTCTACAGCTTCTACGTCAGCTTCTTTGGCCCTCTACGTCCTCTGCGTTGGCCTCCTTAGTCTTTACGTCATTCCTCCTAGGCTCTGCGCTACCTCTACTGGCACTCTGCTGCCTTCTATCCTTCAACCTTGGATAGAAATCCCTTGTTGAACTGCCCCTCACTGCAACTGATCACTCACTCGATTTCCTCAACAAACCTCGCCCCAGAAAATCGAATTCTCGATCTCTCTTGGTGTGTCTCCAATGGACCCTCAAGCCTCTTCTTATACTTTTCATGTTGATGATTCAATGGCCGAGATTAAGTCCCTAATCAACGGATAAGATTAGATCTGGCTTGATCCTTGTTACTTACAGCTTTCTCACCCATATTATATTAATACACATTAATATTTTAATTTTCCTAAGTTTAGACTTACGGTCTCATTAAAAATATTAATTATTTTAATATCTCTTCATCCAAGTGGAATTTCTCCAAACGATTTCTTGGTCTTGGAGATCTCATGTGCCTTAGCCTCTCCACCAATTTTCATGGCTAGAGCACATCCGATGCTACCAAAAATCAACACTCTTTCTTAGCGAGGAATGTGCTCTAGTAACGCTTCACCATAGAAACATCACACTGATCCTCCGCATCGGTACCTGTGTTGATGCTTAGCTTGTTGCCTCACATTCCCTGCACTGTTGCTTCTTGTACTACTGCCCATGACACTGCCACTGCCATTGCTACATCTATACTGCAACTCCCTCTCAACATACTACATCATGCTGCCCATAGCACTGCCACTACTAACTGTTGCACTACAACTCAGTTACTGAGAAGTAAGTAACTAACTTCACCCAAACACTGACATCCTGGTCAGTCTGGAAGCCTCGTGATGCTAAAGCTACCTCTGTTGCTATCCTATGCTTCCTCTGTTGCCACTGCGCTGCTGCAAACACCTCTCGCATTGCTGCAGCCTCCACTGCGCTGCTACATATTTCTGCACTCTAGCATTGCCTTGTTGCTCCATCACACTTTGCTCCACCCGACACTTGTCATAATCCTACTGTCGTTAAGGGATCCCGTAGTCGTATGTGATCCAAGAGTTTGGGCACCTCAAGGATCCTACCCTTGCATGTAGTCCCCTGACTACAACTCGATGTCACCCCACCTCTTCTCTAGAGGTGCATGAGCACTCATGGCACAATCGTCATCATTCTCGACATCCTTCTCCGCCTTTGTTGGAGCTGCCTTTGAATCAGAAGCTTCTCCTTTGTCTTTCTTCCTAGGGCACTGAGATGCATAATGTCCCAGCTCCCCACAATTGAAGCACTTGACCTTGGAGATGTCCTTCTTCTTCCTCTTCCCTTGCTATTCCGCAAATGCTAGAGCCGCATCCTCCTCCTCCTCTTTCTTGACTCGAACTCCCTTACCACTACTCCCCACCTTGGTTAACCTCCTGATCTCTTCCTGTCGAAGAGTTGCCCACATCTCTTCCCAACTGGGGAGAGTCGCTCTACCCAAAATGCTTTGGACAAACATCTCCCAGTCCTCGAAGACTGCATTTAGAGCAGTCCTGTCCATAAACTTTGGATCCAGTGTAGACCCCATGGAAGTAAGTTGGTCGCGAATTCCTTGCAACCTGAGGAGGAAGTGATCTATCTCCTCTCCTTTCTGCATCTGATATGACCTCAGTTGATTCTCCAATAGCATCTTCCGCTGCATGGAAGAGCCCTGGTATAAGGTGGTCAGCATCTGCCACATCTCATTTGTTGTGTTCTTCTCAGCAATATGTGGTATGACATGATCCTTGACCCCGTCTAGGATCATGCATTTCGCCTTCGCCACGGCCTCCTCATACTTCTTATTTGCATTCGAGTCAACTGGGATAGCTACGATTTTCAAGGCATAGTCCTTGATGCGATGTTTATCCAGGATTGCCAGGATCCTGGCCTTCCAGATGACAAAATTGGAAGCCCCATCCAATCTGTCCTAAACCCTCAATCCGTTCATTGCCATTTGTGCTCCTCTTCTAGACTCCCTCTGAGTCTCGACTGCCCTCCTGGAAATCCTCTTGCCAACTGTCAAATCACTCCTCTCCAATCCGCCTTTGCTATTGCAACTTGGATCTGGATTTCTTGGCTAGAAATCCGCCGAGGTAGTGCTTCCCTCTACCTTGGTTCTGTCTCCTTAGACACTATTTTGCACAGACAAAAGCAGCTTCCCACCAACTCCTCAAATCACAATCTGCACAACTTCCTTAGCCCGACAACTGAAGAATCTGAGCCCTTCTGGCTCTTGGCAATCACGGTGAGAGTTGGATCAGCTCCTCCTGGCCTCAGCATCGATCCTTCCTAGCTAAGAAAGATAATTGGGCACTGCGTAGGCCTGATCTGCTCCCCCTCTGCCTCTGCGTTGCTCTGGATGATGAGGCAGCTACTCCATGGTCTCCTCCCAGCTATTGCGGTTTCCCCTCCTAGATCAGAATGCTGACCCAGGCTTTGCGTGAGCCTTTGCGTCACCCTTTTTGCATAGCCTCACTCCTCTTGCCTTTTTAGCTCTGGAACAGCGTTGTCTCTCGGGACAGCTGCTTCTCTGCTGCAAATTGTCATATTTCTTCTGTTGGTGTCTTCAGTCCTCCTTGATCTGCAATCGCTCTGATACCCTATGAAAATTTCTGAATCTAACACAACAGAAACCCCCACTGCATTTTCTAGTTTACTATCTCCTACTTGTTCGTTGCATTAACAAGTTATTTAAATGCATAAATATCGAAATAAACACAACTGCAGCCTTCAAAAATATACAGATCAACAACTAAAATAAACTGAGACAACACTAGGGACACCGTTATTTTTGGACAATCGTCCCCGGAAAAACCCAATTCGGGAAAAATGGTACAACATATACGAGGGTTTTATTATTAAGCAAATTCTGAATACAACTAGGGTGCCAGAAATGGCTCACCCTTCAGAGAATATCCTTGGCAACAATACCTCTATCCGAAGACAGATATTCCGGCTGATCAACAACCGGATGAACAATCCCACAGTGACTTTGGTTGTTCCATGTGTTGGACAGTGAAAGCTGCTCCAGGCACTCCTCTAGAACTACGTCGCTCTCTTCGAAACTATGTCACCCTCTCTGGCTCCGCTTCAGCCAATCAGCTCTCTGTTTGTCCCGTAGAATCACCTCAGCGCAGCCTCTGAAGCTCTCTCCATCCTCTGTGTCAGCCTCTACGACCTCTATATCAGCTTCTTTGGGCCTCTACGTCCTCTGCGCTAACCTCCATAGCCTCTGCGTCAGCCCTTGTTGCCTTTGTGTCAACCCTCCTAGGCTCTGCGCTACCTTGACTCATGCTTTGTTGCCTCTCTAATATGTATCCTTCAGCCTTGGATAGAAATCCCTTGTTGCAAGTGATCACTCACTCGATATCCTCAGCAAACCTCGCCCCAGAAAATCGAATTCTTGATCTCTCTTGGTGTGTCTCCAACTAACCCTCAAGCTTCCTCTTATACCTTTCCTATTGACAATTCAACGGCCGAGATTAAGTCCCTAATCAATGGCTAAGATTAAATTTGGCCCGATACTCGTTATTTAGAACTTTCTCACCCATATTATATTAATACACATTAATATTTTAATTTTCCTAAGTTTAGACTTAGGGTCTCATTAAAAATATTAATTATTTTAATATCTCCTCATCCGGGTAGAATTTCTCCAAACGATTTCTGGGACTTGGAGATCTCATGTGCCTTAGCCTCTCCACCAATTTTCATGGCTAGAGCACATCCGATGCTACCAAAAATCAACAAAGAGGGCAGGATCCTTGAGGTGCCCAAAATCTTGGATCACATACAGCTACGGGAACCCTTAACGATAGTAGCAAAATGACGGGTGTAGGTTGGAGCGAGGTGGGATGGAACGACAGTGGTAGAGCTAGAGTGCCAAAGTCTAAGGCAGCGCAATGTATGTTGTAGCAGTGCGAGAGGCACAGAGCAGTTTGCAGTAGCGCAGTGTATGTTGTAGCAGTGCGAGAGGCACAGAGCAGTTTGCAGCAGCGCAGTGGCAGCAGAGGGTCAACACACATTAGCAGCAGAGGTAGCTTCAGGATCACAAGGCATCCATACTGAACAAGATGTCAGTTTTGGGTGAAGTTTCAATTGCTTACTTCTCAGCAACTATGTTGCAGTGCAACAGTTAGTAGTGGAAGTGATATGGGCAACATGATACAGCATTTTGAGAGGGAGCTGCAATACAAATGTAGCAGTGGCAGTGGCAGAGTCATGAGCAATAGTACAGGAAGCAACAGTGCAGTGGATGAAGGGCAGCAGGCCAAGCATCAGCAGCACAGAGGACCGATGCAGTGAATCAGTGTAATACTTTTGTTGAGAAGTGTTACTAGAGCACATTCCTCGCTAAGAGGGAGTGTTGATTTTTGGTAGCATTGGATGTGCTCTAGTTCTGAAATTTCGTGCAAGGGCTAGAACACATGAGATCTCCAGAACCCAGAAATTGTTTGGAGAAATTCCACCAGGATGAGGAGTTATTAAAATAATTAATATTTTTAATGGGTTCCTAAGTCTAAACTTCCAAGTGATGAGGATGAAGTTTGTTTTAATCTTAGCCGTTGATTAGAGATTAGATCACGACCATTGATTCATCAGCAGGAAAATTATAAGAGGAGGCTTGAGGGTCAGTTGGAGACACACCAAGAGATCAAAGAGCTCGATTTTTCTGCGGCGTGGTTTGCTGAGAAAGTTGAGCTAAGTGATCTGAGTTGTAGTGAGAGAGGCAGTTCGGCAAAGGGACTTCATTCCGAGGCCGAGAATACATAACAGAGGGTGACGCAAAAGCTAGAGGGGTTGATGCAATCCCTTAGAGGAAGCGCTGGGGTTTTCTGTGGGCTAGAGAGAGCAGCAGTTCATCATATCAACTTCTGAGCAAGGGAGGCTCACATGGAGGGTGACACAGCTTCTAGAGGAGGTGACATAGTTCCAGCGCAAAGCTTGGAGCAGCCATCGTTGCCTAACACTGGGAACAACAATTGTCATCTGTGGGGTTTAATCATTCAGTTGTTGGAATTGTCAAGATATCTGTCTCTGGATAGAGGTACTTCTGCCAAGTTTATTCTCTGTTGGGTGAGCCGGAATTGGCACCCTAGTTGTATTCAGGAATCTGCTTAATAATACAAACCCTCTATATGCTACACTAGTTTTCTCGAATTGGGTTTTTCCGAGTACGATTGTCCAAAAATAATGGTGTCCATTGTGTGATTGTCTCAGTTCATTTCAGTTCATGATTTGTATGTATGTGCAGTCTGCAATAGTGTTTTCATTGATGTTTAAATAATTAAATAACTTTTTGAATGTAAAGAACAAGTAGGAGATGATAAACCAATGATAGCAGTAGGATTTTTGATGTGTAGATTCAGAAATTCTAACACAAGATGCAAGTAGCAAAATAGAAAAGATATCTCTGTAAAAATTTTATAGACAACTTTCTCACACTCCTTAGCGAGATTCTGATCTGGGAGAGGACCTGCTATCCCCTTTGTCACTCACTGTGTAGGGACTATGCAATCCTAGCATCTTAAATTCTACGTTGTCCCTCTACATCACAACTTTTGCGCTATCTATTCTCTGCTCTACTTCTTCTGCTCCTGCCTCTCGACTGTTGTTGATACCGTCTCTCCTCCTCACCTGCAACTCCCATTTTGAATCAATTTCCTCTTGCCAAACTTCGACCAGTGAGGAAATCGATTTTACTCGGCTAACTAAGTATTTGCCTGGTGTGTTTTCCAAATGCCCATCAAAGTCCTTATAATCCTCCAGTTGAGTATTCAACGACCCAAACTAGATTCTAATCAATGGCTCAAATCATATTGACTTGATCCTAGTCTTCTAGAAGTTTCACACACAGTTAGATTAATACCCTTTAATTATTTTAATTTACTAAATTTAGACTTAAGCACTCATTAAAAATAATTAATTATTTTAATAAAATTATCTCCGGGTGGAATTTCCCAAAATGATTTCGGGTCATCGTGGAATACATGTGTCTAAGCCTCCCTGCAAAATTTGAGACTTAGAACACATTCGATGCTACCAAAAATCAACACTCCCTCTTAGCGAAGAATGTGCTCTAGCAATGCAACCTACCGAAGCATCACCATGTTCTCTAACATCTCCCTCTACATTGCTTGTGTCTGAAATCACTGCCCACCAACTATTGTGCAAATGTTGCATCTATATTGTTGTTGACACTACCACAGCCAACACTGCATCTGTACTGCAACTCCCTCTCATTTCCTGGAATTATAACTGAGAAATCACCAGTTTCTGCTACTGAAACAGATTCTCTACCATACCCATCTGCTCTCAAACTGAATCAACTTAGCTCTTCTTAGAGCCTTTGTGAGTACATCTGCTACCAGTTATACTACCCCACGCTGAACATAGTCACTGATAAAGTGACATCTGATATCAATATGTTTCGACCAATCATGAAATACTGGACTTTCAGAGAGTTTGATACAACTCTGATTATTGCAGTAAATCCTGGTCGCTTCCATCCTTTTTCTGAACAAACTCACAAGCATTTTGCTAAACCATATAGCTTCACACGTAGTTGTGCTTGCTGCCATATATTCAGCTTTGTTGAGCTTAGAGATACCGACTTTTGTTTCCTGATGCACCAAGAGATCATTTGTGATCCAACACTGAAGCAGTACCTAGAGGTACTTTTCTGGTCTACTGAACTCCCCGCCCAATTTGCATTTGTGAATCCATCCAATCTGACGTCATCTCCTTGGGAGTATTTCAACCCATATCTGACTGTTCCACGCACATACCTAAGAATGTGCCTAGTTGCTGCCCAATGCACCCTTTTTGGTTCCACCATGAACTGACTAAGGGTGTTGACAGCGAAGCAAATGTCTGGCCTAGTGTTGACCAGATACATGAGCGACCCAATGAGTTGTCTGTACAAGGTGGGGTCCACCTCCTTGTCTCCTGATGCATCTATTTTCTTCCAGTTGGTGATCATGGGTGTAGCCATGGGTTGACAATCCTACATTCTGAATCTCTTCAGAATCTCTGTAGCATATCTTCCTTGCCCAAGGAAGATCTCCCCATTCTTCTGCCAGACTTCCAATCCTAGAAAATAATGCATCAACCCCATATCCTTCATGTCAAATTTTGCTTCAAGATTCTTGTTGTAGTCTTGTATGAGCCTAGCTGACCCTGTTAGAAACAAGTCATCCACACATATAATAAGTGGCTCATTCTCTACCATTAAATAGTAGAGATAGGGATTAGCCTCACTCTTGACGAGTCCTAACTGCTGCAAGTAACTATCAATCCGACCATACCATGCTCTGGGTGCCTGCCTAAACCCATACAAGGTTTTCTTTAATCTACATACATGAGTTCTCTTTTCATGAGTTTTGAAGCCTACGGGTTGTTCTATATACACCTCTTCTTCTGTCACCCCGTTCAAGAGTGTTGTCTTGACATCCATCTGGTGAATTCCCATCCCATTTGAGCTGCTAGGAATATAAAGGATCTGATAGAGGTATATTGGGCTACTAGGGGAAAAGTCTCTTCATAGTTTATTCCTTCTTTCTATGCTTACCCCTTTGCCACGAACCTAGCCTTGTACTTTTCTATACTGCCATTTGCAACATCCTTGATCTTGTAGATCCACCTTGATCCTACCAATGATCTATCCTCTGTTCTAAGTACCACTTCCCATACATCATTTGTCATGATAGAACTATACTCTTCTACCATAGCATCCACCCAAACTTGGTGTTGAATGGCTTCCTAAAAGCTAGAGGGTTCTTCAACCTGTGCTACCAAGGCCTGGTACCTATTAAGCTGTCTACGCTGCCTCTTCTCGATTCTAGGAACTCCAACAAACTCCTTTGCGTCCCTCAGTGTCTGCCATACTTCCCTGCTGGTTCTACCACTGGTGGTGAGAGGTTCAATCAAACCCTCCTAATCCTGTCATTCCATCTGCTGAGAACTATCTGGGTTTCCTTCCTCTGAGGAAATACTGGTACTGGTCACTGTACTCGATCCAGGTATCTGTCCTCTTGCATGTCCTCCTTGCTTCCCCTGCTGGTTCTACCACTAGTGGTCGGAGGCTCAATCAACTCCTGCTAATCCTGTCGTTCCATCTACTGAGAACTATCTGGAATTCCTTCATTTGAGGAAATACTAGTACTAGTCACTGTACTCGATCCAGGTGTCTGTCCTCTTGCATGTCCTCCTTGTTGCCTCTATTGCTACTAGATTAATGGAACATCTACTGACTGGCCTTCTGCTAGCATCTTGAGATTTCCTGAAAGCTCTATCCTCCATGAACTTCGCATCTCATCTCACTACAATCTTCCTGCTGCTAGGAATGTAGATTTTGTATTCCTTTGCGATCTCGCTATATCCTACGAGGTACCCCTTTTCTACAATCTGATCCACTTTACTGTGCTTCGCGTCTGGAATGTGACAATATGCCACGCTTCCAAATATCATGAGATGACTGACTTCCGGCTTCTTCCCTGTGAATACTCCTTCAGTCGTCTTCTTTGAGTTCTATTCTGGATATACACCGTCATGTTGCAAGCTTCTGCCCATAAGGACTTAGGCAGATCCTGATCATACAACATAGCCTTTTCCGCTCCAAAAATAGTTCCATTCTTGCGCTCTGCGACTCCATTCTGCTCTAGATTATAGGGAGCTGTCCATTCTCTTTTGTTGCCCTCCTTTGCAAAGAAATCTGTGAAGTCTTTGTCTATATTCTCCACCATTATTTAAACGCAATACCTATATCTTTTTCCTTGTCATGTTCTCAACGAGAGCCTTAAACTCTCTGAACCGATCGAAGACCTCATCCATGGTCTTCAAGAAATAGATCCAGGTTTTTCTAGAATGATCATCAATAAAGGTAACGAAGTATTCGCCACCACTAAGAGCTCTTGTGGACATTGGACCACAGATATATGCCAGATATCTGAGTGTATCAATCCCAATATGCATTCCGCTCTGTTTTTACTCCTAGGAAAAGTTGTTTTAGCGTACTTCCCTAGTATGCATCCTCTGCCTATATCATCATTCTCATTACTAAAGACTGGAACACCTATCACAGTCTCTCTAAGAATCCTCAGCGCTCCGTGGTGTAAGTGTCCCATTTGCCTGTGCCATATCTCATTCAATTCCTTTTCACCATTAAGATTGTTGCCTATCGAGCTGCAATCTATACAGTTTGTTGCTTCGAGCTCCAATTTCTCTCTTCTTCCAGCTTGGATGTTTGACATATACTTTCCTTCCAATGAAGTATACATTGTATCCCTTGTCCTGTATCTGGGACACTGAAATCAGATTCATTCCTAACCTGGGAACATGCAGAACATTAGTGACTCGAATGCTAGTTCCTGCTTCCGTCCGAAATGCTATGGCGCCTCTTCCTACTGGAGTACACTTTGTTTTGTTTCCCATAGTAATCTGGAAGTCAATTTGTTCTTCTTGATAGCTCGAGAAACATTCTCATACTCCAGTCATATGAGATGAAGCCCTGCTATCAATGTACCAAACATTTGTCGATGTTGAACTTGACAAACATGTGAATTCTTCTTCTAATCTAGAAGATAATATGGAGACATCTTGATTTTCCATCCTTCTTAGTGCTATCAATCTCTAACGCGTTTTCTACACCCAACAACTACTGTAGAAAAGACTGTGTCTTTACCTGAATACTGCTCTGCACTGAAGCTTCTACGTTGCTCCCTCTGTTACTGGAAATTTCAACCTGGAAATCTTCCTCTCTGTCGACTCACTCAAAGAGGGATTTTCTTATGAAAAAATTGCCCCTCCAAGACTGGTCTGCGCAATTCCTCTAGGGTTTTGATTTTCTGCCTATGCAATAATTTCGAACTCCCTTCTTCTCTCCAACACTTAGCTCTTTCGGTCTGCACTTATCTCAACGACGATACCATGTGAAAATTTCAAAATAGAAATCCAACTGCAGTGAGTGATATTATTTATTGTACTTATTAATTCAGACATAATTTATTCACAGTGTTTCTACGGCAAATATCAAAATATATTCTACTGCAACCTTCACAATTAAAATACTGTGGAAAGTAAATGCAAAGAAAACTACTAGCACAAGGATAATCACAGTGACAGTTATTTAGGACAATCGTCCCCAAAAAAACCCAGTGTGGGAAAATCGGTGCAGCAGATGAGGGTTTCTTTATTAATCTTCAGCAAAAATCTCATGTACAAGATGCAACTAGCAGAATAGAAAAGATATCTCTATCAGAATTTTATAGACAACGTTCTCACACTCCTTGGCAATATTCTGATCTAGGAGAGGACCTGTTGCCCACTCTGTCACTCACTGCACCATCTTCTACATAGGGGCTACGTAGTCCCAGCGTCTCAGCGTCTATGTTGTCCCTCTGTGTCACAACTTCTACGTTGTCTCTTCTCTGCTCTGCTTCTTCTACTCCTGCCTCTCAACTGTTGTTGATACCCTCTCTCCTCACCTGCAACTCTCCCTCTGAATCGATTCCTCTTGTCGAACTTCGACCAACGAGGAAATCGATTTTACTCAGGTAATTGTGTATCTACCTGGTGTGTTTTCCAAAAGCCCATCGAAGTCCTTCTTATAATCCTCCAGTTGAGTATTCAACGGCCCAAATAAGATTCTAATCAATGGCTCATATCATATTGACTTGATCATCGTCTTCTTCTAGAAGTTTCACCCACAATTAGATTAATACCCTATAATTATTTTAATTTCCTAAGTTTAGACTTAGGCACTCATTAAAAATAATTTATTATTTTAATAAAACTGTCCCCCGGTGGAATTTCCCAAAACAATTTCTGGGTATTGTGGAATACGTGTCTAAGCCTCCCTGCAAAATTTGAGACTTAGAGCACATCCAATGTTACCAAAAATCAACATGCAGTAGTAAAAATCTGAGGACAATCTATGGATGCTTAAACTAGAAATCCAAACAGAGAAATAACTGGCAACAATAACTAGTAAGAAAAATTTCTCACTCTATAGGCGATCCAAACTAACCTCAACTCGAATTGAGCTGCTCCTTGCTCCCTCTGCGCAATCATTGTGTCAGCCTTCGCAGTTACTGCGTCCCACAAGCTCGGAACTGCGTCCCCCTCTCACTGTCTCGTCAACTGTTGTCTCAGAAACAAATACTCTTTGCCTCCGGACCCTTTGCCCAGCTTTTGGCTTAGAATTTCTCCTTCTCCCCAGCAAAATGGAAATCTCCCCCAGAGGGCTCTGCACTACCTCTACGCTGCCTCTCTGTGGAAATCACTGCCTCTCTGCAATGTACTCGCCGAAATAGGAGAAGCTTCCTTCGACCTCATTATCACTGCTTCAACCTCACTGAATCACTTCCGGCAACACAACTGCTACTCTGGAAATCGATTTCCAGCAAAATCGAATGCTCAACTGATTTGGTGTGTCTTCTCCAAGCCCCATCGACTTCTTCTTATAATCCTTCATTGAGGCTTCAACGACCACGATTAAATCTTAATCAATGGCTAGGATCAACTAGAAATCAATCCATGTACTTTTCTAGAACATTCTCACCATGACTATTAATTAATCATATTTCCTAAGTTTAGACTTAGGAAATATTAAAAACTAACTAATAAATCTAATTAAACTCGCCTCTAGGTGGAATTTCCAAAAATAGCTTTTGCGTATTGGAGAATAAATGTATTCTAGCCTCTCTACCAAATCCTGTGGCTAGAACACATCTGATGCTACAAAAACTAACACTCCCTCTTAGTGAGGAATGTGTTCTAGTGTTGCAACTCACTGAAACAACACCCTGTCTTTGCATCATCTCCTATCACGTTGTTGTTGTCTAGTTGTCGCTGCCCACCAACCACTATGCAACTCTTATATGTGTTGAATCTGTGTTGTTGTTGACCTTGCTGAACTGCAGCCAACACTTCATCTGCACTGCAACTCCCTCTCCATATGTCGTTGCTGCCACTACACATTCTACAACTGATAAGCATCTAAAATATTGCATCAACTGTGATCAATATGATACATCTATCACCCGAGTCTTTGATTGCTGCTAATATCAGCGTTGTCACTGAAGCATCTGCATTACTGCGGACTCTGCACTGTGCTACTTGCACCGCTGCCAACTCTGCACTGCGCTCCCAGCATCTAACTGCAACTAGACTCTACATCTGTCACTCTAGCATCTGACTGCATCTACAGCCACTAATCCATCCTGCTACTGAAAAACGCGAGCTCCTGTAGCAAGGTACTAATTCAAGAGGTGGACCTCCTCATGAATCCTGCCCATTTGTAGCACTTTGAGGCTACATCACCAAGTCACCCCACTTCACTCCTGGGGGTATGTCAGAAAACATGGCGAAGTCTTCCTCCAACCTGGAGGACAACCTATCAATCTCAGTATGAGCTACCGCCTGGTCCTATTTCTCCTCCGTGTCCTTCTTCCTCAGAGGACATTGGGTGTTGTAGTGGCCAAACTCGCCACACCTGAAGCACTTGACCTTTGACAGGCCCTTCTTCCTCTTTCGTTTCTCCCCTTGTCCCTGACTAGGACCCTTTGATGCAAGGGCCACATTCTCCTCCTCCTTCACCTGCTTCAACCTCCTGCTGCTGCCACTGATGGAGCTCTTTAATAGAGCTCATCTCAACTTCTCCTGCTGCAAATCGGCCCACATCCTGCCCCAATTTGGCAAGGTTTCTCCGCCCAAGATACTCTGGACAAATACCTGCCACTCCTCTAAGACACTATGTAGTGCCAATCGCACTAGCTCTGTGGGTTGAGGCATTGCCCCAACAGCTAACAACTGATCCCAAATCTCCCGAATCCTGGTGAGGAAGGGATCTATGCATTCCCCCTTCTGCATCTTGGTGCATCTCAACTTTTCCTCCAAGTACATCTTCCGCTACTCAGAAGTGCCCTGCTATACCGTGGAAAGCGTATCTGACATCTCTTTGGTTGTTCCCTTGGTCGTTATGTGTGATACAACATGATCCTGAACTCCATCAAGGATCAATCTCTTCGCCCTCGCCATCTTGTTTCGGTATTCCTTCAGTTGATCTGTGTCAGTGGGAAATGCTACCACTGCATCAATAAATGGCTTTAGGCGATATTCAACCAGAAGGAAGGACATCCTTGCCTTCCAAATGACATAGTTAGAAGCATCGTCAAACCTATCCTGATCTCATAGTTTGACAGTGGCCATCTCAGCAAAATAAGTCGAAATCCTCCTCTTCTCTTCTGCTCAGTTGTTGCTAGGCTCTACGCACTCCCTACTGGAGTGAGTAAACTTGCTCACAACCACTGTTGATCTACAAGAGAAAGTTGAACTTCTGAAGCTAGAAGTCCCCTGAGAAAAATTTCACTCAATGTGTGCTCTTTATTCCTCCTAACACTATTTTGCACTAGCAACTGCTGCAAAATACTGTATCCAGCAAGAGATATGATCTGCAAGGAAAATATTGGCAGCTCCCTCTGCCTCTAGTAATCCTTAAACTAGAGAAATTCGATTTCTTTGTTGCTCTCTCAGAGAAATCGATTATTCCTCAAGAAATTGACCCTCCTGTCCAAGAAACTGCGTTGCCTCTTAAGTGTTTCGAACTGCGGCTTATGCATAGCTATGAAATTCCTCTTCCCTTCTGCTACTAAGCTCTCCAGCTTACAATCTGCACTCTGATACCATGTGAAAATTCGGGTAACCCCGAATCCTATTGCAGCAACTGATGTTAATTCTTCTAATTCTTAATTCAATTAAACAATTTACTTCTTGTGTGCTACAACAAATATTGAATTAAATACATTGCAACCTTCACAAATAAAATATTGTAGAAGAAATAAAAACGTTGGAAGAAATAGATGCACACACACAATATGACACCGTTGTTTTTGGACTAAGTCCCCGGAAAAACCCAACTTGGGAAAACCGGTGCAGCAGCTGAGGGTTTTAATATTATGCACTAGTGAAAATCTGAGTACAATCTATGGATAGAGAAATAACTAGCAACAATAGCTAGTGAGAAATGTTTCCCACTCCACAGGCGATCCAACACTAACCTCAACTCGAATTGAGTTGCTCTTTGCTCCCTCTACGCAGTCACTTCGACAACCTACACAGTTGCTGCGTCCCACAAGCTCGGAACTGCATCCCCCTCTCACTGTCTCGTCAATTGTTGTCTAGGAAACTAATACGCTTTGCCTCTGAACCCTCTTCTTAGCTTTTGGCTCAAAATTTCTCCTTCTCCCCAACAAAATAGAAATCTCCCCAAGAGGGCTCTGCACTGCCTCTCTGCAATGTACTCATCATAATTGGAAAAGCTTCCTCTGGCCTCACTATCCTACTCCTCTCTCACTGCTTCGACCTCACTGAATCACTTCCGGAAACACACAGCTGCTACTTTGGAAATTGATTTCCCAGCAAACCCGAATACTCAACTGATTTGGTGTGTCTCTCCAAGCCCCATCGACTTCTTCTTATAATCCTCTGTTGAGACTTCAACGGCCAAGATTAAATTTTAATCGATGGGTAGGATCAACTAGAAATCGATCCATGTACTTTTCTAGAACATTCTCACCATGACTTAATTAATTCTGAATAATTAATCATATTTCCTAAGTTTAGACTTAGGAAATATTAAACACTAACTAATAAATCTAATTAAGTCATCTCTAGGTGGAATTTCCAGAAACGATTTCTCGGTATTGGAGCCTCTCCACCAAATTGCGTGGCTAGAAAACATCCAATGCTACAAAAACTAACAAACACAACAAACGACATGTGGGATGTCATTGTAAAGCTATACCAAAATCCATCTAAGAATCGTAAAATGATTCTCAAGGAGAAGTTGAGGATAACAAAGATGCGTAAGGGGGAGAGTGTAACCTCCTATCTCACTAGAATTCAGGGACACTGTGATGAACTTGCAGCTATAGGAGAAAAACTAGAAGATAGTGAGCTAGTGTAAATAGCTCTAAACGCATTTACTAAGGAATGGACAACTTTCGTTCAGGGAATCAATAAAAGAGATCAGCTTCCAGGTTGGAAATGCATGTGGAGTGACTTCACTCAGGAAGAGCTTTGACTCAATCTCGTAGAAGGTACTATAAGCAGCAGCAACAAGGGACCGAAAGATGAGGAGGAAGAAGAAAACATAGCCCTTCCAAGTAAACGGAAGGCGAAGAAGGGTCTCAGTCAGGAACAAAATTCAAGAGGAGGCGAGAAGAAGAAAAAGGACCTATTAACAGTCAAATTCTTCGAATGTTGTGAGTTTGGTCACTACATCACCTAGTGTCCCAAGAGGAAGAAAGACAGGAAGGGGTCGTAACAGACAGCAGCGTTGGCAGAGATTGATGAGTTGACCTCCATATTGGAGGAATTCACATTAATAGCAGCAATACCTCCAAATGGAGGAGGAGCATGATGCTTCAGAATACCAATATAGGCAAGATCTATGAGGGAGCAGCAGGAAGTCTAGTTCAAGTCCAGTCATCGTTCACATAGATCAGTAACTTTTGCTACGGGGACCCACAGTGGTAAAGTAGCAAAAGGACTGAGATGTCAACACAACACAGTCAAAACTTGCAAGACAGTGCAGAGCTAGTTGTAGTCAGATATTCGAGAGAGAGTAGCAGAGCCAGATGGGCACAGTCAGATGATCGGTAGACAGTGCAGAACTAGTTGCAACCAGAATTCATGAGACAGTTGCAGAGACAGTTGCAAGGGCAGAGTAGAGATAAAGTTGCCAACTAGAGTTGCAGCATATTCGTGTAATTGGAGGTAGTGTGAATTGCCTAGTTGCAAGTTACAAGTGCAATTCCAACCAGAGAGAGACTCTGTGAGAGAGTTTCCAACTAGGAGAGATTTCCCAGTTCTTATTCAGAGGGAGATCAAGACTCACTATTGCAGTAGTTGTCATGGCAGTCCAGTGATAGTAGCAATGTAGTGGCAGCACAGAGGCAGCAGTAGTATGAGTAGTTAGTGATAGCACAGGATGGTTCAACTACAAAGTTAGCAGTCAATCAGAGTTTATGCAGTAGCATGGCAGACAATGAGAGCCAGTTGTATCACAAATGTTAAGACACCAGCAGCACAGGTCACTCTAGCTACGGCAAGTTCCCGCAGAGCAACAGGTTGCAAATATATTCACGAAGGCTCTAGGGAGAGCCAAGGTTGTCTACTTCAGAGAACAGATGGGTCTAGTGGAGAACACCTTCCTCGCTAAGAGGGAGTGTTAGTTTATGGATTTGGGGTAGCATCGAATAGGTGTTCTAGTCTCTAAGGTGTCAAAGAAGCTAAGGAACACACCATCTCCAAAACCCATAAAAGGTTTCGAAAGAAAACACTTAGAAACCTCTCAATTAAATTAATTGATCAATAATTAAAAGGTTCCTAAGTCTAACTTAGGAAAACTGATTAATTAATGTGTATTAATTGAGGAAATCAAATTTTACTCTAGAGACTTCCAAAAAAGTGTATTGATGCTCCAACGAGAGATTATAAGAGCAAGTCAACGGAATGGAGAGAGAGACACAATTGTGAGAGCAAGGGAGCAAGGTAGTGTGAATTTCCCAGTGTGCAGTATCCAGCAAGGGAAGAATTTGAGCTAGAGAGTAGCAAGGGTTGAAGCAAGGAGAATTTCCAGAGAAATTCTCAAGTGGTTTTCGAGTTTCCAGTGTCAGGGAAGGAAGGTAGAATTATCCAGTAGGGATGTTGATTTCTGCAGTGCGAGTTGCCCAATTTGCCAATATGAGTTACCATGAGAGGGATTGATTCAGTAGCTAGTGTTTGTATTGTTAATTTTAGGCAACAATGGTATGTTCTATGCTTTAGCGCAATTTTACTTCAATTCTTTATTAGTCTAGTATCAATATTCAGTTTAGTAATCACATCAACATGATAGTAAAATGCAGATAGAACATCAACATAAACAGTAGAAGACAAGCCAGGACAAGAGGACACAAGATGTGGCACCCACCAGGGACAAACCCTAAAGTGGGGAAACCCTTGATCAAATCTTTCTTTTAGTCTTCAATAGTTCAGCAAAGAGAGATGGTACAATTTACAAATCTGATCATTTATAACAGCAGCAAAAGAGCCCTAACCAGAAAAGTCAATGTTGGTCAACAAGGCAGATTTGACCCTCAGCAAATCGCTCAACTTCAGTCAGCTTCGACCTCCAAACAGCAAGATAAAATAGCCCTCAAAATAGTCAAATTCAGCCCAGTCAAAATTTGGTCAAATAGCCCACCTACGGGCAACCCTAGCTGCAGTCAACGCTGGTCAACAGTCAACGTTTAGCCTCGATTTTTGTGCCCAGAAATGTGCCCTACCCAAACAAAGATAGCCCTCACAAAAACGCAGTCAGAGGAGGTCAACGCATGTTGGTCAATGCTTGGTCAAACTGTCCAGAAATTTGGTCTCCTAAAATTTCGCTCTCTTGAAATTTCAGCCTCCTAAAATTTCGAAGGTGTGGAGAGAGAAAGGCCCAGAAATCCATACCCAATCAATGAGGAGAGAGAGAGAGAGAAGTGTGAGATGAGTGTGTCTAATGGAGGCTAAGTCACTTTCTATTTATATGCAACGTTGAGGATGAATAGACGTCACTGTTGGGCTTTTGAGCCTACATAAGTTTCCTAGCCGACCTTGACAATTTTACCATAATCAAAATAAATGCATAACTTCATTTCTACATGTTAGAATCAGATGATCTTTAGATCAATCCTACACCTCTCAGAGAGAGGAATCCAAGAAAAATATCAATTGTCATAAATAAGATGACCCATGTGGAGTTTGGCCCTATGTAATGCCCCAAAGGGGGAAAGTTTGGAACAGATACTTCACAACAGTGATATATAAAGCAAAAACAATTCTCAACACAGAAAATTTTAACAAATAACACATGCTCATAAAAACCCCAAAAGTAGAACCAACTGAGCCATTTTATTAAACAATGTAGTAAAATGTAGATAGAACATAAACATAAATGGCACGTATGACAGAATCCCGGTGATGAGACAATGATATCAAGTACTAGAAAATGTCTGCTCCTTTAATGCTCTGCGCTGCCTAGAAAACTATAATGTTGGCTAGGAAGGAACTGCAAGAAACTCCACTTCCACTGCTCAGAAAATGCTACAAATTCAGCGCCAAGCTCCTTGATCAAAACCCAGAAATCGTTTGGCCCGATTTTGACCTCCCAAAATTGACCCCCAAAGGCACTATGCAATCCCCAGCAATTCTACACTGTCTGCTGCAAAGATACAGCTAGAAACCCCACTTCCAGTGCTCAAAAAATTCTAAAACTTTATATTTGGGATCCTTGTCAAAAAACCAGAAAAACCCAAAAATGGTTTGGCCGGATTTTGACCTTCCAAATTTGGCCTCCAATAGACCCTATGCCCTCCAAATTGCCCAAGGAATACAGCCTGCAAGGAACTCCAACGAAATCCTCCTCCAAGCTCCAAAAATGCAGCAATCACCTCTCCAAATATTTCCATTAACCTCCACGGTGAAGTTCAGCCTCAAATATTGATACTCTACCCTCCACGCGAGCACCCAGTGTTGCCTCTGCATTGGCCCAAGAAGTGCAAAAGTCACCCTGCAAGTAGCACACTCCACCTCCAAAACTCTCCCAAATGCTAACAATCCTCTGATGCCTCCTCTCTGGAAAATATCTCACCCAAAATCCATTGCAAGACACCACAAGAAAAATCAACCTCCTCTTCACTGCACCCTCCAGCAATACGTACCAACCAGAGATGAATGCAATCGATGGAAATCACAATCAGATCTTCCTCCTGAAGAAATGAAGAAAAACCTTCCTAGGGTGGCACTCGAAGTCCCCCGAAGAAAGGGTGAGTTCTTCACTTGAAGAACTCTTGCTATACAAGTGACTCAGCTAAGCAACTCAAGCAACCAAAGAGAAATTCAATATGCCAAAGATGATGAAATGAGGAGAGTTGCCTTCCTTATATAGATTTTGTGGAGAACTTTTCCCTCCATCTTGGGTCCCTCACTTAACCATCGATTTCCCTTCCATGCAAATCGAACTAGGGAATGCGTATTCTCCTAGCGTGGGTGACCCCCACGTATAACTTAACCACATCAAACTAAGTTCTCACCTCCTAATAAAATTGAATGGGCCCCATCACCTCCAAAATTGACCCCAAAATGTAGAAATTAATCCTGTTCCAAAATAGTTTAGGAAGGGATATTACAATCCTCCCCTCCCAAATGTTGCTTGTCCCCAAGCAAATTCAGTGTTGGATGCCCAAGTATGTGCTTGCCCTCCCAAGTAGCATCATCATCCGGCAAGCTCCACCAACGCACCAACATTGGTTGTCCTCAAGTAGTGCCTAAACAAGCGCCCTCTCTAACCATAGATCCCCATTGTCTCTGCAAACTTCACCAGGGTCCCAAACATGCCATTGGATCGTCCCTGATTGTTGTACTATCCTGTAGTGAAGGGGTCCCTCAATACCAAGATCCCAAGCCAACCTGATCAGCATGAAGCACCCCTTGCTCCACTCACTATCCTACCAGATAGGGGTGTTAGAACCCCTCTATCTATTGCCAATAAGTAGAGCATCCTGACGATGTAAAACTCTGTCCAAATCCTTGTAAAGTTGTCCTACCAAATATCCCATCTCATGCACTACAAGAGTAAACTCCTGAATATGCAATCCAATCCTGGTGGGATTGAACCCTCGTCTATCTGGGACTCCCCCGATCTCCTCTTGTCGATCACCCTGCCACACCAGTGAAGTTCCCCACGCCATCAATGAATCAATAAAACTAAATGGAGGATCTGGATGACCCTCCCCTATAGAAACCAACTCACCTCTATGGGTAGTTCAACTGCTCAGCCCTGTTATGCCAGAATACCCTACCCATCGCAGAAGAAATCTATCATGCTAACATCGTGACACTCTGGTCATGACTGACTACCTAGCATGCTCATATTAGAGCCTCCTCTCCCATAACACTCGGTCATAATCTATGCAATAATCGAGGCTAGGCCAATCTTGCCAAAGCTACTCAACAGTGTTAGTACCTATGACTCCATGGATAGCCCCAATCCTGAGCAACAATCTGCCTTGCCCTATGGTAAGGGCTTCGGTGATCCCTGTTGGAATTTCTAAGTCTAACCATTAGAAATTCTTCCTGTACTATCTGATTTATTTCTTCCTACTTGTTCAGTTACTTAACAAGTTATTTACAGATCATCAACTGAAAGAAACAAGCACACAAGTGACACCATTGTTTTTGGACTAATGTCCTCGGAAAAACCCAATGCAGGAAAACCAATGCAGCTATTCAGAGGGTTTTATTATTATGCAGTTTTCAGAATACAACCTGGGTGCCAGAAATGGCTCACCCAATAGAGAATGCCCTCAGCAGTAGTACCTCTCAGTCGAAGACAGATATTCCGACTAAATCACCGGATGAACGATCCCACAGCAACAATATAGCTTTTGTTGCTTTGTGTCACCCTGATAGGGACTGTGTCACCCTATCCAGCTCTCCAGCTCCAATCTGTCCCATGAAAATCTCCCAGCACCACCTCTAAGCACTACGTCAGCCTCTCTGGCCCAGTGTCAACCCAGCATCAGCCTATCTGGCCCAGCATCAGCCTATCTGGGCTCTGCGTCAGCCTCTGGAGCCTCTGCATCTCACACACTGGCCCTCACTGGCTCTGCGCAGTGCCTGGTTGCCTCTAGTTTCCTCTGCGTGCCTCTAGTTGGCTTTGCATCAACCTCTCCCAGCTTTTGTGCTGATCCTCCCAGTACTAACTCTGCCTCTCTGCTATGTATTCGCTGCCCCTTAGCTGCAACTCAGATCACTCACTCAATTTCCTCAACAAACCCTGCCCCAGAAAATTGAGTTCTTGATCTCACTCAGTGTGTTCTTTCCAACTGACCCTCAAGCCTCCTCTTATACTTTTCTCGTTGGTCCATCAACGGTCGAGATTAAATCTCTAATCAACAACTAAGATTAGATTTGGCTTGATCCATGACTTTTGGACCATTCTAACTCAGTTTTATATTAATTCACATTAATATTTTATTTTTCCGAAGTTTAGACTTAGGAACTCCATTAAAAATATTAATTATTTTAATATCTCCCAAACTAGTTAGATTATGCCCAAACCATTTATGGGCCTTGGAGGTCTCATGTGTTATAGCCTCTCCACCAATTTTCGTGGCTAGAGCACATCCGATGCTACCCCAAATCGACACTCCCTCTTAGCAAGGATTGTGCTCTAATAATACTCCTCACTGAGTATCACCCTGATCATCCAGCATTGGTCCCTGTGTTGATGCTAGGCCTCCCGGCCCAACATCCTCTGCATTGATGCATCATGTACTGCTACCCATGGCCCTGCCATTGCCACTGCTGCATCCATACGGCAGCTCCCTCTGCATCTGTTCTGCTGCCAATGGCCCTGCCACTGCCACTGCTGCATCTGCACTGCATCCCCTCTCATCATGCTACCCATAACACTGCCACTGCTAACTGTTGCACTACAACTCAGTTATTGAGAAGTAAGTCACTGATCCTCCCAACTCTGACATCTCTGTCAGGCTAGAGACACTCCCAACGTTGAAGCTCCCTCTGTCGCTGACAAGTGCTCCTTCTCTAACCTCTATGTTGCTGCAACATGCATCTCGCACTGCTGCCTCACGCTATCCTGGGATTCCTACATTGTAGCACTCTCTGCCGCTCCATCCGCATCCGTCTCTACCGACATCGGCCAGTCCTGGTACTCCTCTTCAGGGCTCCCGTAGCCAGGTATAATCCAAGAGGTTGGGTACCTCGAGGATCCTACTCCTCATCGCCTGTAGTCCGTCTGACTACAGCTCGATGTCTCCCCACTTCTTTTCAACTGGCACATGAGCATTCATGGCACAGTCATCATCTGTCTCCACTTCTTTCTCCACCCTCGCTAGCGCTACCTTGGTCTCAGAAGCCTCTCCCTTGCTCTTCTTCCTCGGCCAGTGGGTCACATAGTGACCCAGTTCCCTACAGTGGAAGCATTTGACCTTGGAGAGGTCCTTCTTCTTCTGTTTCTCCTATTTTCCCGCAGATGCTAGGGCAACATCCTCCTTACCCAATTCCCCACAGTGGAAGCATTTGACCTTGGAGAGGTCCTTCTTCCATTTCTCCTATTTTCCCGCAGATGCTAGGGCAGCATCCTCCTCTTCCTCCTTTTTGATTCTGACCCCCTTGTCGCTGCTTCCCGCCTTGGTTAGCCGTCTGATCTCTTCTTGACGAAGAGTCGCCCACAGTTCCTCCCAATCCGGAAGGCTTGCCCTACCCAATAAGCTCTGGACAAATACCTCCCAATCCTTTGAGACTGCATTCAATGCGATCCTCACCAACATCTCCTCATCTAGCGTGGCCCCTATGGAAGTCAGTTGGTCCCGGATCTCTGTCAATTGCTCGAGGAAGATATCTATCTGCTCTCCCCTCTGCATCTGGTATGACCACAGCTGATTTTCTAGAAGCATCTTCCTCTGCACGGAAGTATGCTAATACAACTTCTTCAGGGCATCCCGCATCTCATTTGCCATACCCTTTTCAACAATATGTGGTACCACATGATGCTTGACCCCATCAAGAATGATGAACTTAGCCCTGGCCAATGCCTCCTCGTACTTCTCATTTTCAACCAGGTCAATTAAGATCGCTATCGTTTTCAAGGCGAAGTGTTTGATGTGATACGTGTCTAGAAAGGACAAGATCCTGGCCTTCCAGACTACAAAGTTCGAAGCTCCGTCCAGTCTATCCTGATCCCTTAGCCTATTCACTGCCATTTCACTACTCCTCTTTCGACTCTTTAGAGTCTCTCTACTTCCCTCCTGGAAATCCTATAATCGACTCCTACTAAGTCTCTCAACTTCCCGTCTGGAAGTTCTTAGTTTGACTCCCTCTAAGCCTCAATTTCCCTTCAGGAAATCCCTCTGCCAATGTCGCGATGCCCCGCTCCGATCGTTTGTACAGTTGCACCACTAATCCGGATTTCTTGGCTAGAAATCCTCCGCAGCAACTCCCTCCTTGGTCTTGACCTGTTAGGCATTGTTCTGACCACAGTACCCCACCAGCTTCGCTCCGCAACTTACCCATAGCCTCCTATGCCCCAGCAATCTGAAGGTTAGAGGCTCTCGACTCTGTGCAATCCCGGCACCGGCAAAATCTGCACCTCCTGGCCACAGCGTCGATCCTTCCTAACAAAGAAAGATGATCGGGCACTACGTAGGTCAGGTCTGCTCCTCTCTGCTTCAATGTTGATCCTCCTCCCGGCTTGAACTGATGACGCAGGCTCTCTGCATCACCCCTTCCTTGCTGCTTACTTCTAGGAACAACTTCTGTCACTAGGGACAACTGTTTCTGCTGCTGCTGCTCTGCTCGACTGATGCCTTCAGTTATCCTGTGATCTGCAACCACGTTCTAATACCATGTTGGAATCTAAGTCTTACAGTTAGAAATTCTTCCTGTACTATCTGATTTATTTCTTCCTACTTGTTCAGTTACTTAACAAGTTATTTACCATGTAAATACTGAAAATAAATACAAGTACAGTATCAACACATACAAATCATCAACTGAAAGAAACAAGCACACAAGTGACACCGTTGTTTTTGGACTAATGTCCCCGAAAAAACCCAATGCGGGAAAACTGGTGCAACTATTCAGAGGGTTTTATTATTAGGGAGTTTTCAGAATACAACCTGGGTGCCAGAAATGGCTCACCCAACAGAGAATGCCCTCGGCAGTAGTACCTCTCAATTGGGGACGAATATTCTGGCTAAATCACCCGATGAACGATCCCACAACAACAATATAGCTTCTGTTGCTCTGCATCACCCTATCCAGCTCTCCAGCTCCAATCTGTCCCACAAAAATCTCCCAGCGCTGCCTTTAAGGCCTACGTCAGCGTCTCTGGCCGAGCGTCAGCCTATCTCTCCCAGCGTCAGCCTCTCGTGGCTCTGTGTCAACCTCTGGAGCCTCTGTGTCTCACACGCTGGCCCTCACTGGCTCTGCGCAGCTCCTGGTTGCCTTTGCGTGGCCTCTGGCTACCTCTGAGTGGCCTCTAACTAGATCTGTGTCAACCTCTCCCATCTTCTACGTTGATCCTCACGGTACTAACTTTTCCTCTCTGCTATGTATTCACTGCCCCTCAGTTGCAACTCAAATCACTCACTCAATTTCCTCAGCAAACCCTGCCCCAGAAAATCGAGTTCTTGATCTCACTCAGTGTGTTCTTTCCAACTGACCCTCAAGCCTCGTCTTATACTTTTCTCGTTGGTCCATCAACGACCAAGATTAAATCTCTAATCAACAACTGAGATTAGATTTCGCTTGATCCATGACTTTTGGACCATTCTAACTCATTTTTATATTAATTCACATTAATATTTTATTTTTCCTAAGTTTAGACTTAGGAACTCCATTAAAAATATTAAACATTTTAATATCTCCCAAACTGGTTAGATTCTGCCCAAACCATTTTTGGGTCTTGGAGATCTCATGTGCTATAGCCTCTCCACCAATTTGTGTGGCTAGAGCACATCCGATGCTACCCCAAATCAACAATACCCCATGTGTCCGCCTGTGAATGAATCAGTCTGCTAGTTATCCCAACCATGCTCACTGAGGAGTCAAGTATCCCACCAATCCACTGGATCCCTGGATCCCATAACCATACTGGAGGTCCACAACCCCCAGTCCTCTTTATTTGTCGCTGTGACATGTTGCTAGCTATTGCGACCCCCCTGTACCTCGTTGTATCCAATAGGTAGACACCGAGCATCAAGAACCTGTGTCGCAAATAACCAACTGCTCTGCACCTACCAAATCACATAGCAAGATTTGTTATTCCAAGATGATGTGCTCAGGTATTGCCGGAAGCCTCGGCATCATCCTACCGACAAGGACTACCATCACCTGCACCTCATGCTCCCCCAACGCCTCGAGTTGTCCAATTAAAAAAGCAACACACAACTTCCTCTCGGTCACCTCCCCAAGTGTGAGCCCAGGGGTGGAACACATGCTACCTCGACAATCAATCACACCATCCCTACGCATGTGTCCGTCAGCTCGTGCCCCTACCAAGTGTCTCAACTGGCGGGTCTCCTCGCAGCCCATGACACACGATGTCTCATCCAACTTCCTAGGGTGAGCCTCCCATGCCCGACTGCCCGAATGGAGATTGTCAAGGGGTAACAACCAAACACTCAACGACTGTAAGCAACACTGGAGGATGATGGGTGGGTACATCCCAAAGAGTATGATCAAGAATCTGTTGGAATACTCGAGTAATCATGTCGATGACCCTCTCTCCACCTTGGATCTGGTGATAACCCCCTCGAAGTCATGTCTCCACTAAACATGGTGTCCCCAGATGCTCAACAATGTCATCATCCATCCTAGGTGAGTTGCATCCAATAGTACACAAAATGCCCCTGTCCATAGGCCTCCTTGGAGGCAACACTCCAAGAGCCCGCTACGTCGCACCATGCGTCACTGCGCACCACCAAGCAACTTTGCATTCCTCGACATGCCACTGTACACCACTGGATACCCCCAGCTACAACTATGCCATGTTGTACTGTCCTGTGTCCCGCCTATGTCACTGCACCAGTCACTCCCCGCATGTGCTCAATGCGATGTGAGGCACTCCCACTCCACAATGTAGTCCAACATACTATGACACACCCCCATGCATCTCCATGCCCATCTGCAGACCACTTCTCCACGCTAGATGCTCCTACCCATCCCCGAATGAGATGGCCTAAAGTTGTGTCCCTATGCATTGGCCCGCATCCAACCTGTATCATCACCTCCACCCTCACATCACCATGCTCTACGATGAGGGGATCTCCCCTCCAAGTCCTCCCTAAGGGGCCCCAGAAGTGAATCTCTCTAGGTACTAGTAGTGATGCCACCACTGCTTTGCTCCTCTGTGTCCTCTGTGCCCTACACAAGTGTGAGGAATCCCCAGCTCCATACAAGGCACTGTCTGGTGGCCTGCCGATGCCACCTCCTCCGACAAACTCCTGCCATAGTAGGTTGATCATCCTGTGATCCCATGCACAACCGTCATACCAAGACAACCAAAGGAATCTACCCATAAGCTGGTTGGCCACTGGTGCTGACCAAAACTCCCCTAGCGAATGCGCATGCTCAACGGCTAGGTCAACTATACCATCCAGGCTGTAGTCAACTGGTATACTTGGGAAATGATAGGTGGTCCCTCCCAAATCCCAATGCCAATCGGGGCTTCCGACATCCTCAGTGCTTGGAAACTCCTATTGAGCTCCACCTGGGTCCACTACCGTCTCCATAGCCCACTCCACTGGGTACCAACTCAGAATCTCTCGCCATCCAACCCCAAGAGAGGGATTGAATGTACGAACTCTCATACGCAGGACAAGCCCTCCATCCTGCAAATGTTGCACCCTGCACTGCTCATGTCGCCTCACCTCATCAGCCTGGTCAACACATAAAATATGTCGAGGTGGCTCTGCTTCTCTCTCTCCAAGGTGCAGAGGTAAACTATTGATGCTACAGGCCCCATCTATGTATGTCTGAAGAGGGTTGCTATGATGCTCTAAAGTGAACTCTAGTTGTACCATTAGGGAATCCAACTGTACCCCAACACGAGTCAATTTGGCCGCTGACTCGGCACAAACCACTCTCATGCCCTCCAACTCCTTGTTTTGTTGTAGAATGGCCTCTCGTACTGTCGTGGCCTTCTCTCTCAATGCTAGAAGGTCGGCCTGGAACTGATGAATCTGTCGTGGGTATCTATCACCTATAGACTCGGTCACAGCTCTAGACCAATGTTACCAGACTCGGAATCGGCAATAAATCGGCGAGGCAAAAGAGAGAAGAGTTTTAATCGGATCGGGAAAAAATCGGCAAATTCATTAAATAAAAATATACACATATATTGAATTAAAAAAACCATTTTTCATTAATATTGGGTAAAGGTATGTCCAAACAATGCATAATATCAATAGATGTCCAAAATATCATGAATAAATAAGTATCTCATATATGTTATGAGTCCACACATGATCCAAAGCACTGAGTCTTGAGTCCTTAGAAGCATATGCTTCTAAAAGTTTACCAAAAATTTAAAAACTGCATACTAATCAGAAAAAAATCAGCAACTAAGAGTCTAAGACTCTTAAGAGTGAGAACTAGAAGAGATTCCTTCCAGTCCTTCGCTTGCTTGACTCTCAAAGTTCTCCAAGTCATGAAGGCTGAAAAGAGGAGGCTCATCTAATTGAACCCATTCTGCCGCATTTGTAGCTTGCAAATCTAACTCTTCAAGGTCGATTGGTGAATGATCCATACCTGTCATTATCATGAGACATTGAAATGTGAATTAAAATTTCACTTTGAAGTTTGAACTTTAAACTTTTAAAGTACGAACTAGATTATGAAACCTTCAAATTCAAGCTCTCAAATCTCACCTTGTATTTGTTTGTTGCAAAGCCGTAGATTGTAATGGACAAATACAAGGTCATTCAAGCGTTTTTGTGTCAATCGGTTGCGCTTCTTAGAATGTATTTTCTCAAACATGCTCCAGTTGCGTTCACAACCTGAAGCACTGCATGCTTGGTTTAAGATTCGAATGGCAAATCTCTTCAAATCTGGCGTATCACTACCAAAGTTTTGCCACCAAAGACCTAGCAAGTGGTAAGGGTTTGTGAGTAGAAGACTAGAAGTACCAAATTAGTAAATAGTAAAAACTTAAAAAGAAAAGAAAATTTAATAAAACATTTAACATACAAAATAAAGTTTAAACAAATTTAATGAATTGATGAAGCCTTCAAGCTGGGTACCTGGCAACATCTTTGACCTTTGTCTTATAGCACTGGTATAGGCAAACAATTTAGATGGTGCCCTATAATCTTGTAGTTGGGAAAAGAAACGACTTTGTTGTTCTGGATCAGGGAAGCACCTTTCCAAGCATGTCATAAGTCCTCTGCCAACCTCCCCATCCTCATTAAATTTGCTCTTATCATAAAAATATTGTGGGTTTAAGAAGTACCCAGCAGCATGTAAGGGGGAATGCAATTGCCTATCCCAACGTGCATCTATAATGTCCCAAAGAGGCATATACTTTGTCTCATCATCCCCATATCTTCTTTTGATGGCCTCCTTTGCGAGATCCATCGCCTCATAAATGTAACCCATAGCGGGTTTGTCACCATCAACCATCCTGAAAGTTCAAGCATTCAAATTTAAAGAAATATGAAACATTGTAAATAAAAAGAAGCTTGAAATGAAATTTAAAAAATGAAAAAGTTAAAAGACTAAAAGTACCTGAGAACTCTAACAAGGGACTCTGTCACAGCAATAATCTCTTCGGCATCTTTCCAGAAGCCATCATTAAACACAAGTGCAGCAATTTCGATGCCTTCAGGGGTCTTGGAATGTTTAGATCCCATCCACTCAGGTCCCAAGAACATCCTCTTCAAATTTATCTTTTGCTCAACCACAGATTGCAAAGATATGAAATTTGTTGCAAATCTAGTCACTGCAGGTCGAACAATTTCTTTACCTTCAGTGTATATTCTCATAGCGTTTAGGACAATAGTGTGGTTGTATAGGTATTTGGTTATGGATTTTGCCTTCTCCACAACCTCATGTATCCAATGAAGCTTACCAATGTCCTCAAGCATTAAATCTATGCAATGGGCAGCACAAGAGGTCCAAAAAATAGTGGGGTGCCTCATCTCAAAAAGTCTACCAGCAGCCATATAATTCGCTGCATTATCGGTGAAAATTTGTACAACATTTTCTTCTCCCACTTCTTGAACAACTTCCTCCATCATTTCACAGATAAGTTGGGCAGTCTTAACCTTATCTGAAGCATCCACTAACTTGAGAAACATTGTGCCTGCGGGACAAGATACAAGGAAATTTATTAAAGTTCTATTCCTTTGATCTGTCCATCCATCACTCATGATGGTGCACCCTGTTTCTACCCATGATGAACGAAACTCAGCTAGCACAAGCATGACATCTTCAACACTCTCTAACAACATATCTGTCCTAAGGCTCTCTGATGTAGGGGCTTTGAACCCTGGACCTGCAGCAGCAATTGCATCAATCATAGCTTGCCAATAAGGACTTCTGGCACAGTGGAAAGGTATGTCAGAATAGTACCAAAGTTAGCAATGGCCTTCCTTGCCTGACTGTGGATATTTTTTTTCCAACCAATGCCATCCAAGGTAGGTTGGGAACCGGGTTTTGTGCGGGGAGCAAAAAAGGTGTTTATGTTTCCACCTCCAGTGTTGAAGGAAGGAGTTGAAGGACTGGCATGACTTTGAGTTTGACTTGGCCTTGGAGGCATGTGTGGAAAACTTGGGAACGGCATTGAGGATTCAACAGATTGAGGTGACATGGGGCTAGTGGCAGAAAAAGTATCAACTCCAACATTTCCTATTTCAGCATTTTGCTTTGCTTTCTTGGCATTATGCTACTCTAACATATCAAGGGCCAAGGCTGCTTGGTATTGGACATTGTCGTCAACGTTGCCGCAAATACCTATATCATGGCCAGGTATTTTTGCAAGGTTGAACTTGAATCTATAAATGCCTCCACTGCATTCCTTTTTGCAAAATTTACAAAGGAGCAAGGATTTTCCGGGAATCTTGTCACAATAAGCCCAAGCAAAGTCCCGCTCTCTCGGCATTGTTGTTGCTTTGAACTTGTGTTTAATTTGTGGCTTCTGTTAAGATTTGAATTTTGGAGTCTGGCTTCTATTTAATTTGTGGCTCCTGTGAAAGACAACAAAAAATCAAATTTAAAAATGATCCAAAAATTTAAAATATACTAGAAATTTAAAAATATGCTATCAACACTATGTCTGAATTTCATGGCATTGCTTGAAACGAAAATGGAAACAAGGGCTGATAAAGATAATCTTTGTTACAAAACCATATTGGTTCCTAATTTGCTTTAAACTGTTTGAGTCCTTGAACAATTTCAAAGGTCAGTCATGTAACCATGTTAAGGTTACTGGAATATGGATGGGGTTTGGAAAAAAATATCAGATATATCTAATGTTATGATAGATGAAGCAAAATCACCAATTTCATATTTATTTATCTGCCTTTGTCAAAGGTGGCTTTGTTTGAAAGAAAGTAGAATCAGCTCCCCAAATTACAAAATTTGCGAAATATGGTGTTGTGTAACACTGTAACCTGTCCAGAAAAATGATTAAAGTTAGAAGTACAATCCAGTGCAAATACATAGTGGGGGTATTGCAGTATTCCCATGATGACCCCGACCTAATCCAAGCCTAATACAAAGTTGTTTAAGTTGCATTTTTTGTAATCAATGGGAAAACAAAGGTAAAAAATAAAAATTCTCTAATAAAACTTACAATTTATATAATATTTATTAACATGTTTTATTTAGCAAATTAAAATTTTCTAATACTCCATAGACATAAATGGTTCAAAATTCTAATTAGGAATGTCATCCGTCTCCTTGGTTTCAAACATCTGGTCATCCTTCCCTGTCCACTGGACAGGATTCTTAACCAACCATTGACCAATTTGAACCTGTTACACAACGTACCAATATAAAAGGGATTTATCTTTTGAAACAATACAGGTCAAATTATCCTATTGTCGTGTGCGAGATAGAGGTACGACAATAATAAAGCTTGTCGCAATCCTCCCCACGTTCTGCAAAATAATAATGTTCCAACAAACACATGTAAACGATACACAGTGTGCATCTAAGATAAATGTCAAAGCTTGAGTTGCTGACAGTCAACACGAACTAGAAGCAAAACTCATGCTTGATAAATACTTTCAATCCCTTGTTTGACAAGGCATACACAATTGTTAGTTGGTGTCAAGAATGAATCAGGACCAAAACTGCATTGTAAAAAATGCTATCAGAATTTCAAATGTGTACTAAGTGTACCACTATTATAATCATAACGCGATAAATCACAGCTCGATAACGCGATAAATCAATTATCACACAAACAGAAACAGCTCGATAACGCCTTTAGGTAATAATCAGTCTATGAGGCGCCAATCGAACACAGGAGAAAGGCACTGCTGGACACAACTGACTTATAGTCGTGATAAATCACACAAACAGAAACCCAGAACAGTTACCTGGGTCCTGATTCCTAAAGGCTCACGCACTGCGCAGGTTGCCAGGTATACGATTCTCGAATCTCAACAATGCAGCTTCGAGGCTCTGCGGCGGGGTGTCCACTGTCGATGACTCGACTGTGGGGTTTCTGGACGGTGGACGCGGAAGTATGGACATGGGAGTATGGACGCAGGAAACAGCTCGATAACGTGATAAATCACACAAACAGAAACCCAGAACCCGATAAAAATTTTGGCGGGACTCGGGAAAAAAACGCAAAGTCGGAATAATCGGAAGACGCGCGAGTCAAAATCGCGTTGACCACGAGTCAAACTCGGTCAATGCGATTTGACTCCGGAAGATTCAATTCTGCTCGTTTGGTGGCTGATCCGAGTGGGAATCGCGATTAATCGGGAAAATCGCCGATTCCTGTTTCACTGCTCTAGACACCTCATTAACTATTGGCACCTCAACCATGGTTGGCACCTCCTCAACAGATGGATCTATGTGTGTAGGCTCTATCCTCTCCGCTAAGGTGCCAATTGGGGATATCAAAGAGGTCTCAAATAATGGTGACTCCTGCGCCACACCGGGTAGATTGATGTGCTCCTCACCATCTTGTGGGCTCTCAGCATCACGCTTAACCTCCTCCTCAAGATCTTGATATCTAAATCCATGTATCCACTAGAAAAAGCATCCCCTGGTCTCACCCTCTAACTGTCCTTGTCCTACCTACTCCTTTTCAGGAGATCTAGTGCCCTGATTCTGTTGACTTTCCCCACATGATGTAGATGGTTGCACCCCCACGGCCTGCTCACCTCTAGCGTCTTTGTTGTAAGGGTGAGGATGGGTCTGGTTTGTCACCCTCCTCAACTAGGCCCACCTCTCATCATCCCAACCGATTCCACCCTAGATTTTATGCATACTAGATTTCCCTTGAGCCATGGGCTTGTCTCTGGTTTCACCCGTCACTATGCACTCATACCCAAATCTTTCATGATCTTCTAGCTAATTTCCCACAGTTGGGCCAAGATCATGCTCTGATACCACTATAATGTCCCAAACGCGGAAAGTTTAGAACAGATACTTTACAGCAGTGATATATAAAGCAAAAACGATTCTCAACACAGAAAATTTTAACAAACAACACATGCTCATAAAAACCCTAGAAGTAGAACCAGCTAAGCCATTTTATTAATCAATGGAGCAGTACAATAGTATGGATGAATGCCCCTGGGCTTGCTTCAATGGCACGCATGACAGAATCCTGGTGATGAGACAATGATGTCAAGTACTGGAAAATGTCTGCTCCTCTAATGCTCTGCGCTGCTTAGAAAATTCTACCGCTAGTTGGAAAGGAACTGTAAGAAACTCCACTTTCACTGTTCAGAAAATGCTACAAATTGCCCCAAGCTCCTTGACCAAAACCCACAAAAACCCAGAAATGGTTTGACCCGATTTTGACCTCCCAAAATCGACCCCCAAAGGCACTATGGAATCCCCAACAATTTTGCATTGTCTGATGCAAAGATATGGCTGGAAACCCCACTTCCTATGCTCAGAAAATTATGAAACTTTATATCTGGGAACCTTGTCGAAAACAAAAAAACCCAGAAGTGGTTTGGTTGGATTTTGACCTTCCAAATTTAGCCTCCAATAGACCCTACGCCCTCCAAACTGCTCAAGGAATATGACCTGCAAGGAACACCAACGAAATCCTCCTCCAAGCTCCAAAAATGGAGCAATCACCTCTCCAAATATTTCCCTTAACCTCCACGGTGAAGTTCAACCTCAAATATTGATACTCTACCCTCCACGTGAACACCCAGTGCTGCCTTAGCGTTGACCCAAGAAGTGCGAAAGTCACCTTGCAAGGTAGCGCACTCCACCTCCAAAACTCTCCCAAATGCTAACAATCCTCCGATGCCTCCTCTCCAGAAAATCTCCCACCCAAAATCCATTGCAAGACACCACAAGTAAAATCAACCTCCTCTTCACTGCGCCCTCTAGTAATACGCACCACCTAGAGATGAATGCAATCGCTGGAAATCACAATGAGATCCTCCTCCTGAAGCAATGAAGAAAAATCTTCCTAGGGTGGCACTCGAAGTCCCCCGAAGAATGGGTGAGCTCTTTGCTTGAAGAACTCTTTCTAAACAGCGAGTGACTTGACTAAGCAGCTCGAGCAACCAAAGAGAAATTCGATATGCCAAAGATGATGAAATGAGGAGAGTTGTCTTCCTTATATAGATTTTGTGGAGAACTTTTCCCTCCATTTTCCCTACATCACGGGTCCCTCACTTAACCATCGATTTCCCCTCCATGCAAATCGAACTAGGGAATGTGTATTCTCCTAGTGTGGGTGGCCCCCACGTATAACTTAACCACATCAAAATAACTTCTAGCCTCCTAATAAAATTGAATGGGCCCCATCACCTCCAAAATTGACCCCAAAATGTAGAAATTAATCCTTTTCCAAAATAGTTTAGGAAGGAACATTTCACCCTAGTTGCCAATTTTAACACTCCCTCTCAACCAATGTTTTTAAAACCGGAACCGGTGACCAGACCGGTCCACCTAATGAACCGGTTTACCGATTGGAACCGGTCTAACTGGGATTGGTTTGGTCTAAACGAACCGGTTTTAGAAAAATACATTAAATAAATAATTTTTAATGAAAAAAACTATTTTTAAGATTTAAAACCAGGATTCCAAGCCAATAGAGACAAAATATGCAAAGATTGCTCATTTATATACCATGTAAAGGTGAATATATCAAAATGGCACCGAGTGCAATACATATCATCGACAAAATACTTAAGCAATGAGGCTCTAAATGGCCTTTAGGGTGCAAAAACAAAGCCTACAAACTATGGGGCCAGTGGCCTACTACAAGACTCAAGTCTACATATATGATACTACTATAATAGTGATGAACATTATCACTTGAAACTTCTCATGAGACATCATGATCAAACTCAGTTGGTTGAGTCTCGACTCCCAAACTTTGAAGTCACAAACTTCTCTATTGGTTCAGTGACTTGAGTCTCAAACTTCTAAAGGTATTCTGCCCTAATACGCCCTATTATTTCATTTGGTGCTCCACATGGATTTACATGGCCTCCTATCCCAACCAAGTGTTGCTTAAACCTGTTAATACCCCCTCCTTCAATGGATTTTTGGCAATATTTGCAGATCATTTTGCCATCAATCATATCACAATGAGCCCATGCAGTATCTTTGGATTTTGGAGGCATGATGACTACTACTTAGCTTAAACTCTATTGTTCCACTACTCCAGCAAAAACTCAACACTTTCCAAGCTCCCAAGCAAACTCACAAACACTCCAAATGAGATGTGTGAGACAAATGAGAGGGAAAGGGGCCTCTTAAAGGCTTGGAGAGGGTGTTTTTGGAGGGAAAACACCCTTAGTTTCCCTCCAAAACCCCTAAAACACAATCAAAAAGTCGCTTTTTGGGCTCACAATGGGCGTGCCTCCTAATTGGTCGGTTTAGGACAGAACAGGCCGGTTCGATACAAACCAACCGGTTCCGTCCTAAACCGGTCGATTAGGACCGGCTTTTTGCAAAAAATGGTGAAGGCACCCCTCTGACTGGGTTTTTTGGTTGATTTCGACCGGTGGGCCTGCTAACCGGCCGATTAGACCAGTAACCTGTTAGCAAGGCCGGTTTTGAATACTATGCTCTCAACTAGGGAGAACTCCATCTGTTAATCCATCTGCGAATCTGTACTATCTTTGCCACCAATGCACTACTCTGCTTTGTTGAACTATGAAGAAGAAGAAGTGATCGAGAATGTATCATACCATTCTCTATTGACCCGAAGTCAATCCCAATCAAAGGAGAGTGTGTCATACCACTCTTACTGACCCAAAGTTAGTTCCAATCAAAAGAGAGTGTCTCATACCACTCTTACTGACCCAAAGTCAGTTCCAATCAAAAGAGAGTGTCTCATGAGTCATACCACTCTTACTGACCCAAAGTCAGTTCCAATTGATCCTAGATCAATATCGATCATCCTAGCATAGGAAGTACAGTAGTACACGATGTGTCCATCCATAGTACTATGGTCCCTATCCTCATTTCCCTACTCATTGGCCAAATGAGAGGTACTCCCCATGAGTCCCAAACTGCATGGGTAGGATATCTCAGCAGGGGAACGTTGAACCACTCACCCTATACACAGCAAACCACTAGGGGAAGGCTAAACCACTCACCCTATGGTTGCTCATCACTCCAAGAAGTACCCCAAGTACCTCGGAGCTCCCAAAGCTCAATGTCCATCTCATACAGGACCCTCATAAGACGGTCTCTCTACGACTCTAAGTCGTTCTCAGAAGGCCAAGAACTTCACCTTCCCCAGGGGCTTTGTCAGAATATCGACGACCTGTTCATTGGTCCCAATGTGATGGAGCCTTATTGCTCCTCGTTGTGCCATATCCCGGATAAAAGTGGTACCTAATATCTATATGGTTGGAGCGATCATGAAACATGGGATTCTCTGATAATCGGATCCCACTTTGGTTGTCGCAGAGGATCACGGTGGTATCCAACACATGTCCAAACAACTCACTGAAGAGCTTCCTCAACCAGAGAACTTCACAGGAGGCCATACTAGCAGCTATGTATTCGGCCTTGGCGATGCTCAAGGCAACCGATTTCTACTTAATGCTCATCCAAGATATCAAGCAGAACCCAAAGAAAAACAGGATCCAGAAGTGCCCTTGTAATCCACCACACTGTCGGCCCAATCAGCATCAGAATAACCATGCAGCCTCACATCTCCGACAGTATATCTCAGTCCATGTGTAATTGTGCCCCGAAGATATCTCAGAAGATTCTTGGCACCAATCCAATGTATATGATGAGGCTCAACCATATATTGGCTCAATGTGTTAACTACAAAACATACGTTCGAGCGGGAGTTCACCAAGGACATCAGTTCTCTTATGAATTTACGATACTCAGAAGCATTTCCCAATTCAGGTCCAGCAGCACTACCACATAACTTCTTCAAGTTAAGTTCCATCGGAGTAGTCACAGGGTTGCAGTCCACCATCCCAAATATTTCCAATATCTTCATAACATATTTTCCTTGAGAGGAGAAAATTTCACCTAGCTTTTACCAGACCTCCAACCCTAGGAAATAGTGCATCGGTCCTAGGTCCTTCATCCCAAGTTCAAAGGCCAACTGCCTCTTACATTTGTGAATGAGAGGGTCTACACTTCCATCAGCTCCATGCTTGATTTTGTAGAGCCACTTAGAGGTGACAACTGATTTGTCCTGGGGTCTAGGGACCACATCCCAGACATCATTCTTCATAATTGACTCATATACTTCATTCATAGCATCCTTCCATACTTGATGCTTCACGGCTTCTTTGAATGATGTTCGGCTTCTTGCTTTCACGAAAAGTCCCCCTTCGTGCAATGTCTCTCGCGGCATCTTTGAGAGTCTCCCTAAGCCACGAGGGTCTCAATTTGGAGGAGGAGGGCTCATGAGGAAGAGGATCAATAAGATCCATAGGTTTATCAACATCAACCATTGTTCTATCTTCTTTTGCACCCTAATTTCCAGTGTCAGCTTCTTTGTCCTTCCTTAGGATAGGAAGGTTGTTGATCTTCTTGAGGGCCATATCTTCATCGAAGGTGACATCATGACTTATCTCAACTTCCTTTTGACCAGCCACATAAATTCTATATCCCTTAGAATTTTCACTATAACCCACGAAGATTCCTTTCTTCCCAAATGCACCCAATTTGCTTATTTTCTCTTTCGGCACGTGAAAATATGCGAGACTTCCAAAAATTCTAAAATGAGAGACATCGGGTTTCTTACCAATGAACATTTCTTCGGGAGTCTTGGCATCCAATGCTTGATGAGGGCATCGATTTGAACATACACGGCGGTATTTGCAGCTTCAGCCCATAGGAACTTCGGAAAGCCTTAATCATGAAGCATGGGACGAACTGCTTCTACAATAGAGTGATTCTTCCTTTCAGCCATACCATTCTGCGCAGGAGTGTATGGCGTTGTAGTCTCCCTCTTAATTCCAGCCTCTCTGCAATAATCTTGGAATTCATTGGATTTGTACTCGGTCCCATTATCAGTCCTCAATATCTTGATTTTCTTCTCGAATTGGTTTTCAATTAAGGCTTTGAAGTGTCGGAACCGGGTGAACACTTCATCCTTCTTCTTCAAGAAGTAGATCCAGGTCTTGCAAGAATAATCATCCGTAAAGGTGAGATAATATAAGTATCCTCCCAAAGGGTTTACGGGCATCATACTAGATATGTCGGAGTGGATCAATTGCAATATATCTGTGGTCTTGCTATTACTTGAGGGGAATGGTTGGAGTTTTCCTTCGACACATTCCAGACATACACCTTCATGCTCTATTTTGAACTCGAGCATACCTATCACCATCTGTCTCACATCGGGTAGGGCCTTATAATGAAGATGGGCAAACCTCTGGTGCCATAGTTCAGATTGTAGAGATGTGTCACAAGACATGGCTCCCAATGGACTTCCTCTAACATGATACAAGTTGTAAATCCTGAACCTAAGAGTAAAAGCATCTTTAAAATTTCTTTTCCAAACACGTACCTTTCCATCGATGAATGCCACCTTGAATCATTTGTCCTCCATGGCTGAAATAGACACCAGGTTCTTCTTGAGATTAGGTACATATAGTACTTCTTGCAAATGAATAGTATTACCTTGATTCAATTGAAGGGTAACATTCCCTACTCCCTTCACGAGATAGGCGGCATCATCTCAAAGGATGATCTCCAAGTTTGTCTCCTTTTCTATCAGATTAGAGAGGGCTTCCTTGTATCCGATGAAGTGCCTTGAGGCACCACTATCAATCAGCCAATTTCCCTAAGTGTCTGGAGGAGAGGCAGTGGAGAGGGCCGATATAAGATAGTACTCTTGATTCTTCATACATAGAGTTCCTTGATTTCTTGGAGGGTCAACCATTTCCTTGATGTCCCACATTCCTTTTTCCTTTGCAATTGGACCTGCCATTCCTTTGATTGTTTTTGTTGAAGTTGCCCCTGGAATGATTGTGATCATCATCATGCGATGTGTCCCTTCTATTTGGACACTCCTTTGCATAATGGCCAAACTTATTGCAAACAAAGCACCTGCCCTTCCTTCTTCCCTTAGATCCAGACTTTCCATGGAAATGACCTTTAGACCCTGCACTATTTTTCCTTTTGGCATGAGCAGAGAATGCAGTGGGGTTCCTTCTATTAGAAGGCATTTCTTGCTCCACCATTCTTGTTTCTTCTTGAATGCATCTCGACATCAATTCTTCAAACCCTGGAATTCGATCATTGTTGAGGATGGTGGTTCTAAATACATACCACTCAGGTGGGAGTCCTCCAAGGGTGGTGAGAGTAAGTTCCCCGTCAGGAATGACTTCTCCAATCGAGAGTAGATAATTCTTAATCTCAGTAATCCTCAAGAAATAGGATTGAATATCCTCATCCGTGCCCTTCTTAATATCCTTCAACTTATTATTGAGAAATAGAATTTGATTAGCATTACTAACCTTAAACATGCCAACCAACTTGTCATAGATCTCCTTGGAGGTCTTCAATTCGGAGATGTAGGCCACCAGATGCTTGTCAATGGAATCCCTGATAATCTTCTTTGCTTTGACTTCAGCCCTATTATACTTGGTCTTCGCAGCAGCCGATGCATTTGAAGGAGGTTCGGGGATTTTACCCTACACATACTCCATCACTTCTTTTTCTTCCAAGGTCAAATCAAGAGACATCTTCCATCCATCATAACCAGATTTATCATGGAGCTTGTCTTCAGCTGGGAAGTAGGATGTGGAACCCATTGAACCGTTTGTCCTTGTCCAACTGTCTTTGGTGATTGCTCTTTCACACTTGCTTGGGCTTTGTCTTCAACTCAGCTTTGATACCATGTTAATTTTAGGCAACAATGGTATGTTCTATGCTTTAGAGCAATTTTACTTCAATTTCTTTATTATCCCAGTACCAATATTCAGATTATCAATCACATCAACATGATAGTAAAATGCAGATAGAACATAAACATAAATAGTAGAAGACAAGCCAAGACAAGAGGACACAAGATGTGGCACCAGCCAGGGACAAACCCCAATGTGGGGAAACCCTTGATGAAATCTTCTTTTAGTCTTCAATAGTTCAGTAGAGAGAGATAGTACAATTTACAAATCTGATAATTTATAACAGCAACAACAAAGCCCTAACCAGAAAAGTCAACACTGGTCAATAAGTCAGATTTGACCCTCAGCAAATCGGCCAACTTTAGTCAACTTCGGCCTCCAAACAGCAAGATAAAACAAGGTCAAACAACCCACCTGTGGTCAACCCTAGCTGCAATCAACATTGGTCAACAGTCAACATTCAGGCTCGACTTTTGTGCCCAAAAATGCGGCCTACCCAAACAAAGATAGCCCTCACAAAAACGCAGTCAAAGGATGTCAACACATGTTGGTCAATGCTTGGTCAAACTGTCCTGAAATTCGTTCCGCTCTCCTGAAATTTCTGCCTCCTGAAATTTCGCTCTCCTGAAATTTCTGATGTGTGGAGAGAGAGAGGCCCAGAAATCCATACCCAATAAATGAGGAAAAAAGAGAGAAGTGTGAAGATGAGTGTGTCCAAATGAGGCTAAGTCACCTTCTATTGATATGCAACGTTGAGGATGAATAGACATCACTGTTGGGCCTCTGAGCCTACATAAGTTTCTTGGCCGACCTTGACAATTTGACTATAATCAAAATAAATTCATAACTTCATTTGTACATGTCAGAATCTGTTAATTTTAGGTATGTTCTATGCTTAGAGCAATTTATTTCAATTTTCATAGTTAGCTCAATATCTCTTCAAGATTAGCAATCACATCAGCATTAAAGTAAACTGCAGATAGAACATAAACGTAAATCGCAGAAGACAAGCCAAGACAAGAGGACACAAGATGTGGTGCTAGCCAGGGACAAAACCCAATGTGGGGAAACCCTTGATCAATTCTTCTTATATGTTCTTCAATATTTCAGCAGAGAGAGAGATAGATAGTAAGTATACATCAGAAGTCAACACTTTGACTTGACAAGATAAGAACATAGATCTTCTCTAAGAAGATGTCTCATGAGGTAACTGATATCACAGTGTTGCACCATGTTGCACCATCATACCATGTCTCATCACAGAGATGCACCATGCTGCATCACTGTTGCGCTGTACCTCATCATGCATTACCCATCTTGTTGCTCTTCATCTTCATGTTGCACACATCGTGTAACACCATGCTACACATGCTTGCTGTCCCATTGTGCCATTGTTGCACAATGTCATCGCTGTCTCGTTGTGCCACTGCTGCACAATGTTATGGCTGTCCCGTTGTGCCACTACTGCACTATGTCATGGCTGTCTGATTGTGCCACTGTTGCACAATGTCATGGCTGTCCCGTTGTGCCACTGCTGCACTATGTACTTGTTGTCCTATGTATCCACCATGAAACATTGCAGCACTATGTTTGTTGTCCTATGTATCTACCATGCTGGTCTTTAGGACAGCGGACAAGATGTGCACCTAAAACACAACAATGTCTCTTTCTTACAGCAGATAGGAGGTGTAGAAGACTGCGTTTGCTGTTGTTCCTTACTGTGACTGGTTAGGGCACCCATGTGCTACAACAACCCTCAAACAGTCACCTAAAACATCCCTCAAAAACTACGGCCTTGTCAAGGGAGGGTCTCCTCCATTCGTGTCACTGTTCTGGGTACTTTTCAGCCCAAGAAGCCTCCATGCTATCCCTATTTTAGTTAGGCAAGGCCTGCGGCCTACCACAGGGATTGTTGTCACCTATTAGCCAACCAAATAGTGTCACCCTTACCTTAAAGCTGCCCACAAACAGTCTGCAATTCTTCTTACCTAACTCGGCCTCTTTGTAGCATGGAACAACCTTCCACGCAATCACCAAGAAGTTCTAACATCCCTAAAACAGCCACGTTGTCCCTACCTTCTTTGTTGGTTAGGGCAGCAAGTTAGAGAGCCTCTTTACTACCTCTTTTCCAGCGTCTAAGGGTATGATAAAACTACGTTTAGGGTCAGCTATTAGGCCTCCTTCACCGTGCTAGATCTCCCCTTGAACTGCGGCCAAACCTTCACAAGACCTGCGGCGAGGGCATCGTTCTTTTACAGCGAATAGGGTCTCCTTCTAGACCTGCATTTAGGGCTTCCTCCTCTTAGACTTCTTTTCCACTAAACCCAAGACAAGTGGAGAGAAATCAAGAGTGAAGTGTGTGCAAATGACAATCAAGTCACCTCTTTTTATGCTAAAACTTTGAGCACATGTGGGGTTTATTTGGTTGCTAGCCGACCTTGACGAATTGTCTTATAACACAAATAAATTCATAACTCCATGAATACTTATCGGAATCGGATGATCTTTAGATCAATTCTACACCTCTCGATGAAAGGGATCCAAGAAAAATATCAGTTGCCATAAATAAGATGACCCACATGGAGTTTGGCCCTAGTTGTCAATTTTAACACTCCCTCTCAACTAGGGAGAACTCCATCCGCTGATCCATCTATCCCACTGTACTATCTCTGCCATCAGTGCCCTGCACTGCTCTGCTCTGCTCTACTCTGCTCTACTCTGTTGAGCTCTGCTCTGCTCTGCTGAGCTCTGCTGAACCATGAAGAAGAAGAATTGATCAAGAATATTTCATACCATTCTCTACTGACCCAAAGTCAGTTTCATATGAGGAGAGTGTGTCATACCACTCTTACTGACCCGAAGTCAGTTTCGTTGATCCCAGATCAATATCACAAGAGAGTGTCTCAAACCACTCATATTGATCCTAGATCAATTTCATTGATCCCAAATCGATAGAGGTTATCCTAGCATAGGGAGTACGGTAGATACAATGATGCGTCCATCGATAGTACTATTATGGTCCCTAACCCCATTTCCCTGCTCATTGATCAGATGAGAGGTACTTCCCATGAGTCCCAAATTGCATGGGTAGGATGCCTCGACAGGAGAACTAATCATCCTGTCCACAGGAGAACGAATCATATTGTCCCACAGTCACCACGGGAGAACCAGTCATCCCGGCCCACAGGGGAACTAATCATCCTGTTTCACAGTTGCCACAGGAGAACTAATCATCCCGGCCCACAAAAGAACTAATCATCCTGTTCCATAGTCGCCACGGGGTATCACAGGGGAAGGTTGAACTTGTCACCTTGTACATAGCGCACCACCAGGGGAGGGTGAGTCCCCCTATGGTCGTATGTTGCTCCAGTAAGTACCCCAATCCGCCCAGAGCTCCCAGAGCTCAATGCATGCAACATGCAGGATCCTTATACGAAGGTCTCTCAACGACTCCAAGTCATTCGGGAAAGTCACAAATTTGACCTTTCCTCGGGGCTTTGATAAAATGTCTGCGACCTATACATCAGTCTCACTGCGATGGAACCTCCTCGCTCATTGACTTACCATATCCCAGACAAGGTAGTGTCTGATGTCTATCTACTAGAGCAATCATCGAATATGGGATTCCTCAACAATTGAATCCCCCCTGGTTGTCACAGAGAATCGCAGTGGTGACAGCTCACTGAAGAGCTTCCACAACCAGGCAGCTTCACACGAGATCATACTCGTAGCTATGTATTCGAACTCGGCGGTGCTTATAGCAACCGACTTCTGCTTCCTGCTCATCCATGATATCAAAGCAGAATCCAAAGAGAACCAACACTGAGAAGTGCTCTAGCGATCCTCCACACTGCCTATCCAGTCAGCATTCGAATAATCAAGCAGCTTCATTTTTCCGGCAGTGTATCTCAATCCATGAGAGATTGTGCCCCGAAGATATGTCAAAGGATTCTTGGCACCAATCCAGTGAAGCTCAACCAAATATGAGCTCACCATGTTGACTACAAAACATATATGCGGACGGAAGTTCACCAAGAACATCAATGCAAATGAGTTTATGAAACTCAGAGGCATTTCCCAGCATTTCCCAAATTTGGTCCGTCATCATCACCATATAACTTCTAAAAGTTAAGATCCTCGAGGTAGTCACGGGCTTGCAGTTTTACCATTCCACATCTGGAATCCAACTTCCTCTTACTTCTGCAAATGAGAGGGTTTGCACTTGTCAGAAATAGGTTGTCCTCAGAAGATGCCGGTATGAGAGGTCTATCATCCACAACCTTTGAGCAATGGTTTGGATCGGTTTCACTCCTAGTGAATCTCAGCTTCATCAGACAGCGATCAATCCTCTCATACTATGTCTGGAGTGTTTTGATTCAAGCCATAGAGGGCTTTCTTCCACCTGTATACATGAGATTCCCGATCATGTATCTCAAACTCCTCAGGTTATTCCAAACCTATGGGCCTGCTACATAAGGGGAATGGTCCCCTTGTAAGATTTTCCTTCGATACATCTCAGACATGTACCTTCATGCTCTTCTTGAATTCAGGCATTTGAGTCACCATCTGACTCACATCGGGTAGGGCCCCATAAGTAGACATTCAGTGCTATAGATGAGATGTGTCAACTAATATGGTCCCCAATGGACCATCCTGCAACTTGATACAAATTGCCAACCCCTAACTCAAAAGCATCTTAGAAAATTTAATTTTTAAACACATGCCTTTCCATCAATGAATGCCACCTTGTAACCTTTGACTTCCATTGCCGAAATGGACACCAGGTTTTTCTTGTGATCAGGTACATAAAAGAGATTTTGTAAGTGAATCAAGTTACCCTCATTCAATTGAGGGATAACATTCCGTACACCATTTTCGGGATAGGTGGCATTGACAACAAGTATAATCCCATGATTGTTTCCATCTCTACCAAATTAGAGAGAGCACCCTTCTATCCGATGAAGTGCCTTGAAGCACTATAATCCATAAGCTAGACTCCCAAAGAATCTGTCATTCCTTTGATCATTGAAGATGTCCCTAGAATGATTGTTATCATCATCAAGTGATGCGTCCCTGCCAGTCAGACACTCCTTCGCATAATGGCCGAACTTATTTCAACCAAGGCATCTGCCTTTCCTTCCACCCTTAGATCCAGACTTTCCATAGAAGTGATCTTCAGGGAGGCCATCAAAAACTTCCACTGCGCCATTCTGATAGTATTCTCTGCTTCAACTTCACCCTTGGTGAATTAGAAGAGGGATGAGGAATCCATTGATCCTTTTGTCCTTTCCCAATTGTCTTCAGTGATTTCTCTTTCACTCTTGCTTGGGCTTTGTCTTCACCTCAGCTCTGATACCATGTTAATTTTAGGTATGTTATATGCTTAGAGAAATTTATTTCAATTTTCACAGTTAGCTCAATATCTCTTCCAGATTAGCAGTCACATCAGCGTTAAAGTAAACTGCAGATAAAACATAAACATAAATCGCAGAAGACAAGCCAAGACAAGAGGACACAAGATGTGGCGCTAGCCAAGGAAAAATCCCAATGTGGGGAAACCCTTGATCAATTCTTCTTATATGTTCTTCAATAGTTCAGCAGAGGGAGAGAGAGATAGTACAAATACATCAGAAGTCAACACTTTGACTTGACAAGATAAGAACATAGATCTTCTCTAAGAAGATGTCTCATGAGGTAACTGATATGGACTCATGTGATTCCATCACCCTATCACAGTGTTGCACCATGCTGCACCATCATACCATGTCTCATCACAGAGATGCACCATGTTGCATCACTGCTGCGTTGTACCTCATCATGCTGTACCCATCTTGCTGCTCTTCATCTTCATGCTGCACACATCATGTAACACCATGCTGCACATGCTTGCTGTCCCATTGTGCCACTGCTGCACAATGTCATGGCTGTCCGATTGTGCCACTGCTGCACAATGTCATGGCTGTCCCGTTGTGCCACTGCTGCACTATGTACTTGCTGTCCTATGTATCCACCATGAAACATTGCAGCACTATGTTTGCTGTCCTATGTATCTACCATGCTGGTCTTTAGGACAGCGGACAAGATGTGCACCTAAAACACAACAATGTCTCTTTCTTACAGCAGATAGGAGGTGTAGAAGACTGCGTTTGCTGCTGTTCCTTACTGTGACTGGTTAGGGCACCCATGTGCTACAACAACCCTCAAACAGTCACCTAAAACATCCCTCAAAAACTGCGGCCTTGTCAAGGGAGGGTCTCCTCCATTCGTGTCACTGTTCTGGGTACTTTTCAGCCCAAGAAGCCTCCACGCTATCCCTATTTTAGTTAGGCAAGGCCTGCGGCCTACCACAAGGATTGCTGTCACCTATTAGCCAACCAAACAGTGTCACCCTTACCTTAAAGCTGCCCACAAACAGTCCACAATTCTCCTTACCTAACTCGGCCTCTTTGTAGCATGGAACAACCCTCCACGCAGTCACCAAGAGGTTCTAACAGCCCTAAAACACCCATGTTGTCCCTACCTTCTTTGCTGGTTAGGGCAGCAAGTTAGAGAGCCTCTTTACTGCCTCTTTTCCAGTGTCTAAGGGTTGTCTCAAACAGCGTATAGATTAGGGTATCTAGGGTATGATAAGACTGCATTTAGGGTCAGCTATTAGGCCTCCTTCACCATGCTAGATCTCCCTTTGAACTGCGGCCAAACCTTCACAAGACCTGTGGCTAGGGAATCCTTCTTTTATAGCGAATAGGGTCTCCTTCTAGACCTGCGTTTAGGGCTTCCTCCTCTTAGACTTCTCTTCCACTAAAACCCAAGACAAGTGGAGAGAAATCAAGAGTGAAGTGTGTATGTAAATGACAATCAAGTCACCTCTTTTTATACTAAAACGTTGAGCACATGTGGGGTTTATTTGGTTGCTGGCCGACCTTGACGAATTGTCTTATAACACAAATAAATTCATAACTCCATGAATACTTATCGGAATCAGATGATCTTTAAATCAATCCTACACCTCTCGATGAAAGGGATCCAAGAAAAATATCAGTTTCCATAAATAAGATGATCCACATGGAGTTTAGCCCTAGTTGCCAATTTTAACAGAATCGGATGATCTTTAGATCAATCCTACACCTCTCAGAGAGAGGAATCCAAGAAAAATATTAGTTGTCATAAATAAGATGACCCATGTGGAGTTTGGCCCTAGTTGCCAATTTTAACATGTATCAAGTCCCAGGAGGCCTAGCGAATTGTTTCCAGAGGCAGAGGCAGGCAGGACGACTTGGCAAGGGGTGTTTCCAAGGCAGTGCGAAAGTCCTAGAGGCTACGGTGTGCATTTCTTCCCAGTGGTGCGAGTGCCAAGGAGAGTGCGAGTGGCCAAGGAGAGTCCAGATAAATTTGCTAAGAGGGAGAAGCATTCTCCCAATATTTTCAAGTGAGATTAAATTGTTGGATTTGAGCCAAAAAGGCTAGCAGTTGTAATTCTCCATATTTGATGCATTATAAAATAAACCCTCATCTACTACACCAGTTTTCCCTTTGGGGATTTTCCGAGGACTATCAATCCAAAAATATTGGTGTCTATTTTTTATGTGTGTGCATCTATTTCTAAGTTCCTTGATTTACTTCTGCAACGTATTTTATTTTTGAAGAATGTCTACTATTTGTTGTAAAGAAATAAACTGCTAATCAATTAGGAGAATGATATCCAATTGGTGCATTTGTGGAAATTGTTCATTTTGGCAGCTAAGGGATAAATTCCGTTCATTGGACAAAATTTCTCATTCATAGAGACCCAAAATTGCCCCTGGAAGCACTCCATTTGGTTAAGTAAAAATGTATTTTTGATGAGAAAACTCATAATGCCACAAAAATTAAGGTAGACCTAAAGAGGCAAATTAGCCCTCCTCCAACGTCTCTAAATACAAGTCAAGGCACCCCATTTGTAGATATCACATCAAGCATCTCTCTCTTCTCTCATTGGTTCATACAATCTGAAAATTGCAGGGTTCTCTTCACACGTGCAAAGGAGGAAGTCTTCTTTTCTGTTGGCTGAAATCTACTTCTGTTTTGGGACACTTTGACCAGTGTTGACCTTGATGTTTTGGGCATGATTTGACTTCGATATTTTGGGAGAATTTCTATTCTGCTAGGCCGCATTATTTGGCACAAGAACCGAGGAGATCTGGGCATTTTGACCTGCATTGATCGCAAGCTTGACTACAGAATTTGACCACAAGGAATCTCTCTTCGTTGGGCAAGCTTGTCCGCTTGGATTGGCATTGTTTTGACCTCTGTTTGACCAACATTAAAGGCCGAGTTTGTGGATTGTTGACCAAGCTCTTGGAGGACTGTTTTGACTGTTGACTTTGATTGGTTAGGGCACACTTTGACTACTGTTGACTTAGACAAAATTGCAAACTTTGATAGTTGACCAGAATTGACTTTTGAGGCTCATCATTGGTTGGATATTGGTTTGTCTATTTGGATAGTCAAAGGTTGACTTTGACTCATTGTTGAATTGGATTATTGTACTCTCTCTACTGAACATTTTATGACAATCTAATAAGAAGAAGAATTTGAAAGGGCTTTCCCCCTTGTGGGGTTTTTCCCTAGTCTTTGACCAATCTTGGTGTCTCTTGTCATTGTTTCTAATTGTCGATTGTTGTATATTGCATTTACTATTCTATCTACAATTGCTATTGTTTACTAGAAGATTAAATTGATTGCTAATTGAAGTTAAGAATTGGGCTAAAGTGATTGTAACAACATAGAATAATGGAAAATTAACATGGTATCAGAGCTAAGGTGAAGAGCAAAGCCCAAAGGCACAAGAGACAAGAGAAATCATCTTTCAAAGAATTTAAAGGAGCCTATTTGATTTGGACAAGATGACTACCTCTTTCTTCAAGGACAATGAGAAGCTAGGAGATTCATCAAACTTTGCAGCATGGAAGATCAGGTTGGAAGTTATATTGGATGACAATGATGTTTTGGAATATGTGCAAGGGAAGATTCTTGAGCCTCCGGAGAATGCTCCCGCTGCCACCAAGTCCAAGTATAAGAAAGGTGAGATCAAGGCTAAGAAAATTATTATTGATGGTTTGCAAGATCATTTACTTATTTATGTTGGCAACTTGAAGAAGTCCAAGGACATTTATGATAAGTTGGTTGGGATGTATCAAGTCAACAACTTGAACCACATCCTCTCCTTGAAGAATAAGCTCAAAGAAATGAATATGAATAAGGGAGAATCTGTGTAGTCCTATGTAATGAGGGTATCCCAATTAAGGGATCAATTGCAAACTGTTGGTGAGCCCATATTTGACAGGGAGTTGGTGATGGTCACTTTACAAGGTCTTCCTCCGATTTGGGAAACTTTCATCACTACTATTAGCAACAATAATAAATTTCCTACATTTGATGAGTTGGTGGGAAAATGCACTCAAGAAGAATCTAGGATGATCTCAAGAGGAAGGATTCAAAAGCAAGAAGAAGGAGAGCCATTAACATTTGTTACTCAAGATAAGAAGAGGAAAGGTAGAGGAGGTCCATCTAATTCAAGGAAGTTTGCTCTAACATCTAGGGACTCCAATAGAAGAAAATCAAGAAGAGACAAGGATATGTCAAAGATTGAGTGTTATAATTGTCACAAGTTTGGCCACTATGCTCAAGATTGCCGAGAAAGGAGGGATGCTCCAAGGTCAAGATACAACAACAATCGTGGCTTCAATAATAGCAGGTTCAATAATAGAAGAAGAGATGATCAAAGAGGAAGAGATGATAGAAGAAGAAGAGATGCTCTAGATGATCGTGAAGAAGGCCATTGTCCTCAAAATAAGTCAAGAAACTCCAAGTATGAAAGTAATGCAACTACTAGTCAATCTGAATATATTCTTATTTCTACCCTTTCTAGTTTTTCCCCTCCAGATTCGTATGATAGTTGGTTGGTAGATAGTGGGGCTTCTAGACACTTATTCAAGTATAAAGAAGTCTTCTCAAATCTAGTTGAGAGGGAGACAAGTTTGAAGATCATTCTTGGAGACAACTCTTCATATCCTGTGAAGGGATTTGGATCTGTCAAATTTGATTTGGACTTTGGGGAATCTGTTCTTCTTCATGAAGTAATGTATGTTCTGGAACTAAAGAAGAACTTGGTATCTATTTCTGCCTTGGAAGACAAAGGGATGAGAGTAGCCTTCATAAAGGGAATTCCTCACCTGGTCAATGGAATCTCGAATGAGGGATGCTTTTACTTTGGGATCTAGAGTTGAAGGACTCTATAGAGTCATTGGAAGGCCTCTGTTGGCAATGGTCCACAATACCAATCATCAAAGCGAGCTATGGAACTGAAGATTATCACATCTACATTATGAAGCTCTACCGAAATTGAAAAAGTTAGTCTCTGGGATTCCTGATGTTCAAGCTATACATGATGGAGTATGTCCGGGATGTGTCAATGGAAAGGAGAAAAGGGGAGCATTCCCCTCAAGCAAGAACAAAACTAATGACATTCTGACATTCTCCAATTCATTCATTATGATCTATGTGGACCGATGCCTGTGCATTCTCTTGGTGGCCATCTCTACTACATAACCTTTATCAATGATTTCTCGAGGAAAAAATGGATATACTACTTGAAGCATAAGGATGAGAACCTTGATATCTTCAAGGACTTCAAGGCATTCATCGAAAATTAAACGGGAAAAAAGATCGAGGACTTCAGATTTGACAGTGGTGGAGAATATACGTCAAATGATTTCATTGACTTTTGCAAGCAAGTAAGAATCAAGAAGGAACTATTGTGCCTTGTAATCCCGAACAAAATGGAGTGGCTAAAAGAAAGAATAGGTCCATTGTGGAAGTTGCCCGAGCTATGCTCTATGATCAAAAGTTGTCGAAGTTCCTCTGGGAAGAAGCAACAAATCCAACAGTATATGTTCAAAATAGGGCTCCTCATCAAGCATTGGATAGCAAGACTCATAAAGAAGTATTCATAGATGTGAAGCCCAAAATTGGACATCTCACGATGTTTGGCTATCCCGAATATTTCCTTGTGCCGAAGGACAAGAGGAACAAGCTAGAAGCCACCAAAAGGAAAGGGACGTTTGTTGGGTATCGTGAAAATTATAAAGCATTTAGACTATATATTATATGGTCAAAGGAAGATTGACTTTAGCAGGGATGTAACTTTCGATGAAGATGTTGCCCTTGGAAAAGCACGGGACCTCCCTCCGCCTCCTCCCCTTGAGAAGAAGAATGATGATATGGATCTATTACAAGGACCTTCCGTGCCGGAATCTGAGAAGGACATTATTGATGATCCCATGGAGCCCACAGATCCTTTGAACCCTCCTCCAAGTGATCCACTTGCCAGGAAGAGACCATTATGGCTCTGTGATACATTACAGGATGTTGAGTGTTGTAAAATGTAACTAGGTTCGGTCTTCATAATGGCATGTAATTATGATCTTTATAAATGATGAAAAGAAGAGAATTTAATTATTTTTGTAATGCCTTGCTTCATGGGTTTCATGAGCAAGAGATTTTATTTGTTAGTGGCTCCCATTGAGAGCCTTAGGATTTATCATTAGAGTCAAAGAGTCAATGTCATGTATGAAGAGCTCTTCTTGAGCATGTGTCATATATATATATATATATAAAGTCCTCCAACGACAAGCACAAGTCCCTTTCTTGAAGTCGGCCTCCAAACGAAGTGAAGAATTCATGTCGGCTCTCCAAATAAAGACACACCCCTTCAGATGAACATGTCAGCTTATTTATAGGACGAACTACTATATATACAAGTGCAGGCTCTTCGCATTTCAGACAGAGAAATATGAGAATATCTCTGAGATTTTCAAATGGAAATTACAGTGAGAAATTTGGAAGTCTCTTTGTGGTTTTGTAAGGACAGTAGCAGTGAATATTTTGTGGTTACGTAAGGGCAGTGGCAGTGAAGATAAGTTAGACCTCTATTACAGTCATCAAGTAAGTTCGGATCTCTGTTTTGGGTGGATAGATACGACAAGAAGGTACAGTGAACAGTTTGGACAAAATCACAGTTAAGGGAATTCAGATCCCTCTAAATTTCAGGTGGATGAGCACAAGTGACTAGTTCAGATTAGTACAGTGACTAGTGAAGGTATTGATGATACAACAGTTCGTTACAAACACAGTGCGTTGATGATACTGTGTTGAGTTTCCATCTCAGAGAAAAGGGCCCAGTGAAGGAATCAGTGAAGTCAAGAGAGTAATGAAGGTCTCGGCATCAAGGCAGTGATGAAGATCTCAGTGATTGTAATAAGGTCGAAACAAAAGAAGAGTGATTGTCAAGAGGACTTATGTCTTGATCTTGGAAAGGCTACTAGGTCAAGGGTCTTGGTCTTGGTATTCGTCAATTGGAATCTCAATAAGAAGAATTTGTGCGGGTTTTCCTCTCAAAGAATGAGAGGTTTTGGCCCTGGCTCATAGCCTACATTCTGTGTCCCTTGTCAATTTATGTTTATGTATTGGCAGTTGTTTGAAGAAGAAGAAAACTAATAACTTAAGCAAAGAGAATATCCTAATGTAATGAAATAAAAGATACTCACAAGCAGTTACTAATCAAGAGAAATCACCTAAGTCTAATGCCCTAGATTTCTCAACACTGAGAAACATATTCCCACTAGAGGGACCTTTAGAGAAAGAAAGAAGCCATGTCGGTATCAGGGATACATTGTAGCCATGAGTACGATCATTCAAGCTAAGCCTTCCACTTATGAATAAGTTGTGAAAGAACAAGTTTGGAAGGATGTTATGGCCGAAGACTCAAGAGTATCAATCAATTATGAAAAATGATGTATGTGATGTTGTTCCGAGACTGAAGGGAAAATCAATGGTGCCTTCAAAATGGCTATACAAAATCAAGCATGGAGTTGATGGAAATATCGATAAATATAAGGAAAGGTTCGTGGCTCGATGATTCTCTTCTCTCTAGTGCTTGCCCTAGGAGGGCCCATGAACTCCTGCGCATCTCTCAATCTCTGAAGCACCTCTCTATTTCTTCTTCCGCTAGTGGTGGGTGGAGCTTCGTGCTCCTCATCTTGCCCTTGTTGCTCCATCTACTGTGAACTCTCCTTTGCACCTATATTGGTCACTATACTCATACCAGTACCCTGAGACTGAGACCCCTGTTCAACTCTTAGAGCCAAAAGGGCCACCGCAGAGCAGAAAAGTTTCCTGTCACGAAGAATCCAGAACTATCGAGAGAGCTGACGCAGAGGGCAGAGAAGTCGACGCAGGGCTGACACAGAGCTAGTGCAGAAATAGTTGGGGTTAGCCAGTCTTGTGCCGGATCAACGGGAATTCTGTCAGGTGAAGTGAGGTAAAACTCACTCAGATTTTCCGCCAGTATTTTCTCTGTAAAGGATTGTTAGATGAGCATCCTAGATTTGTATTCAGATATTTCTCTTGCATAATAATAAACCCTCAGAACTGTTGCACCGGTTTTCCCGCATTGGGTTTTTTCGGGGACTATTGTGTCCAAAAATAAGTGTCCTATGTATCTTGTTCTTTGCTTTGTTTTATGTTTCATAAGATCAAATATTTAATTAGTGTAGGCTGCAAAAGTAATTTGCTTCAGTATTCAAAAGAATAACTTGATGAATATAATTTAAAAAATGAAGTAGGTGAAGCAGATTCAGATTTGCTGCAGTAGGGGTTCCTTCGAGTCTAGGTATTTTCACATGGTATCAGAGCATTGATTTTGAAACAGGAAGAGCAGATCCATTGCTGAGCAGTGAGGCCGAAAGTTGCACCAGGCAACAATTCAAATCCCCTTGAAGGGATTGTGCAGTACTTGTTGGGAAGCAGATCCGAGGAAATCTCTCTCCTAGTGAGACGACAGAGAGGTACTATTTCCAATTCAGGAGTTTGCTAAAGCAAAGGGAGTGACACAGAGCCTTAGCGTAGTGCTTGAAGGGCTCAGTTTCTGCCGGGGCAGAAACGAAGACATGTAGAAGGGGAATTTTCTCCTCAAAGAACTTTCCGCCAAAAGTTCAAATTTCTCACTTGCTGAGCAGTTGAGCAATGCTAAGCAGTGACTAGAGGAGTCAGTTCGACAGTTGGGTGAGATGGCATCGCATGGGCTCAGAGATCAAGACAGGTTGGAAGGAGCTTCCAACTATGTCATATGGAAGACCAGAATCTTAGTTGTTATGGAGGAATATGATCTCAAGGCCTACGTCAATAGTGTTGTAGTTGTTCTTGCTGACAACGATCAAAAGAAGAAGTACAAGGCCGAGCAGGGGAAGGCAAAGAAGCTCATTCTCGATGGAGTTTGAGATTATGTGATATCACACTTGTAGGGCAAGGATACAGCCTGAGAGATGTGGGAAGCCTTGTCTTCTCTATATGAAGGCTCTTTTGAATAGCAGAAGATGTATTTAGAGCAGAAGTTGCGGTGGACCTTGAAGCAAAAAGGAGAGGGGTGAACCTCTATCATCAGCATCTTCATAACACTCTAGACCAGCTTGCTGCAGTGGGGTCCACTCCTCAGCCAACCGCGATGGTGAGGATAGCCCTGAATAGAGTCTCGAATGAATGGCAAGTTTTTGTCCAAAGCATCTTGAGCAGAGAAAAACTACCTTCATGTGAGGAGATGTGGGCGGCTCTTCAACAGGGGGAGTTAAGTAGGGACCTGGTGAAGGTCAACTTCAATGGAAGCAGTGGGAGTGGCACAAAGGCGAAGGAGGAGGATGAGAACACAGCTCTAGCATCAAAGGGACAACAAAAGCCGAAGCAAAAGGAGGACATTTCGAAGGTGAAATGTTTTAGTTGTGGCGAGATGGGCCACTATGCATCCCAGTGTCCTTTGAAGAAAAAGGATAAGGATGAGAAACATGATCCTAAGGTTGCTTCAACAAAGATTGACGAGGATGAGTTTGCCATGAGTGCGCATGCATCTCTAGGAAGGAGATGGGGCAATATCGTGCTATCGTCGGGAGGACTACATGTGGGCAGGATCCTTGTGGAGTCTGCCTCTTGGATCAATTCCTTGCTACAGGATCCCAAGATTCAGCAATAGCGAGATGGACTTAGTGTCAGATGATGCAGTGGGGTGTTTGGAGAACAGATGCAGTAGCTCTAGGCCTCAAATTTTGCATGTGCTCTAGGCCTCAAATTTTGCAGGGAAGCTTGGGCACATGCATTCCAAAGAACCTAGAAAGCATTTTGGGAAATTCCACCCAGAAGTGATTTTATTAAAATAATTAATATTTTTAATGAGGACCCTAAGTCTAAACTTAGGAAAATTAAAATATTAATGGGTATTAATCTAATTAGAGGTGAAACTTCTAGAAAAAGACATCGATCAAGCCAAAACAATCTGATCCTTTGATTATGATTTAATCTAGGTCATTGGTTGTCCAACAGGAAGATATAAGAAGGGGCTTGAGGTTCATTTGGAAAACACACCGAGAGATCAAGGAAATCAATTTTTCTGAAGTGAGTTCTCGGGAGGAAAATCGATTAAGGGGATTTCTTGCAGTAGAGAGGTAGTGAGAATCCGGAAGGAGGAATTTCCAGAGAGTACGAGGAAAAGGTAGAACAAAAAGATGTCCAAAGGAAGGTTGACGCTGGCCTACACAGTGTTGACGCAGAGGTAGTGCAATCCTTGAGTGGAAGTCAAGTTTCCTGCTGAGGGAAGTCGAGTTTTAGTTGTCGAGAGCCGGGATGTGAGTCCGCAAGGCAGAAGTTCGATTTTCTCAGCCAGTAGAGGATCTGGAAGAGGGGCAACGTAATACCCAAGAGAGGTGACAGAGAAATTGTTGGGAGAGACGCAGTTCTGCGCAGAGGCTAGTTCAACCGGATCAGTCACTGATCCTCCAGTGACAGGGTGAGATCATTTCACCAGTCTTTTGTTCAGTATTCTCTCTATATCGGATTGCTAGTTGAGCATCCTAAAATTGTACTTAGATTTTCTCCACCATAATATTAAAACCCTCAGAGTTGCTGCAATGGTTTTCCTGCATTGGATTTTTCCGGGGACTATTGTCCAAAATTCACTATGTCTTATGTGTTTCTATTTTCCTTGCTCAATTTCTATGTTCCATAATCATATTTAATTGGTGGAGGTTGCTTTAGTAATTTACTTCAATGTTTCAAGAAGAAATCTGAAATAAGCTTGTAATGTCATTTACAATCTAGGTGAAGTAGATTCAGTGGGTTGCAGTAGGATTCCTAAGATTGTTAGGTCTAGGAATTTTCACATGGTATTGGAGCTATTGATGTGAAACAGGGAAGAGAAAATCTAGCACTGAAGCAGGGGCCAACTTGCTGCAGCAAGTAGCAATTCAAATCCCCTAAGGGATTGCGCAGTTCTAGCCAAGAGGGCTATATTTTCGATGTTGTCTCTCTCTGAGTGAGTCAACAGAGAGGTAAGACTGCCAGATCGAAACCTTGTGAAGGCAGAAGGAGCTATGCAGAGCCACACAGAGCTAAAGGGATGCAGTTTTCTGCAAGCTAAGTGTTGGGCGAAAAAGTCGTCAGAAGAAGGAAGTAGATTACATGGTGAGGGAATACTTCCTCAGTGATTTCTTGCTGAGGAAATCAATATCTCTCATTTGCTGAGCAGCAGAGGAGCAGCAAACTTACCAGCTCCATCAGGGAGTGCGTAAGTTAGCCTAGGAACTACGCGGTAGGGAGAAAGAGGGAGTTATTCGACATTTTTTGGATGATATGGAAACCAATGGCTTGAGGGGTCAGGACAGGTTTGACGCGGCTTCCAACTATGCCATCTGGAAGGCTAGAATGTCCTTCCTTCTAAATGAGCATGCCCTCAAGACGTATGTTGATAATGTGCTAGTTGTCCCTACAGATGCAGATCTGTTGAAGAAGTATAGAACTGAGATGTCAAAGGCCAAGAGGATGATCCTGGATGGAGTCAAGGATCACGTGGTGTGCCACGTTGCTAGCAAAGGAACTGCTAAGGAGATGTGGGATGCCTTGGCCACATTGTATCAAGGATCTTCCGAGCAACAGAAGATATACTTAGAACAAAAGTTGAGGTCTGCGCAGATGTTGAAAGGAGAACGTGTGGATTCATTCCTCACGAAGCTGAAGGAGACCTGTGATGAGATATCAACCACAGCGGGACATACACCTCAGGATTTAGAGTTAGTGAGACTAGCTCTAAATTTCGTCTCGAATGACTGGCAAGTCTTCGTCCAGAGTACCCTAGGCAGAGCAGCAAGGCAATTCTGAAACAAGAAGAGCTGAGGAGAGACCTGCTCAAGGTCAAACTTGACGGGAGAAGTAGCAGCAGTGGGTCAAAGCCTAAAGTAGAGGAGGAGGATAACGCAGCCCTTGCATCAAAGGGACAGCAGGGGCAACAGAGACGAAAGAAGGACGTCTCCAAGGTGAAGTGCTTCAGATGTGGCGAGATGGGCCACTATGCATCCCAGTGTCCTTTGAATAAAAAGGACAAGGATGAGAAGCACAATCCTAAGGTTGCAGCCACAAAGATCGAACAGGAGGAGGAATCCGCCATGACAACGAAGATATCTTCAAGAGGGAGGTGGGCTGATATAAAATTGCAGTTCGATAGAGCTACAGATGGGCAGGATCCTTGAGGAGATCACCTCTTGGATCATCACCTTGCTACGGGAGCCCATGATCAGTAGTAGCAAGATGGTGGAGTTTTCAGTTGTTGCCATGGGGTGTTGATTTGACAGATGCAATAGTTAGTAGCGCCAGAACATGAGCAACGTAGAGTAGAGAGGCAGCAGTGCGAGGAGGCACAGTGCATAGCTTCAGTGGCGCAGTGACTTTAGAAGAGAGCGTGGGACTAGTAGCAATCGGGATTTCAGTAGCGAGGTGTATCCACTGGATATTTGTCTAGTTTTGGGTGTTTTCAGTTGCTTCTCTCAGCAATTGAGTTGAAGTATGGATGCAGTGTTAGTAATGGCAGTGTTAGCAACATAGCAAATACAGTGTTTGAGAGGGAGTTGCAGTACAGATGTAGCACTGAAAGTGACAGTGTCAAAGGCAGCGGTACAGTATCAGTAGCAACGTAGTAGTTGGTGGACAGCATGTCAGACATCAACAGCGCAGAGTAAGATGCTTCAAAGTCATAGCAATATGCAGTAGCAGTGTATTGTTAGAGCACATTCCTCTCTAAGAGGGATTTTTAATTTGGGGTAGCATTGGATGTGCTCTAGGCCTCAAATTTTGCAGGGAGGCTTGGGCACATGCATTCCAAAGAACCCGGAAAGCGTTTTGGGAAATTCCACCCAGAAGTGATTTTATTAAAATAATTAATATTTTTAATGAGGACCCTAAGTCTAAACTTAGGAAAATTAAAATATTAATGGGTATTAATCTAATCAAAGGTGAAACTTCTAGAAAAAGACACGGATCAAGCCAAAACGATTTGAGCCTTTGATTATGATTTAATCTATGTCATTGATTGTCCAACAGGAAGATATAAGAAGGGGCTTGAGGGTTAGTTCGAAAACACACTGAGAGATCAAGGAAATCAATTTTTCTGATGTGAGAAGTTCTCAAGAGGAAAATCAATTGAGGGGATTTCTTGCAGCAGAGGGGCAGTGAGAATCCGGAAGAAGGAATTTTCGGAGAGTACGAGGCAATGGGAGAACATAAAGACGTCCAGAGGAAGGTTGACGCTGGCCCACGCAGTGATGACACAGAGGCAGCGCATTCCTTGAGGGGAAGTCGAGTTTCCTGCTGAGGGAAATCGAGTTTCAATCGCCGAGAGTTGAGGTGTGAGTCCGGAAGGCAGAAGTTAGATTTCCTCAGCCACTCGAGGAACTGGAAGAGGGGCAGGCGAATACCCAGGAGGGGTGACGCAAAAACTATCAGGAGAGACGCAGTTCTGCGCAGAGGCTACGCAGAGGGTGACGCAGGGCCTCTAGTTCAACCACATCAGTCACTGATTCTCCAGTGACAGGATGAGATCATTTCACTAGTCTTTTGTTTAGTATTCTCTTTGTATCGGATTGCTAGTTGAGCATCCTATAATTGTACTCAGATTTTCTCCTGAATAATAATAAAAACCTCAGAGCTACTGCATCGATTTTCCCGCATTGGGTTTTTCTAGGGACTATTGTCCAAAAATAACTGTGTTCTATGTGTTTCTATTTTCCTTGCTCAGTTTCTATGTTTCAAAATCATATTTAATTGGTGTAGGCTACTTCAGTAATTTACTTCAATGTTTCAAGAAGAAATCTGAAATAAGCTTGTAATGTAATTTACAATCTAGGTGAAGTAGATTCAGTTGGTTGCAGTAGGATTCCTGAGATTGTTAGATCTAGAAATTTTCACACCAACAACAATATTATTTTGGCTTTCCAAACGCCAAAATTGGAGACTCCATCTAACCTCTCCTGATCTCTCAAACCGACTGAGGCCATCTCTTGAACCCTCGAAAACGAGACAAAAACTAACTAAATCTGGAGAGGTTCGATCTATGTTTTACAAACCCTCACTTTCTCTTCCTGTGCCCTGCACTGATTTACTCCTGCAAACCCCTGTGCTTTAGATTCGCTTTGATACCATGTGAAATTTCCTTAATTGTAGCTACTGGAAATTATTTTTCTATCTTATGCAGATTATTTGTCTTCAAAACTTAATCATGACAAATAACGAATAAAATCACTATTGCAATTTTCAACAATAATAACAACTGAGAAAATAATGCACACACATAAAAATTTAAAATCCCTCGAAAAAACTCTGAAGGGAAAACCAGTGCAGCGAATGAGAATTTTATTAGTATTCTTCAGCAAAAATTTGTGATTACAAATTACAACTGCTTGTCGTAAATTGGCAAAGCTCCCACAATTATTTTTCTCTAGCTACCAACACATAAAATCACTTGGAAGGAATTCGTCCTCACTCTGCAAGATAACTCGACCTCCCTGAGATACTTCGGCCTCTCTCTGCAAGTGTGTATAACCCACATGTGCGACCCTGGCTGAAGGAATTCAACCCACACAACCTCTAGCAAACTTGGACTCCTCCGACAACGGACTTGGCTTGACCTCAGCCTTCCCTGGAAGAAATCGACTTCAAAAATTGCCTCTTTCTCCCACGTGCAAATGCAAATCTTGCCTCCAAAAACCCTTGTGCACTAGCAATAATCTTCAGCTCCTGCAAACAAATCACACTGGCAAATCTCTCCCTCTAAATCTCCTAAACTGGAAGATGTTGATGAAGAAAGTATTTCCGGAAATCTTTTAATCAACCAATAATGATTCCTCGTTGCTTGGTGTCCTCCATGCTATCACTGCGCCCTTGTTCTTACTACAAATGATTGTGTCTCCAAAAGCCCCATCGATTTGTTCTTATAATCTCTCGTTGAACAACCAATGGCCATGATCTAACTCCAATTGATGGTTGAGATCATCTTAACCCCTTCTCATGACTTTTCTAGAAGTCATTAGAGAAAAATCAATTTCAACTCAATTAATCTAATTTAATTAACCACTTTTCCTAAGTTAAAATTAGGAAAATAATTAAAAAGTGGCTAATTAATCTAATTAAGAAATTTCCATTAGAAACTTTTTTGGGCCTTGGAGATTATTGTCCTCTTTTGTTCCTTAGCCTCTTGGTCACCAATAGATTCTAGGACACCTATCTGAGCTACAAAAACCAATAATACGCAAGTTCTTCATCTAGATATAGGAAGTTAAAGTTGAAGGTGTACATGGGTTCTTCAACTAGATACAGGTATTTGAAGCGGCATTGTCAACAACCATATTTCCTTGTCGTATGACATTATCTATATGAACTAAATTCTAAAGTTTCCAAAAGATGCGACCATCCGTACTACTCATGGTATAATAAAATTTAGGTTAAAAATATAAGATAGGTTAATAAATAAATTAGAATAATATATTAATAAAAAATAGAATAATAATAAGAGTTAAAATATAAGAGAAATAAATAAATAAATAAAAGTAAATTTAAAAAAATTATATATATATATATAATATTTTCTATTTAAATTAAAAATGAAAAGGGGGAAGAGATGGGGTCCACAAAGAAGAAGACTAACCCCTACATGCTGAATTAAAACCCATGAAATAGATAAGTGACATGCACAACCAGAGAGAAACTTGCTTATTATGTTTTGAAGGTAATGCATTCCTTAAGAGGGTGGAAATGTAACAAACATAACAATAATAAATTATTTATATGAAATGGTTTAAAGGTGTGTTTTATCCAAAAGACATAAATTCTTCATATGAAAGGGCGCCCATTTATAATGAGACCCCTCATTTGTAACATCAACCATTCAATCATTCTTCTATCAATATGTATTTTATCAATACATTTTATCTACAATATATCTTCTTATACTTTTAGTACAGGGTTCCACTCTTCAAGGAATCTCGTGGTTGTGTATGTTTTAGGATATTCCCTTTGAACTATAACCTTGGTCACCCTAAAGGAAATTGGAAATCCTATCTTCCACCTAACCCTAATTATTGAAATCATTTGATTGGTAGTGTGTGAAGTATAAGATTTGGAGAGATCTGACTTAGCTGGAACGGGTTATTTGATCTCTAAGATCTACAGGGAAAACCCCCTCTATGCCAAATTAGAGCTAGCCAGAAGTGAGAAGAGGGTTGGTGAGGTGACAGTGGCCCCCTTTGAGGTGTATGTTAGTTTATGGTAGCACCGGACAGGTGTTCTAGTCTCATATGACGCTAAGAGGCTAAGGAACACGAGATCTCCAAAACCCATAAAAGGTTTTGCGAGATAAGCTTGGGAAACACCTTAATTAAATTAATTTGCCATAATTATAAACTATTTCCTAACTTAGGAAGAGTGGTAAATTAAGTATGTTTGAGATTGATCTAGATACTTCTATCGACAAAGTATAATTGATCTTAGTCGTTGGTGGAGATTTAATCATAGTCATTGAAGACTCAACGAGAGATTATAAGAGCAGCTCAAAGGGATGGAGAGAGACAAATCGAGCATCAGTTCATCATTTTGCCAGATCAAGCTACCCAGTTCGCAAATTCAGTGAGGGTGAAATTCAAGCCAAGGGAGAGCATCGGAGAGAGGGAGCAACAAAAAATTTAGGAATGGGAATATGGAGAATTTCCCAATGATTTTCAGTGTTGGAGTGGCAGGAAAAGGGAGGTCAAAATTCATCTAAAGGGAGGTCATACAAGCAATGCGAATAGCCAAAAACCCCAATGCGAGTTGTCGGAAGAGAGTTGATTCAGTTGTTGAAGGCGAGATCAACTTCCAGGAGGCAGAGCGAGTCACTTCCCAAGGCAAAGGGATGAAGGACGGCTCAGTTTGAGCCAGTTTCGAGGCAGTGTGAGTTATCTAGAGCCAGCAGTGCGAGTAGCCAATGTGGGGTTCGAGCAGGCCATCAAAGGCCAAATTGTTTTGCAAAGGAGATCTGGGATCTCCAGATTATTTTGCCAATATAGTTCCAGAGGATTTCCAATTGGGCATCCAATTGTTATAATTTCCAAATTGTTGCATAATATTAAGACTTCATAGCCAGCAACCATCTTCTACGCCATCCACCCATCTCATAACGCTTCCAGCCATCCTCAAACATCCTTAATTCAGCTGCCACATCCACAGAAGCAATTAGTTTGCATACTTGATTTTGCATAAAAAGACAAAAAAGCAAAAATAGATTTAGTTCAGTCTCTTTACTTGCACATTAGTGTTGTTTGATGCTTCTTACTTCTACAACTTAGATAGTAGCATTTGTTTCATGTTGATTTAGCATTTCTGCCTAGTATAGCTTCTTAAATGGTTAATTACGAAATGGTGTGATTTAGCATTATATGTCGACTTTCTCCATTATTGCAATGGAGTAACTCTCTCTTAAAGTAGATTTACCTTTCTTCCATCAAAGAATCAAACTTCTTCTGACTCCATAGAAGTCTGGCATGGAACCCCCGTGGTGTCTCGCCAGCTAAACAATGACAACAGGTAGAACCACCACTTTTACTTGTGCATACAGCACTATCACCTCCAAGTTTGTACGAACCCCGGGTTGATAAGTAACGTTGGTAGCCCAAGAGTTGCAGCATCCTTGCTGCAATATTGGCGCTCATCAGAAACCCCTGCCTCTGATGCATCCCTAGCTTCAACTACACCCTTGCTGAATCACTGGAACTAGGTAGTCAAATTGCTTGACTCACAACTGATGCCTTCTCCAAACTCTTCGACCTGCTCTTATAACCTCTCGTTGGAGTCTCAATGGCCACGATCACATCTCAATTAATGGCTATGATCATCTTAACTCTATCAATTAACTTTTTCGGAAGTCTTTAGAGCAAAATCAAACTCCCTCAATTAATTCACTTTAATTAACCACTTTTCCTAAGTTAGACCTAGGAAATATTTAATTATGGCTAATTAATTTATTGAGGAAAATAATTAAAAAGTGGTTAATTAATCTAATTAAGACATTTCCCTTAGAAAATTTTTTTGGGCCTTGGAGATTATTGTCCTCCTTTGTTCCTTAGCCTCTTGGTCACCAATAGATTCTAGGACACCTATCTGAGCTACAAAAATCAATAATACACAAGTTCTTCATTTAGATATAGGAAGTTAAAGTTGAAGGTGTACATGGGTTCTTCAACTAGATATAGGAATTTGAAGCGACATTGTCAACAACCATATTTCCTTGTCGTATGACACTATCTGTATGAAGTAAAATTCTGAAGTTTCCAAAAGATGCGACCATCCGTACTACTCATGGTATAATAAAATTTAGGTTAAAAATATAAGATAGGTTAATAAATAAATTAGAATAATATATTAATAAAAAATAGAATAATAATAATAAGAGTTAAAATATAATAGAAATAAATAAATAAATAAAAGCAAATTTTAAAAAATTATGTATATATAATATTTTATATTTAAATTAAAAATGAAAAGGGGGAAGAGATGGGGTCCACAAAGAAGAAGACTAACCCCTACAGGCTGAATTCAAACCCATGAAATAGATAAGTGACATGTACAACCAGAGAGAAACTTACTTATTATGTTTTAAAGGTAATGCATTCCTTAAGAGGGTGGAAATGTAACAAACATAACAATAATAAATAATTTATATGAAACGGTTTAAAGGTGTGTTTTATCCAAAAGACATAAACTCTTCATATGAAAGGGCACCCATTTATAATGGGACCCCTCATTTGTAAGATCAACCACTCAATCATTCTTCTATCAATATGTATTTTATCAATACATTTTATCTACAATATATCTTCTTATACTTTTAGTACAGGGTTCCACTCTTCAAGGAATCTCATGGTTGTGTATGTTTTAGGATATTCCCTTTGAACTATAACCTTGGTCACCCTAAAGGAAATTGGAAATCCTATCTTCCACCTAACCCTAATTATTGAAATCATTTGATCGGTAGTGTGTGAAGTAGAAGATTTGGAGAGATCTGACTTGGCTGGAACGGGTTATTTGATCTCTAAGATCTAAAAGGAAAACCCCCTCTATGCCAAATTAGAGCTAGCCAGAAGTGAGAAGAGGGTTGGTGAGATGACAGTAGCCCCCTTTGAGATGTATATTAGTTTATGGTAGCACCGGACAAGTGTTCTAGTCTCAGAGGACGCTAAGAGGCTAAGGAACACGAGATCTCCAAAACCCATAAAAGGTTTCGGATATAAGCTTGGGAAACACCTTAATTAAATTATTTTGCCATAATTATAAATTATTTCCTAACTTAGGAAAAGTGGTAAATTAAGGATGTTTGAGATTTCTCTAGAGACTTCTATTGATAAAGTATAATTGATCTTAGTCGTTGGTGGAGATTTAATCATAGTAGTTGAAGACTCAATGAGAGATTATAAGAGCAGCTCAAAGGGATGGAGAGAGACAGATCGAGCATCAATTGATCATTTTGCCAGATCAAGCTACCCAGTTCGCAAATTCAGTGAGGGTGCAATTCAAGCCAAAGGGCGAACATCGGAGAGAGGGAGAAACAAAAAATTTGGGAAAGGGAATATGGAGAATTTCCCAATGATTTTCAATGTTGGAGTGGCAGGAAAAGGGAGGTCGAAATTCATCTAAAGGGAGGTTGTACAAGCAATGTGAATACCCAGAAACCCCAATGAGAGTTGTCGGAAGAGAGTTGATTCAGTTGTCGAAGGCGAGATCAGCTTCCAGGAGGCAAAGCAAGTCACTTCCCAAGGCAAAGGGAAGAAGGACGGCTCAGTTTGAATCAGTTTGAGGCAGTACGAGTTATCTAGAGCCAGCATTGCGAGTAGCCAGAGTGGGGTTCGAGCAGGCCAGCAAAGGCCAAATTGTTTTTCAAAGGAGATCTGGGATCTCCAAATTATTTTTCCAGTATAGTTCCAGTGGATTTCCAGTTGGGCATCCAATTGTTATAATTTCCAAATTGTTGCATACTAAATAAACCCTCATCTGCTACATTGGTTTTCCTTTCCGGGTTTTTCTGGGGACTTTTGGTCCAAAAATATTGGTGTCATTCTTATGTGTGTGCATCTATTTTTTACTTCCTGGTTTTATATTCTACAACATTTTTTTTTATTGTGAAGAATGCATCAGTGATTTATTCATTATTTTTCGTAAACAAATAAACTGCTAATTAGTTAGAAGAATAATTTCCAATTGGTGCATTCATGGAAATTTCACATGGTATCAGTGCATAGTTGATCAGATTAGAGGCTCAGAAGTGAAGGAAACAATATTGTGTAGTTTTAGAGGGAGATCTAAGTACAGTATTTCTAGATCTACATAGGCTAGCTAATGAATGGAATAGTAGAGAGGCACAAATCGATTTTCAGTTCATAGCAAAGGAAAAGTTTCATTTGTCTCAGATATGTAGCAACAGGCAGTGGATTTGTTAGAGAGAGCATTCCGGTGAGAAGATTCAACATTAAGGGAGCTTTAGATTTGTCTTCCAAATTGGAAGATGAATTCCCTCAAATAGCATGCCTCTCTAGCTCAACTTCACAGGGTGTTTGGTATATAGACAATGGAGCGTCAACTCACATGACATGAGTTAGAGACTACTCTAGCTACAAGGAGGAAATGGACTTTCAGATCCAGATGGGAAACAAGAGTAGATTTACTCCAATTGGGAGATGTGCCATCGAGATTCAAAGGGATTCAGGAGCAAGCACCAATGTTACAGATTTGCTACATGTGCCCAACTTAGATATGAACCTAATTTCAGTGTCAGAACTACAAGACAAGGGATATGATGTCTATTTTGTAGGGAAGAAGGTGTTCATCAAACACCAAAACTGGAAGAAGGTGAAGTAGATTGGAGTTCGTAGCAACAAGTTGTATAAGTTACAACTCGACTCTCCAAAGGCACTAGTTAGCAGCAGCAACAGTGATGGCAATAGCAGTGGGAGAGACTTGAATGAATTATGGCATAGGAGAATGGGACATTTACACCATGGAGCACTTAGGATGCTTAAGGAGACAATGACAAGTGTTCCAGAATTAAGCACGGAACACGATGATGTGTGCAGGGGGTGCGTACTTGGGAAATATGCTAAGGAAGCATTCCCAAGAAGTGATAGTAGATCAAATGGTGTGTTGCAGCTTATACACTCAAATATTTGTGGCCCTATGTCCACCAGATCTCTCAAAGGGTACGAATACTTTGTTACCTTCATAGATGACTACTCCAGGAAGACCTGGATCTACTTCTTGAAGACCAAGGATGAAGTCTTTAGTCATTTTCAGGAATTTAAAGCTCTAGTGGAAAATGCAGCAGGGAAGAGGATCAAAGTGCTTTGCACAGATAATGGAGGAAAGTACACAAACATTGACTTCACGTGCTTCTATGCGAAGGAGGGCAACAGGAGGGAGTGGACACCTCCTTACAATCCACAATAGAATGGAGTAGCAAAGCGGAAAAACAGGTCTATAGTTGGGTTAGCAAAAGCTATGTTATATGACTAGGACATGCCAAATTTTCTATGGGTAGAGGAATGTAACAGAATAGTGTATATACAAAACAAGGTTCCTCACAGGGCGTTGGGGAAAATAACACCAAAAGAGGTTTTCTCAGGGAAGCCAGAGTTTAGTCACATCAAGATCTTTGGTAATGTAGCTTACTGCCATGTACCAGATTGGAAACACACTAAGCTAGATCAAACTGCAGAGAAGGGGTTCTTCATTGGGTATAATGAAACCTCAAAGGCATACAAGATCTATATTCCTAGTAGCAAGAAGATTATCATGAAACGGGACATGAAGTTCATGAGGGTAGAGCCTTCAAGAGATCTCGTGAGATGCCAGCGAGTGATTAGAGTGAGCCAGCAGAAGCTCCATTAGTCTAGCTACAGGGGCAGCCACAAGGGGAGTCACAAGGATCTAGTGTTGATTTGGGGTAGCATCGGATGTGCTCTAGCCATGAAAATTGGTGAAGAGGCTAAAGCACATGAGATCTCCAAGACCCAAAAATGGTTTGGGGAAATTCCACCCAGTTAGAGAGATATTAAAATAATTAATATTTTTAATGGGTTCCTAAGTCTAAACTTAGGAAAATAAAAATATTAATGGGTATTAATATAAAACTGGGTGAGAAGGTTCTAAATGACATGGATCAAGCCAAATCTAATCTTAGCCATTGATTAGAGATTTAATCTCAGTCGTTGAAGACTCAACAGAAAAAGTATAAGAGGAGGCTTGAGGGTCAGTTGGAGATACACCAAGATTGATCAGTCAGTTCAATTTTCTGGAGCGGGGTTTGCTCAGAAAATTCGAACAAGTGATCTGAGTTACAGCGAGGGGCATTGAGTGCATAGCAGAGAAGCAGAGATAGTGTCGAAGGATCAATGTTGAGGCAGAGGGGGCTACGCAGAGCCAACAAGAGCCATGCAGAGGGCTAGAATGACTGCGCAGAGGCTAGCAGGGTCTGCGTAGGTGACACAGAAGGCCAGAGAGCAACGCAAAGCAGCAGAATGCTGACGTAGGGGGCTTCAGAGTGATGCAGAGGCCAGGAGGACTGATGCAGAGCCTCAAAGAAGCATTGGAGAGATTTTCGTGGAGCAGACTTGTCGAATATCTGCTTCCGAAGAGAGGTATTACTGCCAGATAGATTTCTCTGTTGGGTGAGTCAGTTTGGCACCCTAGTTGTACTCAAGAAAGTTTCTTAATAATAAAACCCTCAGAACTGCTACACCGGTTTTCCCAAGTTGGGTTTTTCTGGGGACAATTGTCCAAAAATAACGTTGTCCCTTGTGTGTTTGTCTATTCTTTCAGTTGATGATCTGTAGATGGTTGAGACTGCATTTGTGTTTATTTCCAGTATTTATGTGGTTAAATAACTAGTTAAAGAATAAACAAGTAGGTGAAATAAACTAAATAATGCAGGAAAAATTTCTAACGAGTTAGACTTAGAAATTTAAACATCTAGTACAAGCACTACCTCGAGTGCGGGAGATCCAGCGAGTTCATAGCAAACGGAGCAACATAGGTAGGATGAGGAGTTGATCGAACCACCCACCACTAGCGGTCTAACCAGCAAAGAAGTTTGTCAAATGCTAAGGGATGTGGAGGAGTTTATGGGAGCTCCGAGGACGGGCAACAAAGAACACAGGCAGCCATACAGGTACCAAACTTTGGTGGCACAAGTTGTTGAGCCCGCCAGCTATTGAGAGGCTGCATAGCAACAAGTGTGGCAGGATGCCATATTGGAGTATAGCTCCATCATGACGAACGATGTTTGGGAGGTAGTGCCGAGACCTATGGATAGGTAAGTTGTGAGCTCTTGGTGGATCTATAAGATCAAGTACGCTGCAGATGGCAGTATGTAGAAGTACAAGGCTAGGTTTGTGGAAAAATGGTACACGTAAAAGGAAGGCATAAATTATGAGGAGACTTTCGCCCAGTTGCCAAATGTAGTTCCATCTGGTCAGTTATATCTCTAGTAGCGCAAATGGGATGGCAGATTCACCAGATGGAGGTCAAGACAACATTCTTGAAGGAGGTGATAGAGGAGGAGGTATATGTCGAAGAATCAGAGGGCTTTGAGACACATGAGAGGGAAACACACATGTACAAACTAAAGAGAGCACTATACGGGCTCAAACAAGCTCCCAAGACGTGGTATGGTTGGATCAAAATCTACTTGCAGCAGATGGGATTTGTCAAGAGTGATGCAGATCCCAACCTTTATTATCTTATGGTAGAGCGTGAGCCACGCATCCTAGTGTTGTGTGTGGATGACCTCTTTCTGACTGGGTCATCAAGGCTCATAGAGGATTGCAAGAGGAACCCGGTAGCAGAGTTTGACATGAAGTATTTGAGACTAATGCATTACTTCCTAGGCCTAGAGATATGGCAGAGGGTTAGGGAGATCTTCCTTGGTCAAGGGGATATACTACAAAGATTTTGAAGAGGTTCAAGATGCAGGACTATAGGCCTATGTCTACGCTTATGATTACAAACTAGAGGAATATAGATGCATCATAAGAGGAGGACGTGGACCCGACCTTGTATAGATAGCTCATTGGTTCACTCATGTATTTGGTAAACACCACGCCAGAAATCTACTTCACAGTCAACACTCTCAGTTAGTTTATGGTGGGACCTAATAGAGTGCACTAGACAACATCGAGGCATATACTGAGGTATTTGCGCAGTACAGTTGAGTATGGGTTGCGATATGTTCGAGGTGATGGTGTCAAGTTATGTGGTTGCACAAATGCGGATTGGGCAAGCACATCGGGGTGTTGCTTCAATGTTGGATCAGGTGTTGTGTCTTGGTGCAACAAGAAGCAAAATTCTATGGCACTGAGCTCTGTAGAAGCCGAGTACATGGCAGCTAGCATGGCCACATGTGAAGCTATCTGGCTTCAGAAGTTGTCGATGATTTTTTTCAATCAAAAGATGGAGGTGACCAGTATCTACTGTGATAATCAAAATTACATCAAGCTCTCTGCGAATCCAATGTTTCATGATAGGTCAAAACATAGACATACGATACCACTTCATCAGAGATCGTGTGCAACATGGAGCAGTACAACTACAACATGTTCCCACAGAGTAGCAGGTTGCAAATACACTCACGAAAGCTTTGGGGAGAGCTAAGTTCATCTATTTCAGAGAACATATGGGTGTAGTGGAGAACACCTTCCTCGCTAAGGGGCAGTGTTAGTTTATGGTAGCATCAGACAGGTGTTCTAGTCTCATATGATGCTAAGATGCTAAGGAACACAAGATCTCCAAAACCCAGAAAAGGTTTCGCGAGATAAGCTTGGGAAACACCTTAATTAAATTTATTTGCCATAATTAAATTATTTTCTAAGTCTGACTTAGGAAATGTGTTAAATTAAAGATAATTAATTAAGCATGTTCATGATCACCCTAGAGACTTCTATTGATGAAGTTTAATTGATCTGAGTTGTTGATGGAGATTTAGTCCTGGCCATTGAAGACTCAACGAGAGATTATAAGAGCAACTTGAAGGGTTGGAAAGAGACACATCAAGCATCAGTTGATCATTTTGGCAGATCGAGCTACCCAGTTCAAAGATTCAATAAGGGCGCAGTTTGAGCCACAGGGAGAGAATCAAAGATAGGGAGTATCAAAAAAATTGGGAATAGAATTCTGGAGAAATCTGCTTCACAGTCAACACTCTTAGTCAGTTTATGGTGGGACCTAAGAGAGTGCACTAGACAGCAACGAGGTATATACTGAGGTATTTGCGCGGTACAGTCGAGTATGGGTTGAGATATATTCGAGGTGATGGTGTCAAGTTATGTGGTTGTACAAATGTGGATTAAGCAGGCAATTCAATGGATCGAAAGAGCACATCTGGGTGTTGCTTCAATGTTGGATCAGGGGTTGTGTCTTGGTGCAACAAGAAGCAAAAGTCTATGGCACTGAGCTCTGCAGAAGCAGAGTACATGGCAGCTAGCATGGCCAAATGCGAAGCTATCTGGCTTCAGACGTTGTCGGTGATTTTGTTCAATCAAAAGATGAAGGTGACCAGTATCTATTGTGATAATCAAAGTTGCATCAAGCTCTCTAAGAATCCAATGTTTCATGATAGGTCAAAACATATAGACATACGATACCACTTCATCAGAGATCATGTGTAGCATGGAGCAGTACAGCTACAACATGTTCCCATAGAGCAGCATGTTGTAGATACACTCACGAAAGCTTTGGGGAGAGCTAAGTTCATCTATTTCAGAGAACAAATGGGTATAGTGGAGAACACCTTCCTCGCTAAGAGGAGTGTTAGTTTATGGTAGCATCAGACAGGTGTTCTAGTCTCAAATGATGCTAAGAGGCTAAGGAACACGAGATCTCCAAAACCCAAAAAAGGTTTCGCGAGATAAGCATGGGAAACATTTTAATTAAATTTATTTGCCATAATTAAATTATTTCCTAAGTCTAACTTAGGAAAGGTGGTAAATTAAATATAATAATTAAGGATGTTCATGATCACCCTAAAGACTTCTATTGATGAAGTCTAATTGATCTGAGTTGTTGATGGAGATTTAGTCATGGCCATTGAAGACTCAACGAGAGATTAAAAGAGCAACTCGAAGGGTTGGAAAGAGACACATCAAGCATCAATTGATCATTTTGGTAGATCGAGCTACCCAGTTTGAAGATTCAATGAGGGCGCAGTTTGATCCACAGGGAGAGAATCAAAGAGAGGGAGTAGCAAAAAAATTGGGAATAGGATTCTGGATAATTTCTTGCTGATCTTCAGTGTTAGAGTGGCAGGAAAAGGGAGGTCGAAATTCATTTACAGGGAGGTCGTACAAGCAATGTGAATAGCCAGAAACCCCAGTTCAAGTTGCCAGAAGAGGGTTGATTCAGTTGTCGAAAGCGAGATCAACTTCCAGAAGGCAGAGCGAGTCACTTCCAGACGCAAAGGGAGCCAAGACAGCGCAGTTTGAGCCAATTTTCAGGAAGTGCGAGTTATCCAGAGCCAACAATGTGAGTTCCAAGCTACAGCGTGAGTAGAGAGTGTGGGGTTCGAGCAAGCCAAAGAAGGTCAAATTGTTTCCAGAGGAGATATGGGATCTCTATATTATTTTGCCAGTATATTTCCAGAGGATTGCAAGTTGGGCATCTAGTTGTAATAGTTTCCAAATTGTTGCATAATAAATAAACCCTCATTTATTGCACCGATTTTCCCTTTGGGGTTTTTCCGGGGAAATTTATACCAAAAATATTGGTGTCATTTTTATGTGTGCATCTATTTCTCAATTCCCGATTTTATATTCTGCAATGTATTTTTATTGTGAAGAATGCATTAGTGATTTATTTGTTGTTTTCCATAAACAAATAAATTGCTATTCAGTCAGAAGAATAATTTCTAGTTGGTGCATTCATGGAAATTTCATAGTGCAATGGGTCTCGAACTTTAGCTTTTGGACTTTATATCAAGAAGTGTGAGATCTTTTTGTAATGCAACCTCGATAGGTCACACACTGTCACATCAGCGACTTACCTTTGCCTCCTTAGGTTGCCTCTCCTCTGGCTTCGAAGGGGATTCCTTAAAAATCAATAAGGGCATAAGCAATGAGGAGCAAGGTGATATCACAAGTAACCGCGTTGATCAAGCTGACTATAAGAGATAAAAATAAATATTGATGATGGAGAGATGAGAAAATCATTGCCAATATTCAAGGGCGATGGAGTCAAGGGAATATCAATTTCAAGAGGATATCAAGAAGAAATACCCTCCTTAGGTTGGTTACCCAGAATAATGACTTGGGGTAGCAAGACTAGTATCTAAGCATGAGCAGTGTCTCGGCCAATCAAGGTAAATTGCAAAGTCAAAAACCCACTAGACAAGATTCCTCAATAAGATTTCCCTCATCCCAAGGATCAACTATGGGCTAAAACAGACCAAGAATTTACTAAGGGAACCCCCTCAAGGATCTGCCTAGCAAAGAGGCTCAATGACATGTGAAATTTCCACAATTGCAATAAACTAGACTTTAATCTTCTATCTACTGGAGATTATTTGTCTTCTGAATTATTGATTCGGCAAATAACAATTAAATCACTATTACAATCTTCACAATAAAATTGTTGTGGAATATAAAATACTAGAATTGAAAAAATAATGCACACACATAAAAATTTAACATCATTATTTTTGGACAAATGTGCCTAGAAAAACTCCAAAGGGAAAACCAGGAGTAGATTAGGGTTTTATTATTATCTTCAGCAATTCAAGAGTACAATGATCTGCTTTCCTTTTTGGCAAAGCTCCAACAATCTCTACTAGTAAACTATATTAGAGACACCATGTCTTCCTCTGCAACTCGATCTGGCCTCTCCAAGCCTGCTCGCACTCTCCCTAGCCACTTGCACTACAGCCCATAATGCGCAATTCATCCCTTTGGATTTTCACACAAGCTCTAAGAATTCATCCCAACAAGTAAATTTGCCTCCTGCAGTTGTTATACCAACTCGCTCTGCCTCTGGCATGCCTGATTCGGCAACTGGAAACTAAAACATGGTCTCTCCAGCATATTTCGGCCTCCGCTTTTTCTATCCGTGACACTGGAAAACACTAAGGAAATCTCCTTCGAACTCCTACTCCCAAATCTCTGTTGAAATTGATGAGCCTCATCATTGGGTAATTATATGGGCCTTAATTCACCTCCTAGCTTAGTCAAACCAACTTTTCTCATAACTTATTACATGTTTTTTATTATATTTTGTTTATGAGGTGAGTTAGAGTTGGATATTATACTTAGTGGACTAATATGCATTGAATGCAGGATTAAAGGAGAAAATCAAGGAATTTTGGCAAAGACTAAGGTCAAAACTTGAATGGGACAAGGGAGAGGGATTGTAGGAGGTAAATCCTCCTCATTTACTACTCCTCCATTCGAATATTCCTCCATTCATCACATCAGCTCGGAGTGCAAACAGCCAAATCATGAGGATTAGAAGGCAGCCGAGCAAGTGAGAGACAAAGCACCAGTTTATCTCGAGTTTGGGAGTCGAGCCTCCCTAATTTTAAGGAAGTCGTTGGGGACTTCAGTTGTATAAGTAGAGAGGCCTAGGACCTCAGTAGGATTCGGATTTTTATTGTAAAACTCTAAGTTATTTTCGAGTTGCAATACTTGTGAAAGTTCTATTGATGTAATTTGTTGTTTTGGTAATAAGAATGAGTTTTGTTTTGAGCCAGCACTAAGTTAACTCATAGGGCTGAAGCTCTTAGGTTAGGGCCCAACCCTAGCAGCCAAGGATCCTCTTTCTTGTACATGTATGTTTAGTGTAGTTTCATAGCTTCATTGTTAATTTGCTTTTTAGATGTATTTCCATTACAAGTAGTGTAGATTAGATTGGTTGTTTATTAGTTTGCTTCCATTTGTGCCTTATTTCAAGTAGCAGGTTAACAAGGATAAAAAGGATCACCACAAGGTTGTCAGCAAGTGTCTCGGCCTCACTTCCTCCCTCTGGGATCATGACTTGAGGAAGGGACCCTTAAGCAGCCCCAAAAACACAGATTTCTAGTTCTTTTATGAGCTTTGGAGTTTGTTGTCTTTAATTTAGTATTTGGTTAGTTTTGCAAGGTAGATTTCCATTGTCATCTTTTTCATCTCCATTTCTGCAATAGATCTCATCCATGCTTTCATTCCTTTCAGCAACTTTCCTCATGCATAGTATAGGCAGTTAATTCATTAATTCTGCTTTTCTAGTTTATGGAAATGGTTCTTGTTTGCATAGTTTTTTTGGAAGATATACATGTTTTATGCATAGCAAGTGCTTCAGGAGGAGACTAAGACTTCATAGCCAACAGTCATCTTCTACACCATCCACCCATTTCATAACCCTTCCCAGCCATCCTCAAACATCCTTAATTCACCTACCACATCCACAGAAGCAATTAGTTTGCATAATTGATTTTGCATAAAAAGACAAAAAAGCAAAAACAGATTTAGTTAAGTCTCCTTACTTGCACATTAGTGTCGTTTGATGCTTCTTACTTCTACAACTTAGATAGTAGCATTTGTTTCATGTTGATTTAGTATTTCTGCCTAGCATAGCTTCTTAAATGGTTAATTAGGGAATGGTGTGATTTAGCATTATATGTCGACTTTCTCAATTGAGTAGATTTACCTTTCTTCCATCAAAGAATCAAACTTCTTCTAACTCCATAGAAGTCTGGCTTGGAACCCCAGTGGTCTCTCCCTAGCTGAACAGTGACAACATGCACAATCATCACTTTTACTTGTGCATACAGCATTGTCACCTCCAAGTTTGTATGAACCCCAGGTTGATAAGTAAAGTTGGTAGCCCAGGAGTTGCAGCATCCTTGCTGCAATACTAGCGCTCATCAGAAACCCCTGCCTCTGATGCTTCCTTAGCTTCAACTGTGCCCTTGCTGAATCACTGGAACTAGGTAGTCAAACTGCTTGACTCACAATTGATGCCTTCTCCAAACCGTTCGACCTGCTCTTATAACCTCTCGTTAGAGTCTCAATGACCACGATCACATCTCAATTGATGGCTATGATCATCTTAACTCTATCAATTAAATTTTTTGGAAGTCTTTAGAACAAAATCGAACTCCCTCAATTAATTCACTTTGATTAACCACTTTTCCTAAGTTAGACCTAGGAAATATTTAATTATGGCTAATTAATTTATTGAGGTGTCTCCAAGTCTAATCTCGTGAAACCTTTTCTAGGTTTTGGAGATCTCATGTTCCTTAGTCTCTTAGACAACATAGAGACTAGAACACCTGTCTATTGCTACCAAAAACTAACATGACTACTTCACACCAATAAAGGATGAGATAAGGTTTAGCACTATGATCACTCCTTCCACGTGATTCTTTACCCCTTAGTGGCTTGATCAGACAAAGCCTTGTGGTGATCTTGAATCACTTACATGTTTAAACTCCTTAAAATACTACATACATTACCAAGAAAGAAAAGTCTTCTAAGTTGAAACATACGTCACATAATAAACTTGAAACCCTAAAAAACACCAAGAAAAATTTTCATTAAGCCCCAAGGAGAGGAATACTCCCATTATCCAACCATGAATTAAAAATTAGGAAGTCCTTCCATTAAATGGAGGAGAAGAGAAACTTCAATTACATTAAAATCACATTATTTGGGGAGTTTCCTTAGATTTAGCAAGGAATATCTAAATCTAGTCTACTCATAGAAACTAAAAATTAATAAAATAAGGTGGTTAAAGCCACATGTATGCATAAGGAGGTTACATAAGGAGGGTTTCTAGCTCACACATGTGGGTTAAAAGAGGCTTATATTTATGTTTTATCATTTAGTTAATTATCTTTAGGGATCGACCTATGACCTATCCAACTTGTAATAACACTTAATATTATTTTCAAGGCTTTTAGTCCAAATAAATGTAAAATTGACTTGGCTGCCCTCATATAAATAGAGGAAAGTTTATTTATCTTGGATTGACTATCACACACACCTCAAGATCAATGTGCACTAGCTAGCTTATCTCTCACTATGGAGCACTAGTTGAGCGAATTGTCGTAGGGAGTATATTTTGATTGGATAGTTCTCTCTATTAGATGATGATTGTTGATTCTATGATGATTTTGTGCTAATTTATTGGAGTATCTTCTTCAATTTTGTACTTGTTGAAGAATTAGGGTTTAAAATGGAACTTTGCCAAAGTATTATTGAATGTTTTATAGCTCTAACATCTCCTTGAACAAGATTTTCATCGAGTTTCTCTTGAGGAATTTAAGTGTAGCTTTCTCCCTTTCAATCTCTAAGGAAGATATAAATACACTAAGCTTTAAGGAATTGAGAAACCTAAGTGTAGGTTTTTCCCCTTCCTTGAAATTGCTTCCATTGGCCCTCTTCAATGGAATTGTTTCCTTAGACTCCATTAGCCCTTGATTGAGAAAAGCACTAGTCCTATCTTCTGTGTCAACCCATAAACAAATAAAAGTAAGACCTTAAATTTTCATTTTCATGTTTTCTAGGGTGAATTCAGTGCAAATTACAAAACAAATGTCTTTTTCATCATTATTTACCTTGGACCTTATTGTCCTAGAGTTAGACTATTTGCATGCATTCAGTTGAAACGAGTGAAGATATTATTTTACATGCATTTTTCTGCCATTAATTAGGGCTGACATCTAGGGTTTCTATTGTTGTTTTATGTGCTATCAACCATACAAAATTGATGTAATTTATCTCCTTGTTTACTCATTGAATAGCCCTAATTTTTCGCTTGTTTATCATAGATTCTAGGGTTGTTTTATTATTGTTGTTATAAATGTTTTCATGCTGTAATTTTGCATATTAAAACCCTAGCTTATAACAGAAAAGTATAATTTCTAGATTGCATGTGTTTGAGAACCTATTTGATCCTCTATAGGACTTATTAAGCCTTCTAGATTTAGCCATAGGGTCCTTTCAACTCACCATCTTGGAATTATACCTTGATTCACCCGAAACCCTAATCATTGAATATTTATCCATGAGTAAATCTTGTGGTAGAACCCGTAGGGGGAAATCTTGTAGAAGAACCCGTAGGGGGTAGATAGTGTAAGACCATTTCGGTTACTTAATTTCTAAGGTCTACCAAGAAAGCCTACCTTGTGGGGATTGTATCGACAATAGAACAGTAGGGAAATAGTTGCAAAGCTGGTAGTGGTAACTAATCCCATTGTTGAAATCAATCTAGATGGCTTAGTGAGGCTTTGCACTAAGGTGCTAGATTTTGCAATGCATTTTTTGGCGCTATTACCCACCACCAATGGGTGACCCCTATAGAGAAATTTTCTCCTAGATTTGTTTTCAGCTGGCAGCCAACAGCGCCTTGGTGCCACCAGATAGCTTGATGTGCCACTATTCTCCGCCACTTGAACCAATCATTGTGTGGCCTCATCCATCAGTTATGATCGTATGTTTGAAGGTGGGCCTTTCAACCCCGAAGGTATGGCTTTTCATTATGTAATTGGGTGTTTATGCTTGCTTTTCTTGGGTACATTTGGACATGGATTAGTTGGGGGATTCGGCAGAAAGAACGGGCTTGGACTATACTCTTGTTCCCTTGTCCCAACTTGGTAGTTAGTTTTGTATCCTAGTCTCGTGGGATCTCCTTTATGGGCTACTAGCTTTAGGAGTAACTCTACATGGGAAACCCTAATTTTGGTTGCATGATCCCGCTTCCTGACACCATATATCTCTCTCCTCTACTCTTTACAACCTATTGTGGCCACAACCACCATCCTATTGTGGTTGTGGTTGTGGCCACAACCACAACCACGTTTGACCTTTCGTTTCTAACTGGAGTGTTACATGGAATTATGTCTTCTAAGCTGAATGGTCAAGGCCCCCCTAATAAACCTCTGCAGCAGGATTCATTTGTAACCCGGTCTAGCCTTTCATTCATATCTTTCATCGGGACTTATTCAATCCTCATAAACCTTCTACCGCATCCTTATTTCTATAGCAATGCTTTAGAAATAGAAACACTCCACATGCACGTAAATCTTACCTTTTCCGCCTTGCCTCGGTCTTCACACATTTTGCATGCTTTTATCACTTATCGCAATCGTTGGTCGGCTCATTACATACCATATCGCATGTTGCATTGATCAAGGGCAAAGGCATGTCTCTCATGAATAATTGCGATGCGATCAAGTCTCCGGTCGCATCGGATATCGCAATCGGCACTTTCAACCCGCGCATCGGCCCAAGCTTCAACGTTCCGCGATACCCCAGACCCGCCGGGATTATTAATCATAGCACATATATTTTTCGGGTCCGCTCCCCAATCGCAAATCGCAATCGGCAGAACCCGAGGCCCATACACAAGGTGTTCCACGATATGGCGGACCCGCCGATATTATTAAGCACAGCATATATATTTTTGGGTCCGGAGCTCATCGCAAATCGCAATCGGCGGAGCCCAAGGCTGATACACAACGCGCACCACGATACACCGAACCCGCCGGCATTATTAACCATAACACATATTTATTTCAGGTCCAAAGCCCATCGCATATCGCAATCGGCAGAGTCCAAGGCCTACACACAAGGCGCACCGCGATATACTGGACCCGCCAGGATTATTAAACGCAGCATATATATTTTTCGGGTCTGACCTATCGCTAATCACAATCGGCAGTCAACGAAAGTGAAGCCCATGCGATATGCGAAGGGGCGATGAGCAGACCCGGCGATAATTGTACGCCTGGGTGCATAATATTTGAAGTCCGGCCATGGGTTTTCCCGTGTTTTCTCGTTTATTTCAATAAAGTGTTATGGTCCGCGTTTTCAAAGAAAAGTCTTATATGGCAGATCCTTCGGCATTATTAGCTGCAGCACATATATATTTCGGGTCCAGCCTATCGCAAATCGCAATCGGCGGAGCCCAAGGCTTATACATAAGGCACGATGCGATAAGCGGACCTGATGGGATTACTAACCGCGGCACACATATATTTCAGTTCCGCTTCCCCCAACCACAAATCGCAGTCAGCAAAGTCCAGCGCTTATACATAAGGTGCGATACCATATGGCAGACTCGACGATAACTATAGATCCGGGTGTATGAGATTTTAAGTCTGGGCTTATGGTTCGGCCGCGTGTTTTCCTGTGTATTCGATAAAATGTAGTGGTCCGAGTTTTCAAAGGAAAATCTTATAGGGGTGATGTTGCATGTGATTGCCTGTTGCAATGTGCGATAGCGACTCGATCACAGCACAACCTTAGCTGAACAAGGCGCCGATTCTTTCACACTCGCTCCTTTTGATTTCATTACGCCTTATCATTTTATAAAGTTTTAATGATGGCAAGAGTCGTTCTTAGGCGTTTTCTACCATATGTTTCATAGTCATAAAGCTAATGTTAATTATCTCTACAGGCGAGGAGTAAAAGACGCATTAGTGGATCCAAAGAGTTCATATATGCGGGTGTGTTCTGTTCAAAGATCCGGCTTCGGGCGTTCTCGATCGAGTTTCCACGCGTTGCCTGTGTATTCCTAAAATGAAGTTGTCCCGGGTTTCATCATGAAGAAATGACATGCAGTCATTCTCCTTTTCATCGGCATCTATTCATTTCCCCAGGAAATGAAGCGCTCCAAGAGTTATGCCCTTTACGTGTCAGCGGTTACACCGACTATTCTACGTCTATACATTCTTATTTGTATAATGAAAAGAAAAGGAGAGGTGAAAAGTTAAAGGGAGACCGAGGGTCGTTTCCTTCTGCATAAGTATTACCTCCGGAGATGGGTTGTGGACCTTTTTTGGGCAGAATAGCTTTTGATTTATTGTGCTAATAAAGAAGACTGTTTGGTCGAGAAAGAGCCTTTATTCAGATTCATTTGCCTCTTCTTTCATGTGTTTTGAATCAGGATGTTGTTACTGGCATAAATATAAATGTTATTTGTTTTTGTGCATATTGATAACAAACAGTTCGTGACTAGTCTTGGTTATTCAAATATGATTTGTTACCATGGTTAATTCATGAGCGATTGCTAATTCGAGACTTTGCTAAACATCAGTTGCAAGCTTTATTTGTATGGAAAGGAATGTGTATTCCAGACAGTTCGTGACTAGTCTTGGTTATTCAAATATGATTTGTTACCATGGTTCATTCATGAGCAATTGTTGATTCGAGACTTTGCTAAACATCAGTTGCAAGCTTTATTTGTATGGAAAGGAATGTGTATTCCTATATAAGTAATTAGATTGCAATTAAGATTTAATGCAGCCTTGTTCATCTGTGAACCAGTAATTGATTCATTAGGACTTGGAATCTATATATGATGTTTAACCTCCTTTTGTTATGCTCCTGCAAGATAGATTAGAATAGTTAGGATTAGCATAAGTAGTTAGAATTAGTATAGATAGGATTTGATACATATAGGTTAGTTGTTTCTCTTTGTTGATTTAATTGAAGTCTTCCTCCAAGAAGCAATCTTTCAACACCTATAACAGTTTACGAGATCCTTTAAAACCCGTTGGAACTAGCCATTCCAAACAAAAGCGGATCTAATTGGGGTTTGCGATCGGGTTAGTTCCCCTTGTTGGCATAGCGAACATTTGCCGCGTCAACACAACCCCATACAATGTTTTTCCTATTTGGGTCCACATTTGTCCATTGGGTCCACAAGGTGTTATCCTCCCCATGTTCACACTTTGGTCGAGCCTGGAACGATGCCCCGAAGGTTGATGCAAATAAAAAGAAAGTTAAAAGCATAATTTGGCCACTTACAATAGGAAATGTAACACAAAATTCAAAAGATGGTCGAGACATGAAAATTTAACGTGTGGGCAAAAACCAAACATTATCTCTACCCCTTATTATGCCCATCACCCTGGTTCTTAGGGCCACTATGAGGGCCCCCCTGCATCATTAAGGAACCCATGATTGTCCGAACCCCTAGTGGGCGATGCACTGCCCAACCTTAAGGGGGTAATCACTACTTCCTCATTCACATCATGCTCTCATCCCCTAGAGCCCCGAGCAATAAAAGAAAGAAAAATCAATAAAAGGAAAAAAAACATATGAATAAGGGTGGAAAAACAAAGGTCGAGGTAACTCATATACCATGTTTTCTCCCTCCGACATCTATACACCCAATGTGTGGGCTTCCCTCAATATAGCTACTCTTGTAACATGGCATGTGGATTGGAGCCTTCCCTATTGCCCCTTTTCGTTCCATCATTATTTCACATGCCACCCGCCATTTCATGGATGTACCATGGACCTACCACTCCCTTAGAGGTTGAAACCACCTAATAGGCTCCTTTATCAATCTCTCTTGTCGACCAAGGTAACACCTATACTTCCTAAAGCCCATTTGGAAGGGCATGCCACTATGAAGTGTCCACTTTTGCCCCAAGCTTATTTACTGAATTGCACTAATGATTGGTTGTACTGGAAGGTGAGGAGATGCATTAGATCTTATACAAGATTGCAGGTGGGTCTCTATCTTGGACTTGGCCTCCTTATACGGGATCTAAGCCCTTCAGAGGATCATAATGGCACTTGTAGGGTGAGCATTGAGATCCATGGGCCTCCACCACAATAGAACATTGATTGCCACATCATGGGCTTCTTCGACACCATACATTGCATACGCGTGCGGCGTGCCCCAGCGATACAAAGATGATGATGCACCTGGACCACATTGCCCAGCCAGCTACACACTTGCACCCATCACTTGGCAATTGATCCAAGGCCCTGATCATCTTCTAGCCCTCATTGATGGAGCATCAACTTGTTATTGAGCCACTGGAAACCCATGAGACCATTGATCATCATTGGGTCACCCCCTTGATCATCATTTTTGGAGCCCTCCTCTTCATCATGGCACATTGAGGACTCATTTTGGCCTTCCAACGGCCCTTTGCACCATCATTTTGTTATTTCGGCCTCATTAGGAAGGCTTATTTTACACATATGAGCTATTTGGTGGGCTTGTCACCAAAGTTATTGTTATTTGCACATTAAATTTATTAGGATCTTGATTAGGCTAATTAGACCAATTCAAACTTGTTAGAGGCTCATATAAATTAAATAGACCTCATTTGTATTTGATGATCATCATTTGGATTGGGATTTCTCTTGTAAAAAGAATTCGGACCTACAATTGATGGACGAAATTGGATGTATTGATGCATTTTGATGTTTGGGATATTTGTTATCTTGCCTTGGAGCTTCTATTTACAAATTTGATGGATGGATATATTCTCATTATCTTGTAAGTGCCATTTGATGCTATATTTTTATATTGTTACATGTCTAATGTATGGAATATATTGTCATGATCTTATATGTTCCCTAATTTGATGTGAATTCATGAAAACACTAAGATTATTGAAGTATTGCATGCATTACTCATAGATAATGTGAATGAATGTTCCTAGAGGCTCAATTTGCATATTGCACCCTTGAATCTCCATCAAGCTTTGTCAAACGAAGTATAAACATCTATGGTAACCGAGTTATCGCCTCTTTACGGTTAGCGAAAGCTGCATAGGTCTCCTTGATAGAGCGAAGTCCTTAAATCAAAGGAAATCTTGACTCCATTTCTCCCAATTGATAAGGCACTAGTCTTAATCCTAGGTGATCAACCTATATCATTTTTTTCCTCATCCTTCAGAAAATTCATTCCTAACCTTAGAAGGTTAATTAGGGCCTAGTGCGAATTGTTTTAGGAAGGGTCCTTTTGAGAGCAAATTGGTAGGCTATTGTGCTATAGTGTCCTCTATTAGCCCTCCCAATTTGAGGTGATTCTCGTGGCTAGTTTGAGAGAAATCTCAAGCCCTAGCTCCAACATTGATTCTACCCTTAAACTTCTTTGGTTAGCGGCATTCCAAACATCATTTGCTTTTAAAAACTCAAAGTAAGTTAATCATTTTGTGGCCTTTCTCATCCTTGCTTGACCTAATCTTTTAAAACTCCAACTCCGGTTCAGAAACGGCAGAGGGTCGGCTCCAAATACGACTCCGACTCGGTATGGACTCGGCCGGTTTGATTTCAATGACACGGTCGTAGTAAAAAATACATTAATTATTTATTTTTTTATAAAAAAACATAATTTTAAAGATTTTTATTCATGTTTCCAAACAAAAAGCTTTAGAATATAGAGAGAAGACAACATATGATCAAAGTAGGTTCATGAGTATATCCATTATATCAAAATGGCACCCAGTGCACTGTCTAATACATACATGAATCATGATATAGAGATCAAAACAAAAACACATAACCAAGGAGGCTAGAAATGGCCTCTACAGCGAAAGTAAATTGTGAAACATCACTAGTCACCAATACTACTGGCTACTGCTAGAGGAGCCAACATCATCTGGCTCAGATCCTAAATCAGAGTCAGACTGGGAAATCCATGGCTCCTCCTTATCATCATCTCCAACTGCAATTGTAGAAGTGGTAGCACTAGCAAGCTGCACAACAGTTGCACGCTGAGATAGACGAGATATGTGCTTCCATCGTGGCTGAGTAGAGGAGGCGCCTGTAACTGAAGGACTTTGGGCTGGGCTTGAGGCTGGTACAAGTGGATCTTCATTCAACTGAACATTTTGTTCAACTAATGCTTCCGTTTATAAATCCAAATCAAGACCAATATCCTCATCAGAATCAAACTCTGTTGGATGACTCTCCACTACCCAATTTGATGTTGGATCAATATCTTCCAACACAATGGGATTTGAATCAGGTCTTTCGTTCAGCAATTTGTTGCATCTGAGCCGAAGGTTGTATTGGACATAGACTAGATCATTTAACCATTTTTTATCCAAACGGTTTCTCTTCTTTGTGTGAATTCTCTTAAAGACAAACTAATCGTGCTCACACCCATTAGCACTGCAAGTTTGACTCAAAATACTAATTGCAAACTTCTGCAATTGAGGACAATGGCTACCAAATGCCTCCCACCATTGTGCTACAAAAGACATAGTTGTGTAATGAGTTAGCTCAACAAATTATATCCAACTTTGAAATTATAAACAATTTAACGAAATAAGAATTTGAAAATTGAAATTGTTTGTTTACCTGGCTCATCTACTTCCCTTGCAATCCTTGCTAGGTTCTTGCTAAAGGTACTTGTGGCTCTGCTGAAAGAAGTGATCTGTTGGTGTATCTCCAGATGATCACTCTCCATAGGGACCAAGTGATCATTGCAATCAATCAATCCATCTCTAACCTCCCCAGTCAAAGCTCCTACCTCCAAAGCTTTATAATGATACCTTGGGCTTAGAAAAAACCCAGCTGCATGTGTAGAGCAATGGAGTTGATTGTTCCATCTTCCAGATGATCACTCTCCATAGGGACCAAGTGATCATTGCAATCAATCAATCCATCTCTAACCTCCCCAGTCAAAGCTCCTACCTCCAAAGCTTTATAATGATACCTTGGGCTTAGAAAAAACCCAGTTGCATGTATAGAGCAATGGAGTTGATTGTTCCATCTTTCATCAATGATTGCCCAAATGGGCTCATACTTAGCCACTCTATCCTTGTATGATGCCTTTGTTTGCTCCTTTGCTTGATCCATAGCCTCATAAATGAAGCCCATAGCCAATCTTTCCCCATCCACCAATCGCAACACCTTAACCAATGGTTCAACAACGACCTTCACAATCTTTGCTGCCTTTTTCCAAAATATTTCTTCATTAACTTTCTTTTTCAAATCTTTGCCATCATGTTTGTGAGACCAATGGCTTTCATTCCATTCATCATTGGAAAACAAATTTTGCAAGTTTCTATGTTGGGAAAGCATATATTGCAATGTCAAAAAATGAGTTGCAAATCTAGCGATGGCAGGCCTAATAATATCCCTACCCCCTATGTGTTTCATCATCAGGCTCAAAATCCATGAATGATTGTAGATACATTTTGTTATGCTTTTGGCATGCTCTATAGTGTTCTTGAACCAATCTAATTTGCCAATATCCTCAAGCATGAGGTCTATGCAATGTGCAACACATGGGGTCCAAAAGATGGTTTTGTGTTTTGTGTTTTTCCTCTAACAATTTACCAGCAAGAACATAATTAGAGGCATTATCTGTGATGATTTGAACAACATTAGCCACCCCCTCCTCCTCAACAACCTCATCCAACAATTGAAACAACAATTGTGCATCTTTCACCCTATCAGACGCATTAATTGGTTTTAGAAACATGGTTCCCTGGGGGAAAAAGATAAGAAATTTTATGATGATATGGTTCCTTTGATCAGTCCATCCATCTTACATGATGGTACATCTTGTTTTTGCCCATGATACTTTGAAATCTTTCAAATACTCATCAATGGAGGAAAATTCTTTTCGCAAAAGAGACCCCCTTAACTCATGCATAGTAGGCCTTTGAAGCCCTTTCTAGCAGCAAATATGGCATCAAACATAGGCTCATGATATGGTGAACGGGAAGCATTGAAGGGGATATCAACATCATACCACCATCTAGCTATGTAATCACAAGTTGTCTCCCTCATTTCTTTCTTCAAATGGTCATCTAAAGTGGGTTGCATATGACTTCTACTAGCTTGAGGACCATGTGCATCTGATGGAGAGGAGGGTGTGACAATGAAATAACTTTTGATATTCATATCACCCTTCTTTTTCATTTTACCCTTACCCTCTTTTTGCATGGACTCCAAAGAGGGAGGAACATAGTGGAAGGGATTGGATGCATTAGTACAAGGGATAGATGAAGAGCCCTCAAAATCAAAATGGGGGTTGGTATCCATCATTTGTTGTATACTCCTCTTCCTCCCAATTTCAGCCTCTATTTCTTTTTGCCTAGCTTTTTCTTGCTCAAACTTCTCAAATCTATTTAACAACTCCTTCCTCATCTTCCCAATTTGTGGTGATGGTGCTTCACATGGAGTAATTTGGCCTCTAATACCAGCCAAGTGTTGTTTTAGCGTATGAATGCTCCCAGGACCCTCCTTAATTTTTCTATGACAAAATTTGCAATGCATTTGATTATCAATCATTTCAGCATATGCCCAAGCAGCATCTTTCACTCTAGGAGCCATTTTTTGACTTGGAAAAGAAAAGAAAAAATCTGAAAATGAAAACAAAAAAAATAGCATTGCTTCAATGTTCATTTCTTTTACAAAAAAGACTCTTTCCAATTTCAAGATTTGCACAAAGAAAGAAACAAGAAAAAACAGATTTTAGAAGTGAAAAAAATACCTCTAGGCACAAACTGCCTCCTCAATACTGATCCAACAAACCAACTCCTCAATGCTACTCCAATGGCTGCCCAAGAAGCTCCTCACTGCTACTACAATGCTTGCCCAAGACTCCTCACTACTACTCCAAAAACAAACTTCACAACTCTTCACAAACTCCTCACAAATTCTCACACAAATGCAATAAGATAGCTGTGAGGAAATGAGAGGGGGTCAGGTAGCTTTTATAGGGTTGGGAGACGTAAATGGACCTCAAAATACCCTAAAGCAAATTAGAATTGACTGTGGGGTCCAATTTTCCCCCAAAATTACTCGTTGGCCGTGCGTGTGCACAGCTAGCCGAGTCAGCCGAGTTAGCTTGGGCTCGACCGAGCCGGATAAGTTGGTGACTGGCCAGCCGAGCCATTTCCTCCACCGAGCTGACCCAGTCAGGCCTTGGATCGTTCTGGCTTGACCGAGTCGGAGCCAGCTCCACCGTTTTTTGAAACATTGGCTTGACCCAGTAATCTCATTGAAGATCATCATCCTCTTGCAATCATTGCAAGGTTTAGGCCTTGCTTGGACTTTTCCCCTAGGTCTTTCTATTGGAGTCCAACCCTTATATGGTAATCATCTTACAAAGCCCTTAGAGAGGTCTTGCCTCTTTAGGAAACCTTAGGTCTAGGAGTATCTCTTGTAATCGGGTGACCTTTTCTCCTAGGTCTAGGCCTCCTCATAGGCCTTTCTTGGAGAGCCCTCACACAAATGCAATGAGATAGTTGTGACAAAATGAGAGGGGGTCAGGTAGCTTTTATAGGGTTGGGAGAGGTAAATGGACCTCAAAACACCCTAAAGCAAATTAGAATTGATTGTGGGGTCCAATTTCCCCCCCAAAATTACTCGTTGGTCGTGCATGTGCGCAGCTAGACGAGTCGGTTGAGTTAGCTCAGGCTCGACCAATCTCGCTGAGTCGGTGACCGGCCATTCGGGTCATTTCCTCCACCGAGCCGACCCGGCCAGGCCTTGGCTCGTTCTGGCTCGACCGAGTCGGAGCCGGCTCGGCCGTTTTTTAAAACATTAGCTTGACCTAGTAATCTCATTGAAGATCATCATGCTCTTGCAATCATTGCTAGGTTTAGGCCTTGCTTGGAATTTTCCCCTGGGTCTTTCTATTGGCGTCCAACCCTTATATGGTAATCATATTACAAAGCCCTTAGAGAGGTCTTGCCTCTTTAGGAAGCATTAGGTTTAGGAGTATCTCTTGTAATCAGGTGACCTTTTCTCCTAGGTCTAGGTCTCCTCATAGGCCTTTCTTGGAGAGCCATTCACTTCTTCTTGAAGCATTGGGCCATTATTTGAGCCTCTCCTTTGAATGGGCCTTGGAAATCACAACATTCCTTGCCATTGATCCTATCATTCAAGTGATTTCCCCTATACTAGGACTCCTCCCATTGATGAAAGTCCGTAAAGAGCAAGGGACACTGACTGAGGTGACAATGGGTCTTTGTCCCATTGTTGTCATTTGGTCTAGTAGTTGTCCTTTAGGTACCCCTCCTAGGGCCCCTGCTAGATTGAGTGGTAACAGACACCATTTCCGAGGAACAAAGTCCAGTTCCTAGAAATGATTTTGGATGAAGTTCAATTTTGAAGAACCATCCATCTAGGCAACTCCATATGACACCATTGCCGAGGAACAAAGTCCAGTTCCTAGAAATGATTGTGGATGAAGTTCAATTTTGAAGAACCATCCATCTAGGCAACTCCATCTGAAGTCCTTGTTCCTTGAAAATCTTGAAGACTTGGTGGTTGTGAGGTAAGACAAGCACCATTTGAAGGCATTTGACCATCTCACCTTGGTGACTCCATTGTGAAATGGTACAAATTGCAAATTTGAATTTTCACAATTGAGCTTTTCTATGGACAAAAGATGGCCCCTTGGGATTTGCATCTTCTATATCCCACATTGGATATTAAGAATATTCTAGGATACCCAAACAAGAGTCCTCCTAACCATGGGAAGGACCTTCTAAAGTTTGGAGGAAACCTTTTCGATGATGTTCCACATATCATTGCATTTATGAAGCATATGTCATAACTGACAGAAAGACATGAAGATGTTATGATGAGGCTATTTGTGCTCTCTTTGGGACAAAAGAGTTGGCTTGAACACTCTTGCGATCCAAGGATGGTTCATTCTCTCAAGACTCTAATTAAGAGCTTTCTCAGATTTTTGTGGTCCAAAATCACAGGGCTTTGAAGGCACCTACCAGCACATGTTGATAGCCTTGCAGCATCAAGGCCTTCTTGGTCTTTTTGATCCTCTTCAAAAACCTGATTGCAAGTGAGATGAAGTTCTTGATGAAGTTTTAGGCAAGAATATTGAGGATGACAATAGAGAAAATATGTTTTCAGCATCAGATTCCAATCATGCAGAACAGACTCACAACTCCAAATTTGAAAGAGAGCCTTGAGGTTCCTCCAAATTGGGATCGTGTACATGATTTAATGACAGAAGATCATCCCATTGCTATTTTTAGCAGAGGGAAGCATGCTAGCAGTGGTGCTCCTTTGGCAGATTCCATGAATAGGTTATATAAGAAGGCACTTGCTGTTCCAGAGGAAGAATGGATCTCTGGAAATAAAGAAGGAAATTCAGCTTTAAAACATAAGTTGAAAGTTTTCTTGAAAATAACAAGATCATTGTGGAAGAAGAAATACCACAATCCTACAGCAAGAAAACCCCCCCTGATATTCATCAGAAGTCAAGTGATGACAATGAAGTGGCCTTAGAAGAAGAGCTCCCATGGCATCTTTCGAAGATGAAGCAAGCATGGAAGAAAACTATCAGTCTTTCAGCCAATTTTTCAGACCCTGATGATGACTTTCTGTCCATTAAATTAGAAAATATGAGCCTATTCCAGAGGAAGTATTGTGCTCAGAATTGAAGAAAACAATGTAGATCTGAGATAAGAATACCACAATAATCTGGACACATGCATGCATCTGGATTGGTGTCTTGGCTGAAGCAAAGGAAGATCATATATGGTCTACTTTGATAAACCACCGATATTTGATGACCATGACCCTCAGGAGATATGGATGACCCTGATGAAAAATATGATAAAAGCAACCTTATTTATAACAGCTATTATAGTGAAGAGAATGGCCAGATTCTACTAGAAATTTGCCTCATGAAAGTTATGATCTTCAAGCAAGAAAAGTCCTCCACCTTCCTTTCAATGATTGCCTTGAGGATGATGATCATAGTAATGAATTTCCATGCTAGGCAGCAAACAAGGAAAATAATTCCAGAAGTCATGGAAGTTATCGTCTGCAAGGCAAAGACACTCAAATTTGTAAGATGCAAATAAGGGGGTTGTGTGGACCTGATCAAGAAGATTATTTGGAGATTGATGGTCACATTGAAATTCTCAGACAGGAACACTTGGATAATTGTGAAGGAGAAAGGGCATGGCCTTGGAAACCTGTAACTTCCAGCAATGCTTCCCCAACCAAAGGAAGTTGCAATGAAACCTGTGATCATTTGGAAGGTGGCTTTGGTGAAAGATTATCTATGGAGCTGGGATTCTCGGTAACTAGCTTACAAACTCTAAATAAGGAACAGTGGAGGCACTCTTTGACCTTGTGTGGCACCCCAACATTCAAAGTTTTAATATGCATGTCTGACAAGTCATGTTTGAATGTTGACAGGGAAAGCTGCCAGATGAAGTATACATTCTTGTTTTCTATGGCAATGTCTCAAAGTGATGATGAACCCGGTGAACTTCTGGAGCTTCTTAATGTAAGGGTTGGAACAGAGTTACAAGAATTCTTATTGAACAACTTTCTCTACAGCAATCTTGCTTAAAACTGGGCTAAGGAACTTGTCAACAACTCAAGCAACCACAATCTTAAGCATACTCTTGATGGACAAGTGCCCAGATTTCTGTGTAAGCTAACAGCTACAGCATATAATCCTCCAAATTTTGATGTTGCTTTGTTCTACTTGATCATGAAGCATAGGGGAAACTGTCATTGCAGCTTAGAGATCTTGAGGTGCCTTCATTGGATTATGGACTTCATCTTAGCAACCTCATGTTAAACCAGAGTTTGTGAAGGAAATTTTTGTGAAGACATATTGGGGTTCTCAAGTGCCCCAAGGAGGACACTTTTTCCAAGTTGGAACCAGATGCTACCCACCCAGGGTAACTTTGCAAAAGCAAGGAATTCTACAAGTGTTGGTTGAAGAAAGAAAGTGGAAAGGGCAAGACTTGACACTTGATCTTCAGTGACAAGTACTACTTCCTTTCATCATTATGAGGAAGTATGTCCATGATGAATTCAAGGACATAAGACTCTGATATCCTTCGTGACATGGAAAACAAGCTTCCTAAAGCTAAGAGTGACAAGCACTAGTACATGTAAAGATGGACAAAGAAACTGAATTCTTTTCTGATATTTGAGCAAAGGCTAAAGACCTGAATACAAGGGACTACATAACTTGGTGTGAATACATTCAGTGAGACAGAAATGGCATTTACTTTGACTAGTGGAAAGAAAGGGTTTTTTTTGCTGAGACCTTAATGCGTAGTATTGTTAGTTTCGTAGCATCAGACAGGTGTTCTAGTCTCAACTTTGGTCAAAGAGGCTAAGAAACACAAGATCTCCAAAAACCCAAAAAAGGTTTCAAGAGAAAACACCCAAAGACAACTCAATTAAAAAAAGCATAAGTCTAACTTAGAGAAATCGATTAATTAAATGGAATTAATTGAGAAAGGTGAAAATGCTCTATAAACTCAGGGAAATCAATTAATTAAATGGAATTAATTGAGAAAGGTGACAATGCTCTATATAATCACAAGGATTGAGTTTGAGATGATCTTAGCCATTGATGGAGATTTAATCATGGCCATTGGTTGACCAACGAGAGATTATAAGAGCAAGGCGATGGGGATGGAAAAGACACATCGAGCTAGTGGGTGATCTAGGCTGATCAAATTTCCTAGAGAGCAGAGATTCAGTCGGGGAGAGAATTCAAGCCAAAGATCAATAGCAAAGACAAAGGAGCAACAACAGAGATTCCAATGGAGGTTTCCAGTCCCAAAAGACTGAGCAAGAGAAGGTCGAGTCATTCCACAGGAGGTTGTGTAGGGCCTTGTGCAAAGCCTCAAACAAGCAGTTCATCTAAACCAGAGGAGAGGTCGATTCAGTTGCCAGAGACCAAGATAATTTTCCAAAGTGTCAGAGAATCACTTCTAGCAGCAGACATGACGTCTTGATCAGAGGCAGATCCAAGGAGTGTGTGTGACAGACTACGCAACATATGTCCAGAGGTCTTGGATAGCCAGTTTGAGTGGTCGGATTGCTGTCGAGTTGCTTGGGGAGAAAGGACGAATTCCCTTAATAATTTTGCCAGTGATTTATTTGGAGAGGATTGCTAGTTTGGCATCTAGATTTGTACACGGAATTTTTGTTGCTAAAGAATAACAATAAAATCCTCATTTGTTGCATGAATTTTCCCACATTGGGTTTTTCCGGGGACAATTGTCCAAAAATAATAGTGTCAAATTTTATTGTGTGCTCTATTTTCTCGATTCCAGTTTTTATTTTCCACAGCATTTTTATTGTGAAGAAATTGCAATGTGATTTATTTGTTATTTTGTCGTAACAAAATAAACTGCATAATTAATCAGTTAGAAGAATAAATTCCAGTTGTTGCATTTCAAGGAATTTTCACATGGTATCAGAGAAGTTTTGATCAGATCAGGAGCTTAGTAGCGAAGAGGGAGAAATTTCGCAGTTTAGAGGAAGTTCTGAGTGAATTTTTTCCACACGTGCACAAAGACCAACCAGGTAGTTCAAATTGTTGGGCAGAAATTTGATTTCCAAATCCAAAAAGGAGGGAAAGATTGATTTGCTCAGTAGTAGTTCTAGCAGGCAGTGGTGTTGCCAAGAAGCAATTTCGGTGAGCAGATTAGAGATTTCATTGAGCAGATCGGGGCGCAATGATTTTACAGTAGTTTTGCAGTAGCAAAATCAACATTGGGCAAAGGAAAGAAAAGCACACACAGAAGAAGGAATTTCCAGATTTTCCTTGAGGGTTTCCATATTTAGTTTTCTGGAGGAAATTCGACATTTCCATTATAGGTGGAAGTAGCAGCGGTCAGATCCATGCATTCCAGGAGGGAGTGTGAGTAGTAGAGCAAGCAGCCAAGCAGGAAAAGGAGGAGATTCCTATTTATTTTCCCATATTTAAGTTTTGCAGAAATGGCCTCAGTAGGACTTAGAGATCAGGATCGGCTAGAGGGAGCCTCAAATTATTGTATCTGGAAAACCAAGAATGTCTTTCTTGCTAGATGATCATGTTGATTTGGGGTAGCATCAGATGTGCTCTAGCCATGAAAATTGGTGGAGAGACTAAAGCACATGAGATCTCCAAGACCCAGAAATGGTTTGGACAGACTGTACCCAGTTTGGGAGATATTAAAATAGTTAATATTTTTAATGGAGTTCCTAAGTCTAAACTTAGGAAAAATAAAATATTAATGGGTATAAATATAAAACTAGGTTAGAAGGTTCCAAAAGTCATGGATCAAGCCAAATCTAATCTTAGCCGTTGATTAGAGATTTAATCTCAGTCGTTGAAAGACCAACGAGAAAAGTATAAGAAGAGGCTTGAGGGTCAGTTGGAAGATACACCAAAGTGATCAGTCATTCATTTTGCTAGAGCGGGGTTGCTAAGCAAAATTGAATCAGTGATTAGCAGCAAGGGGCAGTGAGTACTGGACAGAGAGGCAGAGACAGTACTGAGAGACCAGCGCAGAAGCAGAGTGTAATATCCTGTTTCAGAGATTTTCCCCCAAATCCCAGTAAACTCCAACCAAATACGCACAAATAATATAATAACCGGGAAACTCAAAATGATAAAAATAACATTGGTGTAACATATAATAATATAAGCATGAAATATAAGCAGATACTCGAGAAATGCAGAGAGAAATGCTAAGCCATTTTATTATACTGAGTAATGGAATGAGTACAGGAGGTGATCAGAAGGATGGCACCTCGACTTGCACCAAGCAAGTGAAGAAATACACTCAGAATAACAAAGGAATGGCCTCTGCGTGGATGCTGCTGGAAAACTGTCGTGCTGCTGCTACTGCTGGAAATCAAATGAGGATTTGGGGTTGTTCCCCTCCTCAGAAAACGCTGAAACTTTGGAATCCGCCCCTACTCAGAAAACCCAGAAAAACCCAGAAAGCTTTTCTGAAATGGCCAACCCCCGAAAATCGCCTCCTTGGGGAATCACGCAATCCCTCAAGGCCCTGCGCTGCCACTGAGTAGAATCCTCCAAAATACTGCCTGAAACTCTGCCAAACCCCTCCAATATGCAAGAGCTGAACCCTTGCTCAATATCCCAGCTCAACTCCTCCACAAATCCTCAACCCGGAACTACTCCCAGAAGAACTGTGTCCCTCTCTCTCAAGATTGCGCAGTCTTCCAATGCTCAGCTCCACCTCAATGCCAAAGATCAAAACTACTGCAAAAATACTGCTGAAAATACCTTGCCCGAGTAGGCACTCGAAGTCCCCCGGGGCTAAGGGTGAGATCTCTGAACGAAGACACTCAGTGCACTAAACAGTGTTGCAGATAGGCTAAACAGCCAGCATGCTCCAAGTCGAAGTGACTAGCTCAAATGCTCATAATCGAATGACAAAATGAGGAAGCTCCCCTCTCTTTTATAGCATTGGCCTCTCTCAATCCCAAGGCCCACCTCCTCCAACGGAGTCCCTTTCTTGCCACGTGTTCCTTTCCATCTGTGCAGTCCCTCCAAGTGTCTACGTGGGCCCCATCTCTACGTGGTCCTTTGGCCCCCTTGGCTCCCCTTTAAGTCACAACGTTGTGCTACTAGGAAGTGACTTTATTCTAAAAGTGAGTTATGTCCCCTTTTCCTCACCTTTTTATTTACAAATAACTATAGAAGGCAAAATTGAGCAAAATCGAATATTCTAATTAGCCATGGCTAATTAGGAATATTACACACACAGAGCGAGAGCAGCAGCCAGTTCAGGCCACGCAAAGCCCAAAAAAGACAGCCCGGAGGCCAAAGGGACTGCATCATCCACGCAGAGGCTACTAGAGTGACGCAGAGGATCCCAGAGGTTGCGCAGTGCCTCAGAGGGCTGACGCAAAGGGTCATGGGGCTGATGCAGGTCAGCAGGAGGTTGACGTAGAGGCCAGAAGGGCCAACGCTGAGCTTCAGAGTCGTCAAAGAGGGTTTCGTGGGACAGGTTTTCTAAATACCTGTTTCCGAATATAGAGGTATTGTTGCCGTGTATTTTTCTCTGTCAAGTGAGCCGGTTAGGCACCCGGTTGTACTCAAGGAAATACTGCATAATAATAAACCCTCAGAATCGTTGCACCGGTTTTCCCGCATTGGGTTTTTCCGGGGACATTTGTCCAAAAATAACGGTGTCACTTGTGTGTTTGTTTTCCTTCAGTTGATGATCTATAGATGTTGTGATTGTATTGTGTTTATTTCGGTATTTAAATGTTTTAAATAACTTGTTCAAAATTTACAAATAGAAGAAATAAACCAGCAGAATACAGATTAATTTTCTAACGGATAGACTTAGAAAATTCAACATGGTATCGGAGCCAGGTTGCAAATCACAGGAGAGCTAAAGGCATCAGCTAAGCAGAGCATTTGCAATAGAATCAATTGTCCCGAGTGACAGTAGCTGATCTTTACAGAAGCAACAGAGGAAGGGTTGATGCAGAGGGACTGCGTCATCAATCCAGGCCAAAGAGAGGCCAGCGCAAACGCTGAGGAGGGAAAAGAGAGGCTCATGCAGAGCCATGCAGAGGCCAGGAGGGTTGACGTAGTTGGCTGAGGGAATTGTTTTTCCGGTGTCGGGATTGCGCAGATCCAAGAGACTCAATCCTTCAGTTGCTGGGGTGAAGGAAGCTATGGGCAATTTGCGGGAGCGAAGCTGGTGGGGTATTGTGGTTAGAACAGGTCCTAACAGGGCAAAACCAAGGTAGAGGGAGTTGCTGCCGAGGCAGATTTCTAGCCAAGGAATCTGGATCAGTGTTGCAGTTGCACAGACGATTGGAGAGGGGCAACTTGACGATTGGCAAAAGGATTTCTAGGAGGGAAATCAGGACTCAGAGGGAGTCCAAAAGAGAACTTCTAGACGAGAAGTAGAGAGACTCAGCAAGAGTCGAACCGAGAACTTCCAGGCAGGAAGTAGAGAGACTCGGAGGAGTCGACAGAGAAGAGCAGAGAGATGGTCGTGAATGGGCTGAGAGATCAGGACAGGCTAGATGGAGTGTCCAACTTTTTGGTTTGGAAGGCCAGGATCATGTCCATTCTAGATAGACATCGTATCAAGGGCTTCGCCTTGAGAGTAATGGCTATCCCAATTGACCCGGTAGCTAATGAAAGGTACGAGGAGGCAATGGCTAAGGCAAATTTCATCATCCTTGATGGAGTCAAGGATCATGTGGTCCAACATATTGCCGAGAAGGAAACGTCAAAGGAGATGTGGAACACTTTGAAGACATTGTACCAGCATACTTCCATGCAGAGGAAGATGCTCTTGGAGAATTAGCTAAGGTCATACCAAATGCAGAAGGGAGAGCAGATAGATCTCTTCCTCGGTTGGTTGAAGGAGATCCGTGACCAACTGACTTCCATAGGGGCCATGCCGGATCAGGAGTTGATGGTGAGGACTGCACTTAACGTAGTCTCTTAGAAGTGGGAGACATACTGGGCAGGGCGAGTCTTCCAGATTGGGAAGAACTATGGGCGACTCTTCGTCAAGAAGAGATCAGACGGTTGACCAAGATGAGAAGTAGCAGCAAAGGGGTCAGGATCAAGAAGGAAGAGGAAGAGGATGCAGCTCTAGCATCTGCGGGAAAGCAGGAGAAGAGGAAGAAGAAGGACCTCTCCAAGGTCAAGTGCTTCCACTGTGGGGCACTAGGTCACTATGCGAACCAATGTCCGAGGAAGAAAAGTAAGGGAGAGGCTTCTGACTCTAAGGCAGCGCCAGCAAAGGCGGAGAAAGAAATCGAGGAGGATGAGGATTGTGCCATGACTGCTCATATGTCACTTGAGAAGAAGTGGGGAAACATAGAGTTGTAGTCAAGAGGATTACATGCGATGAGGGTCAAGATCCTTGAGATATCCAACCTCTTGGATTATACCTTGCTACGGGAGCCCCGAAGAGTAGCAGGAGTGGCAGGTGTCAGTAGAGACGAATGCGGGTGAAGCAGCAGAGAGATACAGTGCAGGAGTCCCCGGGCAGCGCGAGGCTAACAGGTTGCAACAGTGCGAGAGGCACGGGAGTGTTGCAATGGTGCAGGATGCCACAGAGAGGTTTGCAACGATGTGAGATGCAGGAGTTGTTGCAACAATGCATAGGCCAATAGAGGGAGCACTTGTTAGCGGCAAAGGGAGCTTCAGCAATGGGAGTGTTTCTAGCTTGACAGGGATTTCAGAAGTTGGGTGGATCAGTTACTTAATTCTCAATAACTGGGTTGCAGTGCAGTAGTAGTATGCAGTAGCACGATGCAGCATGATGAGAGGGGATGCAGTGCATATGCAGTGTTGGGATGATGGACCAGTAGCAGCACAGATGCAGAGGGAGCTGTCGTACAGATGCAGCAGTGGCAGTCGCAGAACCATGGGCAGCGCTACAAGATGCAACAGTGCAGAGGATGTTGGGCGAGGAGGCCTAGCATCAACACAGGTACCGATGCCAGATAATCAGTGTGATGCTCAGTGAGGAGTATTACTAGAGCACAGTCCTCGCTAAGAGGGAGTGTTGATTTGGTGTAGCATTGGATGTGCTCTAGCCATGAAAATTGGTGGAGAGGCTAAAGCGAATGAGATCTCCAAGACCTAGAAATGGTTTGGACAGATTCTACCCGGTTTGGGAGATATTAAAATAATTAATATTTTTAATGGAGTTCCTAAGTCTAAACTTAGGAAAAATAAAATATTAATGGGTATTAATATAAAACTGGGTTAGAAGGTTCCAAAAGTCATGGATCAAGCCAAATCTAATCTTAGCTATTGATTAGAGATTTAATCTTCGTTGTTGAAGGACTAACAAGAAAAGTATAAGAAGAGGCTTGAGGGTCAGTTGGAAGATACACCAGAGTGATCAGTGATTCATTTTGCTAGAGCAAGGTTGCTAAGCAAAAGTGAATCAATGAACAACAACGAGGGGCAGTGAGTACTGGACAGAGAAGCAGAGACAGTACTAAGAGACCAGCGCAGAAGCAAAAAGAGCGAGAGCAGCAGCCAATTCAGGCCACATAGAGCCCAGCAGAGACAGCACAGAGGCCAGAGGGGCTGCGTCATCCACGCAGAGGCTGCTGGAGTGACGCAGAGGATCCCAAAGGCTGCGCAGTGCCTCAAAGGGCTGACGCAGAGGGTCCTAGGACTGACACAGGTCAGCAGGAGGTTGACGTAGAGGCCAAAAGGTCCAATGAGCTTCAGAATTGCCAGAGAGGGTTTCGTGGGACAGGTTTTTTGAATACCTGTTTCTGAATATAGAGGTATTATTGCCATGTATTTTTCTCTACATGTATTTTTCTCTATCGGGTGAGCCGATTAGGCACCCAGTTATACTCAAGGAAATACTGCATAATAATAAACCCCCAAAATAGTTGCACTGGTTTTCTCGCATTGGGTTTTTCTGGAGACATTTGTCCAAAAATAACAATGTCACTTGTGTGTTTGTTTTCTTTCAGCTAATGATCTGTAGATGTTGTGACTGTATTGTGTTTATTTCGGTATTTAAATGTTTTAAATAACTTGTTCAGAATTTACAAGTAGAAAAAATAAATCAACAGAATACAAATTAATTTTCTAACAAATGTATGCAAAAAGAGTTGCAGCCATACCTATAGACCCACAGTAGCTTGAAAACTATAATAAGAAGGTGGCCAACGCAAAGCGGTTGAACCTCGATGGAGTTCGAGATCATATAGTCTCACACTTAGCGACCAAGAATATGGCCAGAGCAATGTGAGATGTCAGTGTTGTGATTGATGGCCATATTGAAGTCCGTGCTTGGCAAACTACAGGTTGGAGCCTGGTGGATTGAAGATTGGTGTCTTCATTCCTAATTATTATTGTACTTGATTTATTGTAAAGAAGAGGATTGGAGTCCTCGTTATCTCTAATTAAAAAAAGTATTTATTCCTATTGTTCATTTTGTTTTCTAATTATAAGTCATCTAACTGGGTAAAAAAAATAACAATTAAAAAGAAATATTCATTCACCCCCCTCTCAGTATTTCTAATGGATAGGAGTCCTCAAGAGACCAGGTTGGAGCCTGTAGCAGTGTCATGTCCCCATTTTTATCCTTCTTCATAGTACAGCCAGGGTGGATTTCCAAGGTAGGAGATGGCCAGGTCAATGGAGCAAGCTTATGTCATCAAGGGTCCAGATGGAGTTTTGGGGAGTTTTTATGGGATTTGATGGCATTCGCTTGGCATATTCCATCATCCGCACAGTTTGCCTTTCGTTCTGTCACATTCCAGCAACTTTTAGAAATCAATGTTATTATTGGGCATAACCTAATTAATTATGCTCGAAGTGGCATTTTGGGGAGATTAATTGATGGAACACCTCAATGTAATAGCTCGTTGGAACCGGAATGAGAAGATCTACAGGATGGGATTGTGAGAAGAGACTTCTAGTGGCCGAAGAGAGTATGGTGAGCGATTTTCCATTTTCCTTATTTAAAAATGACTTTGATTAGTCATTTAATTAAGGAAAAATAATTAATTGGAGAAAAAGGGCCAAAAGTGACTTAAGTGAAATAAAATAAAACTAAAAGTCACTTAAAATAAAGCCAATGGGGGAGCTTCTAAAATAATAATAAAATAAGATGCTTCTAGGGCTTGGAGATCTATCCATCAAATCTATAAAAGGGGAGAAGGAGATCATTTGGAAACAACTTGGAGTTGATATTATTTTTTTGTATGAGAGGTTGAGAAACTGATTCTCCACTCCATTGGTAGCCCCAAGACGAAAACCCTCGAGTGATTTAAAAAGTTTCGGCAAGCACCCATCTCCCCTTGGTGGATTCATTCAGAATCCACAAGTGTAGTGATTGTTTTTCTGTTTCAGTTTGGAGAGTGGAGGGTCATTCCCAGCGATTGTATTGACATATATCTATATATAATAAAGCTGGATTTTGGTTGCTGCATTTCTCATTGTTCCTCATGTTGTGATTTTTAATGATATTTTTATGCAATTTGTGGGTTTATGGCTTCAGTCAAATTTTTGGTGTTTGGGTTTTTCATGGCAATTTCCTGTTAAGTGCTTGATAATTTGATTTGAAGGGTTTGTTCCAAATTTTATCCATTTGGGACATTACAAGCAAAGATAGGGTTGGAGCCCTAGAGGTTGGTGCCTCAAATTGAAAAGGTTGGAGCCTTGGGAAGTCCAAGTCGGTGGTTGGCAAACTACAAGTTGGATCTTGGTGGACTGAAGAATGGTGTCTTCATCTAGGCTTGTAAAGAAGATGATTGAGTCCTCGTTATCTCTGATTAATAAAAGTATTTATTCCTATTGTTCATTTTGTGTTCTAATTATAAGTGATCTAACTGGTAAAAAAAAATAACAATTGAATTATGGATTAAATATAGCATAAGCAATTAATATATATATATATATAGATAGATAGATAGATAGAGAGAGAGAGTGTCCCAAAAAGCGTTGGACCCAAGGAACAGTCCCAAGGAGCAAGAGAAGCAGTACTAAAGAGAAGAGCGAGAAGCAACTCAAAGAGAAGCCATCGGGAGCCAAAGGAAAGCCATCGGAAGCCAAGGCAAGCCGAGGAGGACCAGATCCAAGAGAAGACCGCATATGCCCAAAAGAAAGAGCCAAAAGGAAAAAGCAGTGATATCTGAGGGGCAAAGAGAAACGATATTTCAGAAGAAAGCCAAAGAAGAATCCTATCAAAGAAATATCATATCGCCATTTTTTATTCTGTGTCACCACTCATAACTCCGATCTCCAATCTCTGATAAGACCTAATCTTCGACTCCGATGTCCGATCTTCAACTCCAATCTCCAATGTGCGATATGGACCTCTGGTCTCGAATGAGCGATATGGACCTCTGATCTATGACTTCCGATATGCAGACCCGACTTGATTTAAGCTAAAGATTTAATTATTAAATCGCATCCGCCACTTTATCGGAACTTTTGAATGGCACCTCCGATTGGCGATTGTCAATATTGGTCGCGAGCCTGATTGGTTTTATCACCACGGTTTTAATATAATATCGCGTCTGCCTAGTCGGAACTTTCCTATATTGCAAGTTTTGCAAGTCGTGTCATGTTAAAGCTTCCGATACAAATCCTTGATATCCATGTGGTCCCAATGTACGGGAGTAAAGTGATGATGTGGCATGTGGGACCTCCCAGCATCCATTATAATATGGTTTCGCATTGTTTAAATGTATTCGTTTCATTAAAAGTTATGGCCCCTCCTATCTTGCTATTATAATATGGTTTCCATAACAATGAAACTATGTTATATTTGGTCGATTACTAACAAAGACCCCTTCCGACAACTATTCAATATATTTTCAATGTGCCACCTCATGCACAAGTCGACCTCTCCTCTAATGAACATGTCTTTTCGTTTATTAGCGAAACTCGTATAAACACAAGTCAAATACTTCATTTCAAGTATCGATTCGGTGAAGATCTATCACAGAGAAAATACAAAGTTCACAACTCGTGAACTAGGAACACCGAGAAGGAATTGAAGAATTAAATTGTTTGGGGATATCTGTTCTAGAGCTCGGAAATTGGATCTGTAGAAAACTTGTGGCTCGGATCAGGGAACACTTCAGTTTCAGTCAAGCCCAGATCTGTGGGACATTTCAATTTCGGTGAAGCGCAAATTCATGGGTAGCGCAGTCCTGGTGGAGCCCAGATCTTAATATATAAGTGTGAAGGATTGTGTTCTCTTGAGACTACCAAAGACGGCTTAGTGATAAAAGGGTTAACTAATATTCAGACTATCTATGGAGGGGAAATAGCTTAAAGGCTCGAAGTTGCAGTCACCTGTGGAGCTCGGACTACACACCAGATTCATGATTACTTTAAGGACAATCACTTGTGTTTATTGGGAGCTCGGACATGTGTAGACCCTGGACCAGTAAACAATTTGAGAGACTTGGATTAGCAGTGTCAATTGTGAAGGGCTTGGACAAACATCCTTTGGAGTTAACTCAAGACAGTCGTCTTGAAAGAAGGCTCGAACCTGTTGCTTTGAAGAAACTCATATTACAGTAGTAGCATTTAGAAACATCTTGTTGTTGAAGCATTGTGAAGACTTCCTTGGAGAGTTCTTGAAGAAGCCCTTGAAGAGGCTTAGAGCAGGTGCAGAACTTGGGCTGCCTATTGAAGACATCTTGAAGGTCTTGGAGATATTATTGGAGACTATGATGCGTTGAAGCAATCATGAGGTGACTTTGGAGATAATTGTTTGGGTACCATGAAGAGCAGTGGTGACACCTTCTAAGAAGACAAGGTTGTCATTGATGAAGTGATTTGGAGGAGGCATTGTTGAAGATAGACAGGGCTCGTTGCAGAAGATATTGGGAGCCATAAAGAATCATCAAACTTATCTTGATGAATTGCAGTTGAGGGTTGGAGCCTTAGAGGTAGGAGCCTCATAGAGACAAGGTTGGTGCCTTGGAAGATAGGGTTGGAGCCCTAGAGGATAAGAGTCCTCAAGAGACCAAGTTGGAGCTTGTACTGAAGATAGGGTTGGAGCCCTAGAGGATAGGAGTCCTCAAGAGACCAGGTTGGAGCCTGTACCAGAGATAGGGTTGGAGCCCTAGAGGTTGGTGCCTCAAACTGACAAGGTTGGAGCCTTGGGAAGTCCAAGTCGGTGCTTGGTAAACTACAGGTTGGAGCCTGGTGGATTGAAGATTGGTGTCTTCATCTAGGGTTGGAGCCCTACACATTATTGTATTGGATTTATTGTAAATAGGATTGGAGTCCTCATTATCTCTGATTAATAAAAGTATTTATTCTTATTGTTCATTTTGTGTTCTAATTATAAGTGATCTAATTGGTAAAAATAACAATTGAAAAAGAAATATTGATTCACCCCCTCTCAGTATTTCCAACAATTGGTATCAAAGCCAGTACCTTCACTCACAGCCTAACAGCTTGAAGGTTGATCCTTAGAACACAAATGGCAAAGCCAAGGAAGAAAGTCTCCAATCCTTCCAATGATGTCACTTCCTCATCCATGAAAACTGAAGACAATCAAATTGGGAAAGTTCCATTGTTCAATGGAAACTTTGATATATGGAATATGAGAATGAGAAATTTCTTAATGGCTCAAGGCATTGAAGTCTAGGAATCAATCACTGCAGAAAGCATGATGGAAGGAGAATCCAAGGAATATAATACAAAAGCAATGAAGACAATCTTCAATGGGCTACTAGATCCTATAAAGGCCAAAGTGGAAAAAAGTTCATCAACAAAAGATATGTGGGACAAACTTCATGATCTTCACTCAAAAGGAGCATTGACCATGACTGCTAGACAAGAAGATGATGAAAAGCAAGAAGGAAATCCATAATCCATTAAGGAAGTTGAAAACATGAGTGAAGACATCAAGGCCAAGGAAGACCTAGAAGATGAAGAGAGTAAAGATGACTTCGAAGAAGATCTCATGGTGAAGCTTGTAGCTGCCCTAGAAGAGATAAGCAGTTTGAAAAAGGAGAATGAGGAGCTCAAGAAGCAATCACAAGGTGGTGACCATGACCTTGACAAGACAAGGAAGGAAGTTAACCTATTCAAGCTTCAAGTTCAAGAAAGAGATGAGGAGCTCACCAAGCTTAAGGAGGAATTTCATCAAAACAAGAGAAAGCATCATGAAGAAGTCATATCCATGACAAATCAATTGGATAAGGCAAAGAAAGGGAAGAAACTTTGTCAAGCCACCTTGAACAAAGACACAAGATCTTGAACAAACTTGAAGCAGAAATTGGTCAATACAAGGAAGAGGTCTCCTCCCTTAGATCTCAACTAGAAGAAACAAAGAAACAAGCACAAGGAGCTGAGAAGGTGATGGAAGCTTTGGAACTCATAGAAGGACAAGTTGATGATGCAGAAAAGGAAAGAAATGCCATGACAAGCCAACTAGAAGAAAAGGATGAAGAGATCTTCAAACTGAAATCAGATATCAACTTTCTCAAGGCCAAAACATGTGAAGCAACAAGGATGAAGGAAGAAATGGAGATTAGTCTAGCAAAGGAGAATAAAGAAATCTTCAGGATGAAATCTTAAAGTAACAGCTAATGAAGCAACACGAGTCAAGGAAGAAATTGAGAAACAACTAGCTAGGAAAAATGATGATTGTGGAAAAATGGAAGAAGAGATTGTTTCACTAAGGAAAGAAGTTGAATTGCTGAACAAAAGCTTGAAAAGTTCTCAAGCCTTGGATGACATGCTCAGCCATCAGAGATCTCCATTTGATAAAACAAGTCTCGGTTATGCAGGTGAATCCTCAAACAAAAGTAAAGCAACTCTTATTGTTGCAAACAACAGAAATGTGGAGAAACTTGGAAGAAATATTGATGTCCTCAGTTCCAGCAAAGGCAAAGAGAAGAGTCAAGATGAAAATGGAAGAAATCCTGCTCAAAGAAGATGTGAAGATGGTGTCAAGACTGCAAGAGGCAATAAATCTAATCAAAGGCTTCCAAGACAGAATAATTATAGAAGTACATCGAAGTATCAAGGATGCAAGAGGAAATGGATATCATCAAAGAATTCTGAGGCAGAATGCTTTCAGAAGTGCATCAAGGCAATCATCATTTCCCAGGTACCAAAATTTATTTCATGGTTATTGCTATTCTTGTACAAATTTTGGGCACATGGCAAAGGATTGTAGGGCATACCACAAGGGCAAATATAATCGTTCCCATTAGTTTCCCGGAAGAAATTTTGCAAGAGGAAATTATGCTTCCTCATTTATGTACAAAACTGAATGCTACAAATGTCATAATATTGGTCATATGGCTCATAATTGTAATTTGAATTGGGTCCCTAACCAAGCTAAAAACATGACTACCAAGCAAGAGAAGAAGGTCACACAAGTTTGGAGAAGAAAGCAAATTGGATCCAAAAGTCTCTTGAACACTCAAGACATCCACTCATGTTGTTGATCTAATGAGTACATCCTTGGCAGATGTGATATTCCAAGTGTTCTTGATGATAACACTGCCAAATAAAAAAGGAAATCATGCATATTGTTAGGGAGAACTTGACCATTCTTGCAGAAGTTATCTGTGAAGAGCCCTATGACACACTTGATGAGTCACATATGGACAATTGTGCTATGAGGCATATCTCCCGATAGATCATCTCCCGGAAGTAACTCCATTGAAGAAAATCATCCATTGATTGAAGATACCTTCCACTTGTAGCAATCTTTCTTGTCTGAAGAAAACAAAAGCGCTAGAGGAGTTTATGCAAGCACGGGGAGCTGATTGATCATCTATAATTGAATTGTAGACAATCACCAGCGCTGGAAAATTACGAGCTGCTGAGATCGCACTAATAGCAGACAACAGTTGAATCAAAGAAGAATATACAACCAAATATTCTAATACTTGATGGATGGTGTAAAACAGACCCAGGTTCGTATAGCACCATTGGAGAACTATAGAACAAAATGAAAGAGGTCACTGAGCAGCATGATGATGACAAAAAAGGGAGCACAGGTTCAGGGGGAGTTGTACAAGCAACTATCTAAGCAACAGCAGAAAAAGCAACATGATAAGAAAGAGCAGCAGGTCAACGAAACACAAATATTGTTGATATGTCCTTCAAATAGAAAATAAAATTCATTAAGAAATTGTTGAGCACCCCATTTGCCATTTGTTACATACCTAGGGGGGATAATATGGGGTACCAAGGGAGGTACCCAAGGTAATAATGTAATAATGGGATGGGCCATAGTAATAAATAAGGTGGTTAACCCATATCATGTAAGGGACCACAAGTAGTTAGTAATAATGTAATGGGCCCATGGTATTAGTTTGATGGTCTGAGGGAACCATGGTAATGACCCATGGTATTGTATGTATGAGGCCTATATAGAGGCTAGAGACTCCATTGTCAAGGAATATTGTTTGAACAGGCATATGGCTTGTGGAGTGCTCTCCTTCCTCAAGGAGTGAATGTATGGTGTTGCCCTACCATAAGGGTTTGATCAATAAAGAATCATTTCATATTATTTCTGGGTTTATTTGTATTCTCTTATATTTTCAGATCAGATTTATAACAAGTGGTATCAAAGCTATAACAAGTAGTATCAAAGCACTTTCTTGGGCAAAAAAGTGGAATTTTTTTTTTATTTTTTGCAGGATTTTCGGGGGCGGCGAGTTTGCAGATCAGATCTGTATGTTTTGGTGCAAGATCTACAAAATCTAATTCTAGATCTAGATTCTATGTGAAAAACTACCCGATTTCAAAACAAAAAATCGGTCGAATCGGAGTCCGGATGAAGGAGATATCGCTGACTTAAAAATTAGTGGGGTTGCAGACAAATTTTCAGGGCAGCGAGTTTGCGGCGCAGATCTGGATGTCCTAGTGCAAGATCTGCAAAATCTAATTGCAGATCTGGATTCTTTGTGAAAAAATACCCGGTTTCAAACAAAAAAATCAGTCGAATCGGAGTCCGGATGAGGGAGATATCGCTGATTTAAAATCAGCACTTTTTTGCATAAATTTTGATGACGACAGGAGTGTTGCAGTGCAGATCTGAAATTAGAGTGTCTGGATCAAGATTTCTATCACATGGGCAGATGCAGAATGGTTGTTTCATTTCCAAAAACAGGCCATAATAGGGATTCTGAGCAATATTCATAGAATTGTGGCCATTTCAAATTTTCGCCAATTTTTTTTGTGATGGCGGGCCTAGGTCAGAATTTCAGGGACTTGTCTAAATTTGATGGCTCTCATCCAGCCAAATGGCTAGCACAAATGGAGAAATATTTTAGATTGAATTACATCATGGATTATGACACTCAGTTGAGTGTGGGACAACTATACTTGGACAATCAAAGACAGCAATGGTGGCAATGGCATCAACGTTGCTATCGCAGGCCCTTGACTTGGGACACATTCACAAAAGATCTTATGGACCACTTTGACCGTAAAGTTAATCTTGTGGATAAGCTCACATAGACAGACACACAACCTAGCAAAGATTTTATTTTAAAAAAGGAAACCAATGAACCTAAGGGGTTATTTTCTGCTGGTATCTCCTTATTGCAGGTTCATGGATTGATTCAGAAGGAGAAAGTCATTGTGTCTATAAATCCGAGTTGCAAGCAAAATCTCATAAATGTCAACTTGGCAAAAAAATTGCAAATTCCAGCAAAACACATTGAAAACACACAAGTGGATGATGAGGATGTTCAAGTGTACAAGGATTTGAAGATTTCTATGGATAAATATGTGTTGCATGGTGATTTTTATGCTTCAAATATGGATAACATGGATGTTGTTTTGGGATACCCTTGGATGGAATCAGTGGGTACTATCAATATTAATGTACAGAAGAAATTCCTGAAGCTCTGGTATAAAAAGAAGAAAATTACATTACAGGATATTTCCATTAATAAACAGGTAGAGTCCAAGGAGGCTGAAGCAGAAGATGTTCCAGGGTCTGACATATTAGATGATGAGCTAGTGATGATAGACAATCAAACACAAACAGAGGCTGAAGCAGAAAAGGTTACAGGTGCTGATACATCAGAGGAGGGCTCAGTGGTTGAAGTAATATTGAAAGATAAGACACCACAGAAAGCACCACAACATGCACCAGATAACAGTCAGGCTCCCGTAAGGGGTGAATTAAAGAAAAAGCCATCGTGGGTTAAAACTTCAACATATCATCACCCACATGACCCTGCAAGACAACCATCAAGATGGCAACCAATTAGCCACACAGACAACAACCCCCGCAGGACAGATAGAGAGTAGCGAAGATCCACCTACTACACATCAACTTCCATCTCAAGTGAGCGAAGCACCAGCGAGACCGAGGGTTCACCTCTCTCTTGGATGGCTAGATGCACATGCATGGTACCAGTGGACTACTCTTTTGAGTAGATCTTATTATTTCTGTTTTTCCCATGTTTCGGGGACGAAACATGCTAAGGGGGGTGGAATGTTATATACCTAGGGGGGATAATATGGGGTACCAAGGGAGGTACCCAAGGTAATAATATAATAATGGAATGGGCCATAGTAATAAATAAGGTGGTTAACCCATATCATGTAAGGGACCACAAGTAGTTAGTAATAATGTAATGGGCCCATGGTATTATTTTGATGGTCTGAGGGAACCATGGTAATGACCCATGGTATTGTATGTATGAGGCCTATATAGAGGCTAGAGACTCCATTGTCAAGGAATATTGTATGAACAGGCATATGGCTTGTGGAGTGTTCTCCTTCCTTAAGGAGTGAATGTATGGTGTTGCCCTACCATAAGGGTTTGATCAATAAAGAATCATTTCATATTATTTCTGGGTTTATTTGTATTCTCTTATATTTTCGGATCAGATCTATAACAAGTGGTATCAGAGCTATAACACCATTGATGCCAAAGGGAGTGAGAATACAGAAAGGAGAGGATCCAGAAAAAGGAGTATATTGCCATCAATGAGAAAGGGGGAGATTGTTGAGATGTTAGTGTTGTCATTGATGGCCATATGGATTAAATATAGCATAAGCACTATATATATATATATATATATATATATAGATAGACAGAATCCCAAGAAGCGTTGGACCCAAGGAGCAAGAGGAGCAGTACCAAAGAGAAGAACGAGAAGCAGTACAAAGAGAAGCCATCGGAAGCCAAGACAAGCCAAGGAGGAGCAGATCCAAGAGAAGACTGCATATGCCCAAAAGAAAGAGCCAAAACGAAAAAGCAGTGATATCAAAGGAGCAAAGAGAAATGATATTTCGAAAGAAAGCCAAAGAAGAACCCTATCGGAGAAATATCATATCGGCGTTTTTTGACTGTGTGTCACCACTCATAACTTCAATCTCCGATCTCCGATAAGACCTGATCTCCAATCTCCGACTTCGATCTCCGATGTGCGATATGGATCTCCGATCTCCGATATGCGATATGGACCTCCGATACCCGATATGGACCTGCGATCTCCAATATGCGATATGGACCTCCGACCTCCAACTTTCGATATGCGGACCCAACTTGATTTAAGTTAACGATTTAATTATTAAATCACATGTGCCACTTTATCAAAACTTTCGAATGGCACCTCCGATAAGACCCTCCGATTGACGGTATTGGTGGCAAGTCCGATTGGTTTTATAACAACGATTTAATATAGTATTGCGTCTGCCTAGTCGGAACTTTCCTATATCGCAAGTTCTGCAGGTCGTGTCATGTTAAAGCTTTTGATACAAATCCCTGATATCCATGTGGTCCTAATGTACGGGAGTAAAGTGATGATGTGGCATGTAGGACCTCCCGGCATCCATTATAATATGGTTTCACATTGTTTAAATGTATTCGTTTGATTAAAAGCTATGGGCCCTCCTATCTTGCTATTATAATATGGTTGCATAACAATGAAACTATGTTATATTTGGTCGATTACCAACAAAGACCCCTTCCGACAGTTATTCAATATATTTTCAATGGGCCACCTCATGCACAAGTCGGCCTCTCCTCTAATGAATGTGTCTTTTCGTTTATTGGCGAAACTCGTATAAACACAAGTCAAATACTTCACTTCAAGTATCGATTCAGTGAAGATATATCAGAGAGAAAAATACACAATTCACAACTCGTGAACTAGGAACACCAAGAAGGAATTGAAAAAATAAATTGTTAGGGGATATCTGTTCTAGAGCTGGGAAATTGGATCTGTTTTAATATAGTATTGCGTCTGCCTAGTCGTAACTTTCCTATATCGCAAGTTTTGCAGGTCATGTCATGTTAAAGCTTCTGATACAAATCCCCGATATCCATGTGGTCCCAATGTACGGGAGTAAAGTGATGATGTGGCATGTGGGACCTCCCGGCATCCATTATAATATGGTTTCACATTGTTTAAATGTATTCATTTGATTAAAATCTATGGGCCCTCCTATCTTGCTATTATAATATGGTTTCGTAACAATGAAACTATGTTATATTTGGTCGATTACTAATAAAGACCCCTTCCGGCAATTATTCAGTATATTTTCAATGGGCCACCTCATGCACAAGTCGGCTTCTCCTCTAATGAACGTGTCTTTTCGTTTATTGGCGAAACTCGTATAAACACAAGTCAAATACTTCATTTCAAGTATTGATTCAGTGAAGATACATCACCGAGAAAGAATTGAAAAATTAAATTGTTAGGAGATATCTATTCTAGAGCTGGGAAATTGGATCTGTAGAAAACCTATGGCTTAGATCGAGAACATCTCAATTTCAGTAAAGCCCATATCTGTGGGACATTTCTGTTTCGGTGGAGCACGGATTCGTGGGTAGTGTTGTCCTGGTGGAGCCCAGATCTTAATATAAAAGTGTGAAGGATTGTGATCTTTTAAGACTACCAAAGTAGGCTTAGTGATAAAAAGGGTGAAGTAATATTCGGACTATCTGTGGAGGGGAAATAGCCTAAAGGCTCGGAGTTACAATCACCTGTGTTTATTGGGAGCTAGGACTATACTACGGCGAATAGAGAGCTCAAACTTGTGCAGACCCCGGACCAGTGAATAGTTTGAGAGACTCGGATTAACAGTGTCAATTGTGGAGGGCTCCGACAGACATCCGAAAGAAGGCTCGGACCTGTTGCTTTGAAGAAACTCAGATTACAGTAGTAGCATTTAGAAACATCTTGTTGTTGAAGCATTGTGAAGACTTCCTTGGAGCGTTCTTGAAGAAGCCCTTAAAGAGGCTTAGAGGAGGTGCAAGACTTGGGCTTCCTATCGAGGACATCTTGAAGGTCTTGGAGATATTATTGGAGACTATGATGCGTTGAAGCAATCATGAGGTGACTTTGGAGAATATTGTTTGGGTACCATGAAGAGTAGTGGTGACACATTCTAAGAAGACAAGGTTGTCATTAATGAAGTGATTTAGAGGAGGCACTATTGAAGATAGATAGGGCTTGTTGCAGAAGATATTGGAAGCCATAAAGAATAATCAAACTTATCATCACGAATTGCAGCTGAGCATTGAAGCCCTAGAGGTTGGTTCCTCAAACTGACAAGGTTGAAGCCTTGGGAAGTCCAAGTCAATGCTTGGTAAACTACATGTTGGAACCTGTTGGATTGAAGATTGGTGTCTTCATCTAGGGTTGGAGCCCTACACATTATTGTATTGGATTTATTGTAAAGAGGATTGGAGTCTTTGTTATCTCTGATTAATAAAAGTATTTATTCTTATCATTTTGTGTTCTAATTATAAGTGATCTAACTAGTAAAAATAACAATTGAAAAAGAAATATTAATTCTTCCCCCTCTCAGTATTTCCAACAAAATGTAGTTGTTGCGCTTTTCCAAAATCCTTCCGAGAACCAGAATATGTACTTGAAAGAGTAGTTGAGGACCACTAGGATGCATAACAGTGAAGGGGTTACTCCTTATCTCACTCGAATTCAGAATGTCTGAGATGAGATTGCACCAATTGGAGAGACACCTCCCAAGAGTGAGCTAGTGCGTACAGCTCTCAACGGTTTCACCAAGGAGTGGGCAACTTACATCCAAGGTATTACTGAACGAGATAACCTACCTGGATGGGATCAATTGTGGGTCGATTTCACACGGGAAGAGATGAGGCTTGCTCTGGTCGAGAGTAATAATAGCGGCAGCAGTAGCAAAGGACCGAAGAGTGTGAAGTACGAGGCGATTGTAGCCCTTGCATCAAAGGGGGAGGCAAAGAAAGGTCCCAATTAGGGACAAGGCTCAAAGGGTGAAGAGAAAAAGAAGAAATAATTGTTGAAGATCAAGTGCTTCAGATGTGGTGAATTTGGTCACTAAAGTACCTAATGTCCCAAGAAGAAGAAGGACAAGAAGGAGAAGTAGGACCAGGCAACAGCTTCAGCAAAGATCAATAATTTGTCTTCCACGTTGGAGGACAAATTCGCTTTGTATGCAACTATACCTCCAAGAGAGAGATGGGGAGATCTTGAGCTCTAGTTCCCAGACTTGCAGAGACTTGGGCAGGGTCCATAGAGGAGCAGCAACAGTTGCAGTTAACTCCTCATATAGATCATTATCCTTGCTACGGGAGCACACAACATTTCAGTAGTAGATGGATCAGTGTTCAGCATGGCGCAGTCAGATCTTGAGGGACAGTTGTAGTCAGATGCTGAGGGGTGCAGCGCAGTTGCAACCATAATTTTAAAAACCCAAACTGGTGACCGGACCGGTCCACCTAATAAACCGGGTTTCAAACCGGGACTGGTTAGATCTCAATGAACCGGTTTTTAAAAAACACATGAAATAATTATTTTTTAATGAAAAAAACTATTTTTAAGATTTAAAACCATGATTCCAAACCAATAGACACAAAATATGCAAAGTTTGCTCATATATATACAATGTAAAGGTGAATATATCAAAATGGCACCAAGTGCAATATATATCAGCAACAAAATATATAATCAATGAGGATCTAAACGGCCTCTAGAGTTCAAAAATAAAGCCTACAAACTATGGGGTCGCTGGCCTACTACAAGTCTACATATGATATTAGTGATCAACATTATCACTTGAAACTTCTTGTCCTGATCAAACTCAATTGGTTGAGTCTTAACTCCCAAACTTTGCAACTGCTTGAGTCACAAACTTCTTTATTGGTTCAGTGACTTGAGTCTCAAACTTCTAAAGGTATTCTGCCCTAATATGCCCTATTACTCCATTTGGTGCTCCACATGGCTTTACATGGCCTCCTATCCCAACCAAGTGTTGCTTGAACCTGTTAATACCCCTTCCTTCAATAGATTTTTAGCAATATTTGCAGATCATTTTGCCATCAATCATATCAAAATGAACCCATGCAGTATTCTGAAACATAGAAACTGAGCAAGGAAATATAAACACATAGGACATTGTTATTTTTGGACAAATGTCCCCGGAAAAGCCTAACTTGGGAAAACCGGTGTAGCAGTGACGGTTTTATTTTATTATGAAACAGTGAAATCTAAGTATATCTATGGATGCCCAACTAGCAATCCAAATAGCAAAAAAATCTGGCAGAGATATTCCCTAAGAAACCCCAGCGCTCGTGTTGCCTCCACTTGTGTTCCTGCACTTGCGCGTTCCTCACTCGCGTTCCTGCACTAGCACGTTCTTGCACTCGTGCGTTCCTGCACTCGCGAGTTCCTGCACTCGCGAGTTCCTGCACTCGTGAGTTCCTGCACTCGTGAGTTCCTGCACTCGCGCGTTCCTGCACTGGGAATAACTCAGCCTCTTGCTACTGCCTCTCCGGACCTGGAAATCTTCCTGTAGATCATTGTCCCTGCCCCTCTACTACAAAACAATTAGAATTTCCTCATGAGAACTTCTCACTTCAAAAATTCGATCTCTTGATCTCTCGATGTATCTTCCAAATGACCCTCAAGCCCCTTCTTATATCTTCCTATTAGACAACCAAAAGCCTAGATTAACTTTTAATCAAGAATCATTTTGACTTGATCTTCATCTTTATCTAGAAGATTCACTCACAATTAGATTAATACCGATTAATATTTTAATTTTCCTAAGTTTAGACTTGGGAACTCCATTAAAAATATTAATTATTTTTATATAATCTTCTCTGGGTGGAATTTCCCAAAACGGTTTCTAGGTTCTTTCGAATGCATGTGCCCAAGCCTCCCTGTAAAATTTGAGGCTTAGAGCACATCCGATGCTACCCCAAATCAACACTCCCTCTTAGTGAGGAATGTGCTCTAGCAATATACTGCTACTGCACACTGCTCTGACTCTGAAGCATCGTCCTCTGTGATGTTGATGTCTGACATGTTGTCCACCAACTATTGCGTTGTTGTTGCTATTTTATTGTTGCCTTTGACTCTGCCACTGCCAATGCTACATCTGTACTACAGCTCTCTCTCAAATGTTGCATCTGCTATGCTGCTAGCACTACCAATGCTACATATGTACTACATCTCCCTCTCAAATGTTGCATCTGCTATGCTGCTAGCTCTACCACTGCTAACACTGCATCCATACTGTAACTCAGTTGCTAAGAGAAGCAACTGAAAACACCCAAAACTGGATAAGTATCATGTGGATACACCTCGATGCTGAAAGCTTGACTACTGCTAGTCCCACGCTATCTTCTAAAGCCACTGCGCTGCTGAAGCTCTGCACTGTGCCTCCATGCATTGTTGTCTCTCTACTTTGTGCTGCCCAAGTTCTGGCGCTGCTAACTACTGCATCTGTCACTCCAACACTCCATGGCACCAACTGAAAACTCCTCCATCCCGCCACTACTAATCATGGGCTCCTGTAGCAAGGTAATGATCCAAGAGGTGGGCTCCTCAAGGATCCTACCCATCTGTAGCTCTATCTAACTACAGTTTTATATCAACCCACCTCCCTCCTGGAGGTATCTTGGTTGTCATGGCGAACTCCTCCTCTTGTTCAATCTTTGTGACTGCAACCTTAGGATCATGCTTCTCATCCTTGTCCTTTTTCTTCAAGGGACATTGGGATGCATAGTGGTCCATCTCGCCACATCTGAAACACTTCACCTTGGAGACGTCCTTTCGTCTATGTTGCCCCTATTGCCCCTTCGATGCAAGGGCTGCATTATCCTCCTCCTCCTCTACTTTGGGCTTCAACCCACTGTTGCTACTGCTTCCATCAAGTTTGACCTTGACCAGGTCTCTCCTCAGCTCTTCTTGTTTTAGAGTTGCCCACATCTCATCCCAATTAGGCAATGCTACTCTGCCCAGGATACTCTGGACAAAGACTTGCCACTCATCCAAGACAAAATTTAGGGCCAGTCTCACTAACTCCGAATCCTGAGGTGTATGCCCCGCAGTCAACAACTCATCACGGGTCTCCTTCAGCTTTGTGAGGAATGGATCCACACGTTCTCCCTTTTGCATCTGCGCAGATCTCAACTTTTGTTCCAAGTACATCTTTCGTTGCTCAGAAGATCCCTGATACAATGTGGCCAAAGCATCCCACATCTCCTTAGCAGTTGCTCTGCTAGCAATGTGGCACACCACGTGATCCTTGACTCCATCCAGGATCATCCTCTTGGCCTTTGCCATTTCAACTCTGTACTTCTTCAACAGATCTGCATCCGCAAGGACAACTACCACACTATCAACATATGTCTTGAGGGCATGCTCATCTAGAAGGAAGGACATTCTAGCCTTCCAGATGACGTAGTTGGAAGCTCCGTCCAACCTATCCTGATCCCTCAAGCCACTGGTTTCCATATCCTCCAAAAAATGTCAAACAACTCCCTCTTTCTCCTTACTGCATAGCTTCTAGGTTGGCTTACGTACTCCCTGATCGAGCTGGTAAGCCTGTTGTTCCTCTGTTGTTGCCCAGCAAATGAGAAATATTGATTTCCTCAGCAAGAAACCACTGAGTAAGTATTCCCTCACTATGCAATATGCTTCCTTCTTTCGACAGCTTTTCTGCATTGCACTTAACTTGCAAAAAATTGCGTCTCTCAAGCTCTATGCTAAGGCTCTGCCTCTACCTTGGCAAATTCTCGATCTAACAGTCTTACCTCTCTTTCGACTCACTCAGAGAGAGACAACCCTGAAAATTTCACCCTCTTGGCTAGAATTGCGCAATCCCTCAAGGGATTCAAATTGTTGCTTGCTGCAGCAAATTGGCTCTTGCTTCAATGCTAGATCTTCTATTTAAGTTTCACATCAAAAGCTTTGATACCATGTGAAAATTCCTAGATCTAACAATCTCAGGAATCCTACTGCAACCAACTAAATCTACTTCACCTAGATCGTAAATTACATTACAAACTTATTTCAGATTTCTTCTTGAAACATTGAAGTAAATTACTAAAGCAGCCTACACCAAATTAAATATGATTCTGAAACATAGAAACTGAGCAAGGAAATACAAACACATAGGACACCGTTATTTTTGGACAAATGTCCCTGGAAAAACCCAACTTGGGAAAACCGGTGCAGCAGTGAGGGTTTTATTTTATTATGCAGCAATGAAATCTGAGTACATCTATGGATGCCCAACTGGCAATCCAAACAGCAAGAAAATCTGGCAGAGATATTCCCTAAGCAACCCTGACACTCGTGTTGCCTTCACTCGCATTCCTACACTTGCGCGTTCCTGCACTCGTGTTCCTGCACTCACGATTTCCTGCACTCGTGTGTTACTGCACTTGTGAGTTCCTGCACTCACGCATTCCTATACTCACATGTTCCAGCATTGGGAATAAATCAGCCTCTTGCCACTGCCTCTCCGGATCTAGAAATATTCCTCTAGATCACTATCCCTGCCCCTCTACTGCAAAAGATCTCTTCGATCAGAATTTCCTCCCGAGAACTTTTCACTTCAGAAATTCAATCTCTTGATCTCTCGGTGTATCTTCCAAATGACCCTCAAGCCCCTTCTTATATCTTCCAGTTGGACAACCACAACGACATAGATTAACTCCTCATCAAAGGCTCAGATCATTTGGACTTGATCTCTGCCTTTATCTAGAAGATTCACCCACAATTAGATTAATACCCATTAATATTTTAATTTTCCTAAGTTTAGACTTAAGAACTCCATTAAAATATTAATTATTTTAATATAATCGTCTCTTGGTGGAATTTCCCAAAACGGTTTCTGGGTTCTTTGGAATGCATGTGCCCAAGCCTCCCCGCAAAATTTGAGGCCTGTAGCACATCCGATGCTACCCCAAATCAACAGTTAGCAGATGAATTAGAGTATGCGCAGTGGCTTGATGAACAGGGTCAGAAATCAACAGCATGCGTGGAGATGTTATGGGAGAGAACACCTTCCTCGCTAAGAGGAAGTGTTAGTTTTTGTAGCGTCGAACAGGTGTTCTGGTCTCGACTTTGGTCAAAGAGGCTAAGAAACACGATCTCCAAAACCCAAAAAAGGTTTCGAGAAAAAATACCTAGAAACAGCGCAATTAAATTAATTGATCGATAATTAAAAAATGCCTAAGTCTAACTTAGGGAAATTGATTAATTAAACAAAACTAATTGAGGAAGGTGAGAATGGTCTAGAAACTCAAACGGATTGAGTTTGAGATGATATTACCCATTGATGGAGATCTAATCATGGTCGTTGGTTCACAAACAAGAGATTATAAGAGCAAGACAATGGGGATGGAGAAGACACATGGAGCTAGTGGGTGATCTAGGCAGATCGAATTTCCCAAAGAGCAGAGATTCAGCCAAGAAGAGAATTCAAGCCAGAGATCAATAGCAGAGACAGAGCAGCAGCAACAGAGATTCTGGTGTAGGTTTCGAGTGTCGAAAGACTCTGCTAGAGTAGGTTGAGTTATTCCACAAGAGGTTGTTCAGATCCTCAAACAGGTAGTTCGATTCAACCAGAGGAGAGATCGATTCAATTGTTAGAGACCAGGATAATTTTCCAGAGGGCTGGAGAATCACTTCCAGAGGCAGCAGTAGGCAGGATGTCTTGATCAGAGGCAGATTCAGGGAGTGTGTGTGAGGGACTATGCAACAGCAACAAAGATTCTGGTGTAGGTTTCGAGTGCCGAAAGAGTCAGCTAGAGGAGGTTGAGTTATTCCACAAGAGGTTGCGCAAATCCTCAAACAGGTAGTTTGATTCAGCTAGAGGAGAGATCAATTCAGTTGCTAGAGACCAGGATAATTTTCCAAAGGGCTGGAGAATCACTTCCAAAGGCAACAGTAGGCAAGATGTCTTGATCAAAGACAGATTCAGGGAATGTGTGTGAGGGACTGTGCAACATCGGCGCAGAGGCCTGCGCAGGGGTCTTGGATAGCCAATTTGAGTGGCCAGATTGTTGCCAAATTGCTTGTGGAGAAGGGAAGAATTCCCTTCATAATTTTTCCAATGATTTTTCTGGAGAGGATTGCCAGTTTGGCATCCAGATTTGCACTCAAAAATTTTGCTGCTGAAGAATAATAATAAAACCCTCATTTGCTGCACCAGTTTTTCCACATTGGGTTTTTGTGGGGATATTTGTCCAAAAATAATGGTGTCAAATTTTATTGTGTGTGCTCTATTTTCACAGTTCTAGTTTTTATTTTCTGCAACATTTTTATTGTGAAGAAATTGTAGTGTGACTTATTCGTTATTTTGTCGTAACAAAATAAACTGCATAATTAATCAACTAGAAAAAGAAATTTCAGTCGCTGCATTTCAAGGAATTTTCGCAAGTACAAATGTCCAAGGTAAAATGGTATTTACATTTATAAATTGCTTGAATGTTTACCTTAGAACTATTAGTACATAACACTTATTGACTTCATCACTGTGTCTTGAAGCTGCAAAATGGACAGGGCTATCAATGAGTTGTCTGAGATAAGGATCAAACAATTTGTTTTAACATCAGATGATTGAGGTTTGAGTTGAAGCTCTTGCATTTGTGATGTTTAGCGTGACCTTTTTGGAGTAGCTTTGAGATATTCTAGTCATTATATAGTAGATCTGAAAACTATACTACAAGTAATTGTGAGCGGATTATAGAAGAAGGGCACATATGGCAGTTCGTCCTGTTGAAACAACAGACTCCTGTATTCAAGTTCAACGGTGTAAATAAGGCCAGCAAAATACACCAAACTGTATGACATCACTTGTGAGTTGTTCCAAAATCTGGAATGATAAAACATATTGCAGTGGCATATGAAGCTTTACAGAATTGGGTATGGTGAGCCATGACAAGGGTTGTAGGTAAAGAAGACGAATTTATATGTTGAAGGAGTAAAGTTATCATGTGACCTGGTGCTGAGGAAAGTACAAAGTGCCCAGGCCACTAGTCCTTTGAGGAGAACATAAAAGGATATAACAATGTATATTTATTATTTATATATGTTGAAGCGGTGGAAAGAATTCTGAGGGAAGACTTTAAATGTCTTGATTGTTGAGCCCTGGACTGACCTATTGATGAAGCCTTGAATTCTGAGGTTGGCCGATTTAAGGAAAATACACACACAAAATTTTCATAGAGCCAACCTATTGCAATGTCTTGGAGTTTATTTGTTTAATGGTTTGTCCACCCTCTTTAAAGAGCTATTGATATGATGGATTTGCTACTGAAGGGTTATTGAACATTGGAACCCACATACACAACCATATGTTGGAGGTAAATTTAGAGAGGAACCCTTTCCTTGTACTTGTTTGATGACTTAGAGCTGGAGCATGCACTTTGGAGACCACTTGTCCACATTTGAGGGGAATTAGGAGCTGGTGAATGACAACTTTAAAAATCGTACATGGTTGAGAGGGCCTTTGCAGGTAGGATGTTGCACCAAGAGCCACTTGTCCCCATTCATTTTGGAGAAAGCTTACCATTTTAGGGCTTTGTGCCCCTGATATTCTGTACATGTAGCATTAAAAGCCCATTTTGAATTATTAATGGTTGAAGATGATATTTTGCCCCCTCCCCCCCCCTCATAGGCTAATTTACGGAATATTTAGCTTAGAAAATGTTATTTCATTGTAATAATGAGTTGAGGTTCTCTCCTATAAATAGAGAGAGATATCACCTCATTTTCTTATGGAGTTTTGCAGGAGAAATCACATAGGCCGCCTAAAATTTTATGTGATTTCTCTCTTGTAAATTGGCTAAGGATATTTCAAGTTGAGCGAAATTTGTTGGGGAGGATATGTTAATTGGATGGTTCTCTCTTTTGGATGATTATTGGTGATTCTTTGGTGATACATGCCAATGTATTATAAGTATCTTCTTTCATCTTGTGCTTGTTGAATAATTAGGTTTTTATGAAATCCTCACCAAACTTTTGCTAATGTTTTATTATGGCTCTAACATCTCCAACCTATTGCAATGTCTTGGAGTTAATTTGTTTAATGATTTGTCCACCTTCTTTAAAGAGCTATTGACATGAGGGATTTGCTACTAAAGGGTTTTATTACACATTGGAACCCACATACATACGCATATGTTGGAGGTAAATTTAGAAAGGAACCCTTCCTTTGTACTTGTATGATGACTTAGAGCTGGAGCATGCACTCTGGAGCCCACTTCTCCACATTTGAGGGGGATTAGGGGCTGGTGAATGACAACTTTAAAAATCATACATGGTTCAGAGGGCCTTTGCAGGTAGGATGTTGCACCAAGAGCCACTTGTCCCCATTCATTTTGGAGAAGGCTCACCTTTTTAGAGCTTTGAGCCCCAAGATTTTGTACATGTGGCATTAAAAGCCCATTTTGAATTATTTTAGAATAATTAATTGTTGAAGATGGCATTTTGCCCCCCATAGGCTAATTTAGAGAATTTTTAGCTAAGAAAATGTTATTTCATTGTAATAATGAGTTGAGGTTCTCTCCTATAAATAGAGAGAGATATCACCTCATTTTCTTATGGAGTTTTGCAGGAAAAATCCCATAGGTTAGCTAAAAATTTATGTGATTTCTCTCTTGTAAATTGGCTAAGGATATTTCAAGTTGAGCGAAATTTGTCGGGGAGGATATGTTAATTGGATGGTTCTCTCTCTTGGATGATTATTGGTGATCCTTTGATGGCACATGCCAATGTATTGTATCCTCTTCGATCTTGTGCTTGTTGAATAACTAGTGTTTAATGAAATCCTCACCAAAATTTTGCTAATGTTTTATGGCTCTAACATCTCCTTGAACAAGATTCTCATCAAGTTTCTCTTGAGGAACCTAAGTGTATCTTCCTCCCTTTTAATCTCCAAAGAAGATAGAAGGACACTATGTTTTCAGGAATTGAGGAACCTCAGTATAGCCTCTCTTTCCTTGAAATCGCTTCCATCGGTCATCTTCCATAGATTTACTCCTTGACTAACTCCATATGCCCAAGAATTCATTGATACGCTAAAGCATTGATCCTTAATTCTCCATTACTTTATGCCTTTTGTAAATCATTCAAACAATTTTTCAAGGGTTCCACTCCACCAGGAATCTCATGGTTGTGAATGTTTGGGGATATTCTCTTTGAACTATAACCTTGATCACCCTAAAGAAAACTCGAAATCCTATCTTCTACCTAACCCTTATTAGTCAAATAATTTGATTGGTGGTGTGTGAAGTAGAAGATTTGGAGAGCTCTTGACTTTGGATCAGGCTATTTGATCTCTAAGATCTGCGGGGAAAATCCCCTGTGAGCCAAAGGAGAGCTAGCCAAAAGTGAGAAGAGGGTTGGTGAGGTTATAGTGACCCCCTTTGAGGTGCAATGGATCCTGAACTTCAACTTTTGGACTTTATCTAAAGAATTGTAAGATTTTTCTTTAGTAATGGAACCTCAATAACTCACTCACTGTCACCTCAACAACCTACCTTTGCCTCTTTAGGCTGGATCTCCTCTAGCTTTGGGGGGGATCCCTCCAAAATCATAATGACATAAACAATAAGGATCAAGGTGATATCACAAGTATCCCTAGTGATAAAGTTGTGTCTAAGAGAAAAAAGGAAATATTAGAGATGGAGGGATGAAAACTGCCAACATTCAAGGGTGATGGATTCAAGGAAATATTAATTTTGAGAGGATATCAAGAAGAAAGACCTTCCTTAGGTCGATTACTCAAAATAATGACTTAGGGGAGGAGGACTAATATTTAAGCATGGGTAGTATTCGACTAATCAAGGTAAACTGCAAAGTCAAAAGCCCACTAGATAGGATTCCTCAATAGGATTTCCCTTGGCCCAAGGATCGACTATGGCATAAAACAAACCAAGCATTTACTAAGGGAACCCCCTTAAGGCTCTGCCTAGCAAAGAGGCTCAATGATTACTTCACACCAACAAAGCATGAGATGAGGTTTACTGCCCTGATCTCTCCTTCCACGTGATTCCTTGCCCATCAGTGGATTGATCAAACTAAGCCTTGTGGTGATCTTGAATCACTTACAATTTTAAACCCTTTAAAATACTACATACATAACCAAGAAATGAAAACCTTCTAAGTTGAAACATACATCACATAATAAACCCAAAACCCTAATAAACACCAAGAAATATTTTCATTAAGCCCCAGGGAGAGGAATACTCCCACTATCCAACCATGAATTAGAAATTAGGAAGTCCTTCCTTTGTATGCAAGAGGAGAGAAACTTCCTTTACATTAAAATAACATTATTTGGGAAATTTCCTTAGATTTAGTAAGGAAATTCTAGATCTAGTCTACTTATAGAAACTAAAAATTAATAAAATAAGGTGGTTAAAGCCACATGTACTCTGCCAAATCATCTTTTTAAAAGTGGCATGCTAGTAGCTAACAACAACCCTGGCGGCACATTTTGTCATTCAATGCATGCATGGTCTCAAAAAGGCTCAAAAGACTTCCAAGATTGTCACTATTATCCAAGGTAGAGAAGTTTAAATGTGAGATCAATGTTTTTTAAGCAAAGGCCATGTTACACCTCATATAGCATGAGGTTTTCCCCAATTTGAAGACCCCACCCAATCAATTCTTTTAGGATGTCGTGGGATTTGGAGCCAAGGTGTTGGTGTGTTGATGCATGTTTGTTGGTGGATTATCACTTTTGTTTCCCTCATCATTCCATATTTTGGATGCTTGCATGTTGATCTTGATTAAGCATTATCCTTGGTTAGGGAATTGCATTCATATTCACTCAATTGACCCCTAGCACATACATGGACAAGGAAACATATCAACTAAGGGTTTTCCCTAAGTATTATGGATTATTATGTGATTGGATGCTCCTTGATGAAGTGAATTGGTTACCTTAAAATATTATGTATTCACATGGGTTCTTACACATGTTGGGGAGGAACACCCATCAACATAGGATCTTACACCTGTTGGGGTTCTTACACCTGTTGATCTTCTACAACATTTGGCACTCTTTTCTATGGATTACTTTGACATTATTACCCACCAAAAGGTGGGTAGCCCATAGGAGAATTTTTCTCCTCCTTGGATAGCTAGACAGCCAACAACATTAGTTGATCAACACATAACATGATGCTTTGATCCTCCACTTCTTTCTCTAGTCATATTTCTCTCTCCCATTTGACATTCCTTCTTGAAGGAGGGTGATTCATCCATCAACAAGTAGTTTAACCATTTTGAAATCATGTTCTTTCACTTAATGTTATGGTAATACTAATATGAATCAAGAGGAAAACTAGTTAATTGACCAATCTTGATTGTCTTCTTGTTCTCTCACTTCACCAAGGAGGTTAGTCTTTGAATCTAGTCCAATGGGAGCTCCTTTGAAGCCTTCGTGATTTTAGCAAGGGCACTATTAGGGAGGCATTGATTGAAGTAGTGTGTCCAAGGTAGTCTATACTTATCACTTTCCATCTTTCCACTTTTCATCTCCATTCTTCAAGTTGGTTGTGATTAGTCATTGAGATCGGCACCCTTCATCCTCATCCTTGAGTTTTAACCTAGAAAACTTAGCCTTGGAGGTTTGTTCGCCATGTGTTATATTCTTTCCATGACTAGCCCCATGCAAGAAGCCGTGGGGTTAGAGGGGGCGCGACCAGCCCCCCCTTCTTTGAGCTGGGCGCAGTGGGGGGCGATAGCCCCCCTGGATGGGGTCCGGGGCATCGCCCCGGGAAAAAAACAATTTGGACCCTATATTAAGTGGACAGACCTACCTATGGTTTTTTGCATGTGTTTTGCACATGGTTTTGGGCATGATGGTTTTCTACCCATGGTATTTTGTAGATCTGGTGAAGGGAACTACGGTTATGTTCTAATCCACGGTTAATGGATTGGGGTTTATGAATGCTTCGGCATGTATATTTATGTATTGTAACATTGAAAGGAATATAATGAAAAAACAATCTAGTAGTCCCAGTTTTGGGATCCAAGGGAAAATCTCTTTGTATTTGTTTTGTGTTTCTCGCCATTGTATATTTTTTGTTTTTAAGAATTTGTTTGCAGGTAATTTATGTACAGGGTTAAAACCTACAAGGTCGAAGCAACTAAAAGAAAGGTAAAAGCATAAGAAAGCCACAATTAAAAAAGAGGATAAAATGCAAAATATGGTTGGGACATTTGTTTAGCGCATTTCTACCCCCCTTATTAGCCATCACCCAGTTCCTCAAGCAAATGATACTTCATCCACAAAATGGAACTCTTGTGTTGGCCCAACCCTAATTAGCGATAAATTGACTCATCTTAAATGGGTAATGGAAAATTTTGAAACCAATCTTGGTCTCCTCGGATATGCACCCAAATAGAGATAAATCATAAAACGTAAAAGGTGCACTAGAGGGGTGGAAAAGCAAGCCAAAGAAAGATGTAACTCATTCCTCCATCATTGCTCTGTCCTTACTGTTATAAACATTTTTGGGCACTGCAACCCCAAGCATAAATGTCCATAAACCAAAGGCTCCTAAATCCCTAAAGGTGTTGTTCCAACCCCTAAAAGAACAAGGTCAACTGATTACATCATCTCCCAGAAGTTCTCCATGAAAAACCACTCAGAACTGGTCAAAACTGGACCATTTCACCTGCTCCATAGGCAAAGTGCGTTGCATCCCACCTAAATACACACAGTAGATGCATTGCATGTCAAAAAGCCCTTCTATCGGGTGCGATGGGCGAGAAGGGACAAATGGCAGGGTCAATCCGCGAGGTGGAGAAGCATGGAATCTTCCAGAAACTTCTCCTGTGACACTTGCCTCTCTGAATTCGACCAGGGATGAGTAAGAGATCATCAATCTCCAAGTGGAATCAAGAAATATCAGAGGGGAGACACTAATCAAATCTCAAAAGCTGACTCACCTCCCTTGCAGACATCTATATATGTATCCCTCATCCCAGAGATCCAAGAGGCTGGAATTTTGTATCTTGTAAGGAAGTGCTGCTGGTTTATTGGTGCAACATCATAGTGTTGGGTGATCTAAGCTTTTCATGAGGTGAAGAAGGGCTTACTTGCTGAGAGGATGATGCTGGGTCAGAACAATTGGTTGTAATTCTCTTGGCTCTTTCTTGATTATCAATAAAGCTATTCAAGTTTTCCTCCATATACTTGTGTGATTGATGTTTTATGCATTTGTATGGTTAATATACATCTGATCCTATATTGGTTATGATAATAGATCTATGTTCTCGTATAGTGTTATGTTGCTTTGATTCTACAGGTACTCTGTGAAGCTGGGTACACAAGTAAGCAAGTAGCAAAGGACTATCATAAGAGAGAGGAATCGAGCAAGGAACCAAGCGCAAGACAGAGGTTGGTCTCTTTTATTCTTCTCTCATCTATCTCTCATAAAGGAAAAACGAAAGTAGTTTTAAGTTTGTTTGTTTCTAAGGTAGCTACCAGCCTTAGTGGGATTAGCAGCTCTGTGTAGACACTATTCCCGGTAACAAAATGGCGACTCCGCTGGGGAGCGAGTAGATTGTTTGTTCATCTACATTTGTTTACTTTATAAACTTACAGACGGAGCCTGAAGTCAAGCCAGCTAGCCTTCGAACTGCATTTGCTATGCAAGTGCAAAGTAGATCAATGCTGCTTCAGTCAATCTCCGGGTTTTGTTTATGAATTAAACAATTGATTTACAAGCTCTCTAATTGCCCTTGTGGTGGCTCTAGTAACCTCCTTAGATCTACCCCTGTGATTGATTTACTGATTACCACTTGCTCGGCCAAAATCCCTGAACTGAACTGCAAACTGTGACCCGGAACCCAATCAAAGTCTCGTCCCTGGTCCAGCGCACTGTCTGTTATGTGAACTTCAAATTTAGTGCACTTCCCGAGTGTAGTAGGTGCGTTGCATTTCAATTTCACTGTGTTACAGGTGCGCTGATCAGACAAGGCTTTGTTCCCAAATTTTGGTTTCTGTGTTCACTCTTTTCAGATCTATTCAGGAGTTTTGCTGCCTGTAGTCAGTACACCTCTGTTTGAAACCCCTTTCCTTGCTGATATTCCACCTCCATTGTGCAAAGAACTGTAAATGTTTTTATGTATTTTTTGAGTCATTTTCAGTGCTCCTTAACAAAGAAGTAACGTAGTTGTACTGTCGTTTCTTGATTTGCAAGTGTCTCAAGTGTCGTTTTTAGTCATAGAAGAGAATCTGATTGTTCTTGATAGTCGATTACCCTGTTACTCTTGTATTTGATCTAAATTAGTAGTTTTTCTAGTGTCGAAAGCAAGTTTTCAATTCCAAATTGCAAAGTGTTGTCATTGTCCTCATTTTGTCTTGAAAAGAAACTTGTTAGTAATTGTCGCTTTGAAAAATAATTCAGATTTGCGCATTAGCTTTCTTTTTATCATTTACACATTAAGAAGGCTAAAAACAAATACATGCATGAGCATTTGCATTTAGACTATTTGTTGGTTTGATTTAGGACAGTGCATATAGTGTGTGCTCTTTGCTCTTTGTTGAAAGAATGCCATCTATCTTTCCTTAGTAGCTAAGATTTTCATTTGCAAAAAGAAGACTAAACGACTGTTTATCATCTTAGATTGCATTTTAGGAATTGTACATCCACATCACGCGATGAACCTGAAAGGCAAATTTCTTAAGCAAGATCAACTATAAAATAAATTTAATGAATCTAAAAACGCTTTGGAACCTAATGCACAACATCTAGAAGTCTAGGCTAGAGACGTATTCCGGCGTCGTAAAGCCTGGTAACTGTTGTTTTCACTGTTGGTTGGGTGATTCCTCCACTTTGAGGCGATAAGTGCCAGTACGGACTTGTGCTCCCACGTACCGTCGAGTATATTTTGGGAGACCACAATAGGCTTAATCCTTTATCCATAAGAAGTCGTGTCTGCCGCCCTATCGATCTCAATGCACTGAACACAGCATTCGGGAAGATTGACTGTCGTACCGTAAAAAGTATTCTGCAGTTTTGCGATTGGTTTGATAATCCCTCTGTCTAGATTTCCAGAGCAGTCCCTTTCGTTCCTTTTCAGACTCCTTAACGGAAAAGGTCCATCTGAGAACTTGTCACTTCAGGCTCATTAAAAATCGAAGGCGACTAGAGTCATCTTTTGTTTTTTCTCGACTCTTAAAAATTGAAAAAGCAAGTTGTGTCAAAGCGTCTAAAATTCATCTAATTCGGAAACATACTTCCCCTTGATTTTTAGTTGATCGAGTAATCCGCAATCGTGGAAGAAAGTCAATTGAAACCCCGTCGTTCGCGGAGGCTTATGAGTCAACCGTCTTTGTCTCCGGAATCGAAACTATTACGGACAAAGCAAACTCGTTTAACCGGTTCCAAATCCCCTGGTAAAGTTAGAACAAGTGTTCCAACAACATCAGAGACTCCAGTTACTCCAAGCATTTCTGGTATCTCTGCCTTTATAAAAGAAGTTCAACAGCCACCGAAGGACAGTAGCATTGATCCTAGTGTGAGGGTAAACACTTGTGTTACTGAACCAATTCCATCTACCACTGATTCGGAGGGTGTTATTCCCCGAGCATTTGTCGCTGCAGATTCCATACCTTCTTCGGCACCAGAAATATTTTACGAACCAAACGGTCTACCTCTTCCACCTGGTCTGATTGCTATAGAAGAGATTGTAGAGGATCCTCCATCTAGTACTCCATCGCAATTTGGAGTCGGGATCGCTCTGTATCCTTCTTCATCAGAAATTAGTCTACCGCCATCGGAAGCTCCTGTAGAATCGCTAGGCAATCTTTTAGATAGACTAGAAATGTCTGAACAACCGTTGACATCTAGGACTGTGTCGTCCGACACAGCGACGGCAAAACTTCCTGCTGTCACTCCGACAATGTTCGCTGGTATACCATCTGTCCCAACTAGCTCTCAATCGCTAGAAGGGGCCCACTCAAGGGCTATTTCGACAGGATGGTCCGTTCCTGTTTGTTCATCCGGAATAGTATCAGGAAACTCTTATGTTGAGTCTCAACAAATTGATCCTTTAGGGTGTCAATTTGGGCAGTCCGGTCCTCAAGGGCAAACAATTCCTTTAAGTACCGGATTACCGCCGTATGGGGGGCAGTATACCCTTTCATTGTCTCCTCCGGGAGGACAACCATACGGGAGTTCACAACAAAGTTCAGGTTATGCTGGAATTACATCTAGCGGTTGGGTGCCAATACTGCCTCAACAACCAAGAGTTGTGTATTCGATGCAACAATGTTTACCTATGTCAAATATACCAACTACGCCAGCTATTGTGACGGTGTCGCAAGTACAAGCGCTGCCTGTTGTATGTCAACCTCAGGTTTCTCAGGTTGTAATGCAACAGCCCCTTGTCCCTGCGACTCAACCACAATCGCCAACTAGTGGAATGACACAAGCCCAAACGGGTACAATTACCCCACATCTTGGTCAAACGGTCAGTATTGGACAACAGAACATGGCTTCGCAACCATGGCTGGTGCAATACCAACAACCGCAATTCCAACAGGTATACCAAGGATCTGAGCAACAAATCTTTGCAAATAGTGGGCAACCGTATATTCAAAACGGTCAAAATCAACCATTCTACAATGGTTATGCCCATCAACCTTACCAAAGTTACCAGCATCAAATGCATTATGCTGGTATGCAAAGACCAACTGCTCAGGCGATTCCATCTTATCCTGGGTATGCTTCGCCTAACCTGAATCAACAGTTACCCTTCGTGGCGACTTTAGAGTTACCGGTTCTAAATCGGTTAATAAACGATCCAATCGCCTACGCCCCTTGGTGGCCAGCGATCCCACATAAACTCCCGTCAGATATTCCTAAATTTAATGGAAATCCGGGTGAAGATCCGTCGAATCATGTGATGACCTTTCATCTGTGGTGTTCATCAAACACCCTAAACGATGATTCGATTAGGCTTCGCCTTTTTCAGAAGACATTAACTGGTCCAGCAGCAAAATGGTATATCAAATTACCCAGAGCTTCGTTTGATAACTTCAGTACGCTAGCCACAACCTTTTTAACCCATTTTCAGTTACCGATAAGGGACGAAACAGGAACGGAACTTCTTACCAATTTCAAGCAAACAACGGCCACTCACATATCCGATCATATTCATGAGTGGCGACGTCATCGTAGAATGGTAAAAACATATGTTCCTGATCAGCTTTTAGCTGAATGGTTTATTAAGTCATTATTGCCTTCCATCACGGAAGATGTGGCAAAAGGGGGAGTCGTCACCGAAGAGCAAGTTATCGCTCGTGCGCAATATTTAGACTTGATTTACACTCAGTCTGGCACGCTCTACGATAAAATACCTGACGCTCCCAGACCGGAATTTTCGGTTCCCCCTCCTCCTAAATCGAATAATGACTCTCATGCTGGCGATGGCGTGATTGGCGCGACAGACACGAAATCGACAAAGGCTACATCTAAAAAGGCCCGTAAGATTTCCAGTCAAAATGCGAAGGAAGAACTTCTCGCCTCGGAAGTAAATGCCATCTCGACAGATAAAGGCAAAGAAACCAAGCAACCAGGAGGCAAGAAGAAAAACAAAGGGAAGAAGAAGAAACAGGAGGAATCATCACCTGAAAAATCTTCTACAAACCCTACTGGAAATAGGAAACCAAAAAATCCATGCTTTATATGCGATGAGGATCATTGGACATCAGATTGTCCGTATAAAGCTGAGCTTAGAAAATTCTTCAAGAATTCAAAAACCTCAGCAGTATTAACTGATCCGTTTCTGAATCCAGGAACAAATCTGGTTGACAGTGGAAATGCTTCCCCGTCCCAAGTGCTGATGTTGTCGGTTTCAAAACAGCAAAATGATGCTTTGATATCGACAAGGAACAAAGATTACGGGAATCCACAGCTGTCGAACAACAAGGATAAAGATCAACCTAGTAGTTCGACAACAACTTCAACAGAAGTTGCGCCACCCATCATTCCTAAACTGACAATAAAACCGCCAAAGGGAGTAGTACACAAGTCGACATTAATCCTCGTGCCAGAGCAACACAGCATTATAATATAGTGGAAGATCTGGCCCAATCACCATCCGCTATGTCGACACTTGAGGTACTACAAAATTGCCCATCCCAAAAGCAAGCTTTATTATCAGCTATCGGTGGGATAGACCCAAAGGATTCTAATCTTGTGTCCTTTAATCATAAAGGATACAATCCTCAGTTACCAGCTCAACTAGCTTTCTTCATTCAAGTGAAAGCCCTCAACAAAACTGTTCATCGAACAATTATTGATGAGGGGGCATCTACATGTATTATGTCGATGAGTTGTTGGAAAACTTTAGGATCTCCAACCTTGTCACGATCTTCGACAACATTAAAAGCATTTGACGGACGAACGTATACCCCATATGGTATTCTAAGTAACTTGCAAGTTGAACTAGGGGGGAAAACAATAGAAATATATGTCGAAGTAATCGACGGAAACCTCGATTACAACATCCTACTGGGAAGACGATGGATATATGCTATGGCTGCTGTTGTGTCAACCTATTTTAGGAAGATTGCATTTCCCTTTCAAGGAGGGATTACAATCGTCGATCAACAAACTTTCCTCCCCAATGGTTCCCAAGTTACGGGAAGCATTCCGATGATCCATGGAAGCCCCCATTCGCTTCAAAATATCGGAGTAGGCCTACTAAAAGACCCTATATTAATGGGGACTTTTTCCCTTCCGCCTCCAATCAATCTGGCGAAAGTAGCATCGGTAGGAACCTGCAATATGATATCTTCGATTGAAAAGATCTCAGAAAACGATATAAACATGGATCATACGCAGGTATTGCCTCCAAGCCCAATAGAAATATTGTAGCAATCAATGTTTCTAGCATGGGAGGCAAACCCAAATCAACGCTCATCAAGCGCTTAGATAGATAGGTCTACGGAATATGGTACCCCTTCAGATCCTTGGTCGCAAGTACATTACACCAACGAAGGAATTGTTCAATCAATGGTAATTGTAAAGAAGATACTCCTGATGACCTTCATCATCCTTCAGTTTTTATTTCCTATCAAATACTGTAAACACGGTGGATTCCGAGCGAAACATGTCCAATATTGAAGAGACTATCGCCATAAATATCTCGACCAAAACAGATGTTGTAGAGAATATTTATGTTGGCAAATGTTGTTCTCCTTCCGAACTGGAATATATAACGCTCTTTTTCGCGAATTCAGAGATGTCTTTGCTTGGTCATATGATGAAATGCTAAGCATCGACTCGAGTATAGTTGAACACGAAATTAAGATGTACCCAGATGTCAAACCAGTACGACAACGGCTACGGCAAGCGCACCCCAAGAAAGCCGCTGCCATCAAGGCAGAAGTTGAAAAGCTTCTCCATGCTGGTTTCATTTACCCGGTTCCTCTAACTGATTGGGTATCGAACATTGTTCCTGTCATGAAAAAACAAGGAACAATTAGAGTGTGCGTCGATTATAGGGATGTAAATCAAGCTTGTCCAAAAGACAACTACCCTACACCCTTTATTGACCAGATAATTGATGAATGCGCCGGATGCGAAATCTTTTCATTCATGGATGGATTCTCCGGGTATAATCAAATAAATATCCGCCCACAGGACCAGTCAAAGACTGCATTTATTTGTCAGTGGGGCACATTCGCATATCGCAAATTACCCTTTGGTTTAAAGAATGCAGGGGCAACATTTCAGAGGGCAATGAATTATGCCTTCCATGACATCAAAAACATCGTTCAACCATATCTCGACAACCTTCCGGCTCATTCGCAAAAGCGGACTGATCATCTGCAGCATTTAAGAGCGATATTTCTACGTTGCCGACACTACAAGATACGACTCAATCCACACGAATGTGTGTTCTGTGTCAATTCTGGTCGTTTACTTGGCTTTGTAGTCTCAAAGGACAAGATTCGTCTCGACCCATGTAAGGTTCAGGCAATCATAAATTTGCCTCCACCTTCGAATTTGCTTCAGATTCAGAAACTCCATGGGAAAGCAAACTTTCTGAGGAGGTTCATTCCAAAGTACGCCGAACTTGCTAAAGGTTATACACGTCTATTAAAAAAGGAAGTGTCCTTCGTCTGGGATCAGGTCGCGCAAGCTTCCTTTGATGCTTTGAAAGAATCCCTAATGAAAGCATCATTAATGTACACTCCTGATTATCAAAAAGACTTTAACCTGTATCTCGCTGCAGCGGATACAACCATCGCAATGGTTTTAGTTCAAGAAGACAACGGAATTGAACATCCTATATATTATTTAAGTAGGAACTTAAATGATACAGAAAGCAAATATTCTTATGTTGAAAAGCTAGCGCTCGCAGCTGTTCAAGCGATACAGAGATTTCGACACTATGTCCTCTTCCGAAAAACTACCATTCTGTCAGATTGCAACCCCATGACTTATATATTGTCGCGACAGTTGCTGGGGGGAAAATATTCAAAATGGATAGCAATTCTACAAGAGTTTGATCTGGAATTTGTAAAATCCAAGTCAAAGAAAGCCCTGGTTTTCGCAGAATTATTATGCGATCTCCCATCGTCGTCCAACGATGAAACATCCGAAGAAACAATCGTGGATGAATCTTTGTTTCTGATATCTTCAAGCAATCCGTGGTATGGAGATATAATCATCTATCTCCAAACCCAAAAATATAGGCCTAACACCTCCCGCTCCGAACAAAAACGTATTCGATACCAATCAAAAGACTACATGATCGTCGGTGACACGCTTTACCGTCGTGGTGTCGATACAGTTCTGAGGAGGTGCCTCACCCATGAGGAAGCCGAAAAAGTCCTGAATGATTGCCATTCAGGCGCGTGTGGGGGGCATCAATTTAGTTACGCTACGACGCAAAAAAATTTACGAGCAGGATACTTCTGGCCAACAATGTTCAAAGATTGCATAACCGCAGTCAGAAGTTGCCATGCCTGTCAAATTTTCGATAGCAAAACCAGAAGACCACCCGCACCTCTGCAGCCAATAGTTGTTGTTGGGCCATTCGCCAAATGGGGCATCGATTTCATGACATGTAACCCCACCTCGACCGGGGGCATGGGTATATCATAGTCGCAGTGGACTATTTTACCAAATGGGCTGAGGCGATGCCTACATTAGATAACACTGGTGAAACAGCTGCCCTTTTCTTTTTTAATCATGTAGTTGTCAAATTCGGCGTTCCACAGGCTATAGTCACAGATCATGGATCGCATTTTCGCAATCACATGATGGCCGAATTAGCTGCCAAATTAGGGTTGTCTCACGACAGCTCTACTCCATACTACCCGCAGGCCAACGGACAAGTTGAAGCAATCAACAAAGTCCTGAAACGCATGCTGCAAAGGATGATTGGAGTCCACAAAAGGAGTTGGCACCTGATCCTATACTCGGCCTTGTGGGCATACCGAACATTGGTAAGGAATACAACCGGGTTTACACCTTTCCAACTAGTGTATGGCCTAGAAGCAATCTTACCAGTTCAGTGTGAAATCTCGTCCCTCAAACTCGCAAGCGACCTTCTCCCTGGAACTTCAGAAGAGGAGGCTCGTTTCTTGGAACTAATCCAATTGGATGAAACCCGTCGTGATGCCGCTTTGGCTAACGAAGCCCATAAGAAACGAGTCAAGGCGCAGTTCGACAAGAATGTCAAACCCCGTGTCTTCTCAGAAGGTGACTTGGTCTTACTTTATGACCAAGAATCCGATAAATTGGGAGCAGGTAAATTCAAGTCTTTATGGATGGGCCCCTATCAAGGTTGCATGAAACGGGGAAACGGGTACGAGTTTCCGAAACAGGAAGCGATACGAAACGCGACCTCCCCAAATTTTGGAAACGGGGAAACGCGAATATATATATATATAAAACATGTGCAATCATAAAACATATATGATACATTCTAATTTATTACATTATGATAAAATTGTCAATTGTCAATGCATAAACTATAAGTATCTAAATTTACATCACATTTACTCATGAATAATCACATAATGAAAATAGAAATATCCAAAATCAGCCACGAGAAATTTCTAATTTTTTGTCTCGTGCTTGATTGGGAGTCTCCTCCTACATAGTTGAATGACCTTAGTGCTCTTGACTAAATACAAGTTTCATACCCTAGTACCCAACATTCTCTTGATTATTGGGAGTCTCCCCTGCATAGAGGGCTTTGTTCTCTCGATTAAATACAAGTTCCATACCCTAGTACATGATAAAATCCAATGGAAACATTGCAATCCCCCCAATCCTGAAATCCTGAAAAACAGATAAGTCTGCTGGATTTTGAGTGAGATCTAAAATTCTACTTTCTCCATATGAAATCCAATGAGGGCGAAACCACTCTCAAACATCCTGAGTCATTTCATGGTAATGTTAAAAATTTAAGTAAAAGGATGAAAATGAAAAATAAAGGAGAATATCACTTTTACTTTAAGAATTTAACATTACCATGAATTGCATATCAACACTAGGGCAAAAGTTCACTTTTATAACTTTAGACAGGCATCTGGAAGCAACTAGAAGTCACTAGGCTAACGTAAGAATAGATTAGAAAACAAATAATAATAAAAAAAATTAAAAAAACACAAGTAAATGCTGAAACGTGGGTCGTATGGCCCTGAAACGCATTTCAGGCCGTACTGGCCACGTTTCAGTTTCGTGAAACGTGGCAGTATGGCCTGAAACGCGTTTCAGGGCCGTACCAAACGTGTTTCAGCGTTTCGTACTCGTTTCCATACAGAAACGCCCTCCTACCCCACGTTTCCTGCAACATAGGCCCCTATATTGTTAAGCGAGTGTTAGCAAAAGGAGCCTACGAGTTAATGGATTATGATGAGATTCCATTGGCACAACCTCGTAATGGGTTGTACCTTAAGCGTTACTATGCATGATTCAGTGTGGTAACCTATATGCTTTTGTTACATTTTTGTTTTCGCTAAGGGTAATCGTTTTGGTCAAGTAAATCCACTTTTTACATTTGTCGCAAATGTCGAACCTATTGGAATCTTTTGTTGGATATGCCGACGGAGCAAGTCGTAGTTCGCGGAACCTATCTTTTGCGGCCTGGGCCATTTTTGATCCAAGCGACGAGTTAGTAAGTTTCAGAGGGGTATGTATTGGTCGATCAACGAATAACATCGCTGAATATAGCGCGTTGATAGAACTTCTCTCTGATGCCATCACACATGGCATACGCCGATTGGTCGTCAGGCTAGACTCGCAGCTCGTCATACTACAGCTCACTGGTATCTACTCCGTCCGAAATCCAGCTATCTATCGCATGTTCCTAAGGGTCAAGATTTTGGAAAGACAATTTGATTTTATTCAATATCAGCATATTTCCAGAAGCTTAAACACATTAACTGACTCATTGGCAAATTATGTGTTAGATAGACATTTGCAACATTTATAAAAAGAAGCATCTCATCAATATTTGCATTCGGATCATGTAACTTAACCAAAATAAAACTCCGAAAATCAAAAATATATATATAACTGTTTATGGTTTACACATAATGTTCTGTAACCAAGACAAAATTGGTCAAATGACCCAAAACTCAAAACACTAGGGGGCACCCTAGTCTAATGATGCTGGTGATAACAAGTCACCGCCTATGCAATCATGCATAAAAGCCTAGTCCATCGACTTGGCACGCCAGTAGTATGTCGCTGCAACCTCAAAGGCAGCTCGTCAGTCCTCACATCTGGAATACCGAGAGTGAGGCCCTCGACCTGATCCTGTAATGCTGAAAGAGTCTCGGCCACATCAAGGTCGCGAAGGATAGCCCTTCCCACAGCCTCTCCTGCTGGAGCGGCAGCTGGCACTCTCAGGCGTACTACTGGCCGAACGGGACCAACATCTGCATGAGCACATGAGTTCTGATTAGTCTTGATAGAATAAAGCACAAGGACATTATAAAAGAGAAACGATAAACAGAAATATGGTCAAGAATTTACCAATGGCACCCCACTGCTCGCCAGCCGGCAGTACCAAATCCGGGTCACCCCGGAAGTCCATACCAGCATATGGGTACTCGGAAAAAACCATCTCCTGACGATCGAACCACCCGAAGAAGGTATCAGAAAAGGAAATCTGAGACTGACCAGCATGCCTGGACATATGGTCGACCCATCTCTGCATCCGTGGTTCAGTCGGTGGAGGTAAACCAAGTGCAATATACTGCGGCTGCATCAGTGGTATCTTTTCCAAGGCGAAGGCGGTCAAAATAGAACCATATCCAAAGTTCTTCAATCTTCCGTTTTTCACCTTGGTCAACTGTTCTTTCATCACAAGGAGTACTGCATCACACCAGTTGAACACCTTCGGTTCGAGACATTCTAAGGCATACTGCATATAAGACCAGTTGGCCACATGAAGAGCCGCACCACCAGCCATCCTACCAAAGGTGAACAGAATGGTCCTCAAAGACCTATCAGTGACATCTCGGATGATGATCTTGCCGTCTTTACTCGGCTGAGATCCCTCTCTGCAATACCTGCGAACATAATCTCTCACAGATTCGCCTCCACGGGCCGAACCTGATAAAGAGATAGGGGCACCCCGCCTCGATAAGCCGATCAAAAAATAGATGTCCACGACAGTCAAGGGGATGGATTTGCCCCTAATCTGGAACACCTAGCTGGTAGGGTCCCAAGCATTGAGCAAATACTGCAGCAAGTTGATTTGTTGCCTCATGCTAGAGATGCGGAAAAACTTCAGCAGGCCACAGTTCCGCAGTGCATTTACTGTAGCCGGATCATGTAAAGCAAGCATGTCCTCTTCTTCATGCTCACGTTCTCGCCATGTAATGGTCATTTTGCTCCAATAAATCTCTGAAAACAAACAAAAATTTCCATTAAAAACTGTGCACAAATTTCCCTCCTTGAGCCCTTCGCACCTCCAGCTTTGTCCTGGGTGCGTTGCATGCCAACTGTCCAGTGAATAGGCCAACATGCAATGCACCTTTCGATGTAGAAAGGGTGCGCTGGAGCCAGAGCGAGTTTTTCAAACCCCAGAGGCTCAGAAAAACCAGAAATCAAGCTCAAAATGCAAAATGGAAAAGATGAAATGAAGGAGCTCAAGTTTAGCTCCTACCTGGTCCAGACGGCGCCAAAATCGTCCACAGAATCTCCAGAAATCAGCTGGTGAAAATCTGGGGGGGAAAGCACCTCCAAAGCTCCAACAAGCCAAAGTTCAAATGAAATGGTAAAATGAAGGGTAAAAGCACTTTTAAATTACTTTTTACGTAATTAAAGTAAAATATTAGTGTCTTAACTCATTTTTCAAACATATATTGTTCATTTCTAACTAGTTTGATGATGCAATTGAGCATGCAGTGCAATCTTTGAAGGAACAAAGCTATTAATGGTAAAGTCAGGAAATGACCGTTATTTCGAGCAGTTTTAACGCGGACTTCATGCTCGTTAAAAAATAAACATAAGCAATGAGCAAATGTTTCCCCCACCGTTTAAGCTCATTAAAAAATGAACCAATTTCCAGTAAATAACCATCGTGAATGTAGTACTTCAGCCTTTGAAGCCTTGGTCGTGTTCTCATCGCCACCTCCACTTGATTGTTTACCCCTTTTGAGGAACAACTGCGAAGAGTGATCTTGTTAGCCATCCTTGTGACACTGCCGTGATTGGAAAATTCCAAACCTTACTTGGAATCAGCTACTACCCGAATTTAAAACTCATTCCTCAAAGACGAGTCTCCTTTAAGCTCTTTTCAACTGACTCATAAAATATGAAAAGATTGCCGAGCCATTAGCCTATCCAACTCGTTAAAGTGACCGGAAGTGCTATCCCTCCTTTAGATTTTAATCTTTTTGGACCTGAGGGATTATTACACAAAAAGATCGAGCGCTTGTTTTGTTCGGCTCGTTAAAAGTACCGAAAATTCATCCCTTCTGTATTGTTTTATACTTTTTCGGACCTAAGGGATTAGATGACGAAAAAGGATTTTTGGAGTTTCCTTTACATCCCTTTTCAGACTCTCTAAAATTGAAAAGGATTGAGTTATCTTTGTCGTTAAACTCGTTAAAACCTAATAGCGACAAACTTGTCCATAACAGACAAGAACGAGTTTCACTATCGCTAGGCTCGTTAAAACATAGCGATGGGTTTGCCCGAAGGGCAAATTATAGAACAAGCATATGTTATCGTCCTCAAGCTTGACAAAAATAAAGAGGTACTGGTCAGCAATGACTGGGGAAAAATTGGGAAGAAAACTTGAAGAAACTTTGTTGGTAGCAAGTCGCTCTTGAACATGACACTTTCACTCCGCATCCAAGTCGGGTTGGGTTGTTCCATTCACTGGTCACATCACCATGGTTCCATCACACCATCCACATTTGGGGTTAATGCTACCAATCCATCATGTCAGTGTCGCCGATATGTTCAAGAGAAGTCACTCAGAGAATTCACCTGTGTCTCACCCGCTGCAATACATTTACGCTCCATTCTTTCATGACCGCCACCCTGAACCTTATATCACCAGATCGTTTTCACCTCCATTAAAATCATTTGCTCCGTTCCGTGTCATTGATGTGGGATTCATTAAGGCCCTCCTATGACGGATCGTTTCTTGTCGACATCAGCTCATTATCCAAGAAGTCGATCTAGGAACAACCCTTTCAGTACTTTGAAGCTTGCATGCCTCAATGGCAAGTTTCTCACTTCCGGCGACAGGTTTACATCAATGGCCTTCGACCGAAAGATTTTGCGTGGTGTTCGACGCCAAGTCCCTTATTCACACCACGTGAATTGTACTGCAGTACCTTGAGGATCATTATCATTATCGGTGATTCCTCTCGCGCCTGTTAACAGCTTACATCATTGGCTGGTAATTAGGCGATGTCTTTCCATGTTCGACTCCAGAACATCTCTCACATGGATCGACTTGTACTTTGAGTGAAGATCGAACGAGATTGAAGACCCCAGATCTAGTTTCATCCATCCAGGCTGCAATATATATTCAGGAAAATAAAGACATTAAATGTACATCATTGATGCACAGATAATCATCCAATCTAAGGGATGATGGCTCTACCAGAATCATCAGTCTACACTCAGACGATTGTCTGTCTCATGTACATGAAAAATGAATTTATAAAGCTGAGCATGGGAATGCCCGCCTCAGCTAGATCATGAAAATATTATGAAGATAATGTATTGTATTGTATCTTATTACAGGTCTCCTTCCAGCTTGAAAGAACTTCGGATCCTCATGATAAAGCATTTCACCCGACATCAAAAAGATTAACGACCTCATGCTTTAGGGGGCAACTGTTATAGACATTTTTGGGCACTGCAACCCCAAGCATAAATGTCCATAAACCAAGGGCTCCTAAGTCCCTAAAGGTGTTGTTCCAACCCCTAAAAGAACAAGGTCAACTGATTACAGCATCTCCCAGAAGTTCTCCATGAAAAACCACTCAGAACTGGTCAAAACTGGACCATTTCACCTGCTCCATAGGCAAAGTGCGTTGCATCCCACCTAAATACACACAGTAGGTGCGTTGCATGTCAAAAAGCCCTTCTATGGGGTGCGATGGGCGAGAAGGGACAAATGGCAGGGTCAATCCGCGAGGTGGAGAAGCATGGAATCTTTTAGAAACTTCTCCTGTGACACTTGCCTCTCTGAATTAGACCAGGGATGAGTAAGAGATCATCAATCTCCAAGTGGAATCAAGAACTATCAGAGGGGAGACACTAATCAAATCTCAAAAGCTGACTCACCTCCCTTGCAGACATCTATATATGGATCCCTCATCCCAGAAATCCAAGAGGCTGGAATTTTGTATCTTGTAAGGAAGTGCTGCTGGTTTATTGGTGCAACATCATAGTGTTGGGTGATCTAAGCTTTTCATGAGGTGAAGAAGGGCTTACTTGCTGAGAGGATGATGCTGGGTCAGAACAATTGGTTGTAATTCTCTTGGCTCTTTCTTGATTATCAATAAAGCTATTCAAGTTTTCCTCCATATACTTGTGTGATTGATGTTTTATGCATTTGTATGGTTAATATACATCTGATCCTATATTGGTTATGATAATAGATCTATGTTCTCGTATAGTGTTATGTTGCTTTGATTCTACAGGTACTCTGTGAAGCTGGGTACACAAGTAAGCAAGTAGCAAAGGACTATCATAAGAGAGAGGAATCGAGCAAGGAACCAAGCGCAAGACAGAGGTTGGTCTCTTTTATTCTTCTCTCATCTATCTCTCATAAAGGAAAAACGAAAGTAGTTTTAAGTTTGTTTGTTTCTAAGGTAGCTACCAGCCTTAGTGGGATTAGCAGCTCTGTGTAGACACTATTCTCGGTAACACTTACATCTGTACACATGACTTTGGACCTCCATTAGCCGGTATCATGGTTATGGCACATTGTCCTGAAGCCTTTCCCACTCCGCAACAACTATTTTCACACACACCTATGGATTGATGTGATAGCCTAGGACATGTCACTTTCCCTTTGAGGATAGAAACATCTAATAAGGTTATTCACCTAGCTATCCATCAAAGAGAGAGGTAAGTTGTTTACAATACTTTATCTAGTTAAACATTTGAAGGTGAGCTTTGTGTGAAGTATTCTTGTGTCCCTAACATTAGGTATGGTCCACTATGGTGCATTGTTGATTATTGTTAGTAATGATTGTCGATTTCACTTGATATTAACAGGATTTTGTCAGGTGGTATTGTCAGCGATAGAGGCCTCTTGGGAGATTATTCTCATCCCTTTTAGCAACGTTCCACAAGTTGTTTTAGCTAATTTAGAGACATTGTTAATCTAGTGTTGCCCACCCAGAGGAGAGTGTTCGATTATGAGATGGTTCCACATGGTACTTGACACTCTTGAGTACTGTAGATGATGAAACACTAAGCCATAGAGGCTTGGTGTTGGATTTGTTGATGATGTGCCCAGATGGACCCAAGATTCCCCCAGGCTGGCCTTGACACTATTTGATGGAATTGCTTGTTCCAGAGCCCGAACGATGATGCTTTTCCTTGAGATGATAGGGGAAGGCTTGCACATCTCTGATGGACCCAAATGTTTGAGCATATTGGTGCTAGATCACCCCTTTTCTCCTTAGAAGGACGACATAGGGCATCTTGGTGATGATTTCATGGTATTGGAGGCACTTTTGGAGGCATTCCCATGGAATTTGAGCTATTTCTTGGAGTATGGAGCACTCGTGACCATTTTTCCACTTGCTCATGGAATTAAGAGTAGCCTTGGAGGATGACATCATGGTAGAGGAGCCTATTTTCCCACGTGGGATATTTTCGAATTATTTGTTATGTTTTTGAGCTATTATGATGTTGCCTTGTAACCTCTCACTTGTTTAACACTTAAGCAAACTGGTATTATGGCTTTACTTGTAAACTTGTGGAAAATGGGTTGATAAGCCTCATATGAATAGAGGCTCCCCTTATTTCATTTCGATCATCACACATGTATCGCTTTTATCTTGTACAAGAGTCTGAGTAAGTATTTTTCGCTACTTGGGCTGAAATGCGAGTTTTCTATGGTGTGAATTCTCTTGGAGATGGTATTTTGTGTGGATATGTTTTCCTGGGATTGAATGAAGTGTTTCTTTGGAGAATTTTGTAAGTTTCATACTTTATTTTCTATATTTTGCATATTGTATTTGTGAAGTAGGGTTTCTATTTTGTGCCATGATTAAATGCTAAATCTATGTTGAAATCTTGCTCCATTATAGCATGCAAAAATTGTTCTCTATGAAATATGTAAGGAAACTTTGATTGTGCATTCCTTAGATTTAAATTATCCCCTGATAAGGAAAATAGCTTGGGTTTTAAAAGTAGATGCCCTAGTCATCCCCCTTACTCCATCAAAACCATTCTCATTGACTTTAGCCTAGACCCCTTTAATCCCATTAAGGATAAAGCACTAATCATAAGTTGTGTTGATCATCCATTGAGTTATCTAAATTCCTTCTTCTTTACATTATTCCTATACGTCTAGGGTTAGTGGCTAGGGTTTTTATGTTCAAAATTGCATAAAAGTAAATTTTAATTTAATGTTTGTGTTTTATTAAGTAGGAATTACAACAATACATAACCTAAAAGCAAAATCTAGCATTGTTGTATGGTAAAACGCTCCTCTTTAGGGCTAACATAATCTCTAATTAGTTGCTTATGCATGTTTTCAGCCATAACATTCCATTAGTAAACCCTAATCCTTAGTGTCTATTAGAAGGCCTTACTTCCTTTTGTTGATTATCCATTGAAAGGAATTTTCTCTGGGTATTATATGACATCATGTAACCCATCATTGAAAATTAGTAAAACCCTAGCTTATAACAGCCATCAAATCAGTCTAGGAATAGAGTACTTGAACTTTGGCATAAAACACCTAGGCCTTCTAGGCTTTGTTGGTACTTATCGCACGTTATAGACCTCATATCTATCACCTTACGCCATAGGAATTAAATATCCTTTATATGATTTAGGGAATCCTCCATTGTTGTTAAATACTATAAAAGAGTAGGAAAAAGGTTGTTGAGGTGAGAGTGGCAACCCTTTCTCTTGTTGCCATAAGGTTTGGTTCTACCTAGTGGAGCTTTGCACTAGGTCTACTAGATTTTGGTTATACAAGGATCTACATTGGTGTAATTGGAGGGTTGAGATATGATTTGTATGAGTGCATTACCCTAGAAGCTTCCAACATTCACATTGGTTGATCATTTTTTGGTGGATATTTGATTTGGGATCAATCCTCTCTATAGTGCTTGCATTCATATTCATGATGGTATTAGTTAAGATGGATAATATATTTCATTAGGGAGCATTCCCCCTTTTAACACCTTCCTAGTGTGCCCCTCATTCTTGGGTGGCCTTTGGTATTTTTATTTGGTCAAAGCCTCTACATTAACACACTTTTCTAGGTTTTCCTCCTCTTTTACCCTTGGTTTTGGAGATGTTGATGGTATTGGCACATGGTTTTAGCTATTTTATGCTTATTTATTAGAGAGCATGCCACCCTTCATGCACATTCTCCTAGGTTACTCCACTCTTTTGGCTCTTGGTTTGAGGAAAGTCGGTTATTTGCACATGCATCAATGCATTTGGCACATTCTTTAAGGTTTCACCACCTTCTTTACAAATATATTTATGAGATCCATTTCTCGGAGAGTTAATTGGCCCACTGGACAAAAACCCATAGTTGATTTTTCTATTTTGGTAAAGTGTTTGGTATTTCTAGGAGGATTAACCCCTTGGTTTGAGTTCCCTAATTAGTGGAGCTATTTTTAACAAGAGTTTGGTTTCTTAAGGTTGCTAACTCCTTTTTCTTTGGGAATACTTCCCTTCTTCATTGCGTCTCAGCACAATTATTTATGAAGGCATAACTACCGTTGCACATCTATATAAGGCACAAGCTTGGTGGAGGATTATTTTATTATTGTAGCTCTACATCCAAGGGAGAAAACTACTACCATCTACATACATTTCAAAGGTATAGCTTCCATGGATTTTAATTTTTATATTATATGGCTTGGTCAAAGTGGTCCCAAAGCCTCCTTGCATAATTTTCAAGGGTGCAACTCTTCTAAGGAGAATATTGTATTATCTAATTTTTAAAGGGTGGTTGAATTGACAAATTTATCTATCATATTGTAGTTGTTTTTGAGTATATGGATGACATTAAATGGTGATTCATCCCTATTTTAGTGGAGCACTCCACAATTTGGATTTTTTTTTAAACCATGGTGAATCAGTAACTCATTGGTATAATCTGGACAAGGCTCGGGTTCAAACCTATTGGTTGACATTATAACACCAAGGGTAAATCGAGCGGTCCACAGGCCAAATATATCAATAACTTATGACTTAGCAAGGGTCGAGACATCTTAAACCCCACGAGGGAACTGTTACACACCACCTGTGGGTGACACCCATAGGAGAATTTTTTCTCCTAGATGGTCCTTAGCTGGCAGCTAGGAACCCATTGCAGCCACCAAATAGCTCGATGTGCCACCATCTCCACCACCTGAGCTAGCCATTATGCTCCCTCGCCCATTGGTTATGATCGTATGTTTGAAGGTGGGCCCTCCAACCCCAAAGGTATGGCTTTCATTATGTAATTGGGTATTTTTGTTCACTTATCATGGAGACTTTTGAGCGTGGATTAGTGGGGGGATTCAACGGAAAGAATGCTCTTGGTTTGTACTCGTCTCCTCTATCCACCTTGGTGGTTAACCTTGAATCCTAGTCCAGTGGGATCTCCTTTATTGGCTACTAGCTTTAAGAGTGCCACTACATGGGAAATCCTGATTTTTGTTGCGTGATCCCACTTCCCAACACCATATATATCACTCCCTTCTGCTCATTATAAACCCATTTCATATGTTTCCCATCCAAGTCCACATTTGTCCATTGGGTCCACAAGGAGTTAGCCTCCCCCTCCCCTTGTCCACACTTTGGGTCGGGCTTGGAACGATGCCCCAGAGGTTCATGCAACTAAAAATAAAATAAAAAGCATAATTTGGTTACTCTCAACAAGAAAAGTACCATAAAATGCAAAAGATGGTCGGGACATACAAATTTAGCACGTGGGCAAAAGCCAAACATGAGCTCTACCGCCATTATGGCCATCACCCTAGTTCTTAGGGCCCCTCTATATTGGCCCCATGCATCATTAAGGAACCCATGATTGTCCCAACCCCTGGTGGGCGATGAACTGCCCAACCTTAAGAGGGTATTCACTGCTATATCATTCACATTATGCTCTCATCCTCTAGAGCCCCAAGTAGTTATAAAAAAAATCAATGAAAGGCAAAGGCATATGAAGAATGGTGGAAAATCAAAGGTCGGGATAACTCTTGTACCATGATTTCTCCCTCCTACACTCATACACCCAAGTGTGGCCTCCCCTTATCTTAGCTACCCTTGTATTATGGCATTTGGCTTCGAGCCTGCCCCCGATGCCCCACTTTGTTCCATCAGCATATCACATGACACCTGCCACTTGACGAATGTACCATGGACATGTCACTCACTTAGAGGATGAAACCACTTGATAGGGTCCTTGGTTACCTACTTCTTAAACTTGGAGACACCTGTACAATCTAAATCCCATTATGGAAGGGCATGCCACTATGAAGTGTCCACCATGTTCCATGGTTTGTAAGCTCATTTACGCAATTACACTGATGATTTGTTGTACAAGAAGGTGAAGAGATGCATTGGATCTTATACAAGATTGCAGGTGGGTCTTCATCTTGGGGTTTTGGTCTCCCCATATAGGCTCCAAGCCCTCCAGAGGGTCATATTGCATTTGTAAGGTGCGCATTGAGAGCCATGGGCCTCCACTATAGCAGAGAGAAGATAGCCACGCCATGGGATCCTCTAGTACCATCCATTGCTCACTCGTGTTCCACCTATTTGATGATGATGATGCACCTAGACCACGTTGCCCAACTGGCTATCGACTTGTACCACACACTTAGCAGTTGATCTAGGGCCCAAATGGATTTTGTCTCACCATGGGAGACAAAGGGAGGGCTTGCATCATTGTTCAAGCCCTTACATATGGGACATAGGCTTGATTGATCCACTTGAAGACCCATGAGGATGTTTTTGCGCCCCCATAGCCACTTGGGAGCACCACAGGTTATTTGCTTGGAGATCAAGAGGTCAACCCCTTTATCACTATATGTGGAGCCCTTCCACTCATTTTGGCAAACATTAGACTGCACAAGGCTTTTCAATGGCCCTCCTAACTACTTATCTATCATTTTGGCCCTCTTGAGAAGCTTATTTTTCTTGTTATGGAGCTATCTTGGTGGGTTTGTCACCAAACAATGTTATTTTGCACCTTATTTTATTATTAGGGGCATCATTGTGCCTAATTAGGCAAATCAAACCCTTAGAGGATCATACTATTGATGATAGGATCATTATATTCCTCATCATCACTTGGATTTGTATCTCTCTCTTGAGAATTTCGCTATACCTATTTGAGGACGAATTGGAGAATCATTGATACAACTTGAGTGGGCCTAATGGTTAAGAGCATGTGTTTCCTCCTAAGAGGTCACAAGTTCAAAACCAAAGGGGGGTAGAGTATGTATGCCTTCGTAGACTTAGCAGTCAAAATCGCTATATGAAGGTGGGTCCCTTGTCCCACAAACAAGGGGGTCTCATACACCAATTTGGTGTCTGGCTTGGCCATGACCTTAAAATTGGATAATAATAATATTAATTTTGATTTTTGGATATCTTTTGCTAGTCTTGGAGCTTCAATTTTGTCTCTATTTGATGGTTGGATATACTCGCTATACGTGTAAGTGCTATTTCATGCTTATCTTTTATCTCTTGTATACATGATTAATGTATGGAATTTATACAAGGAGTTAGCCTCCCCCCCCCTTGTCCATACTTTGGGTCGGGCCTAGAATGATGCCCCAAAGGTTGATGCAGCTAAAAAGAAAATAAAAAGCATAATTTGGTTACGCTCAAGAATAAGTACCATAAAATGCAAAAGACATCGGGACATACAAATTTAGCACGTGGGCAAAAGCCAAACATGAGCTCTACCCCCATTATGTCCATCACCCTAGTTCTTAGGGCCCCTCTATATTGGCCCCCTGCATCATTAAGGAACCCATGATTGTCCCAACCCCTAGTGGGCGATGAACTACCCAACCTTAAAGGGGTATTCACTGTTATATCATTCACATCATGCTCTTATCCCCTACAGCCCCAAGCAATGATTAAAAAAAAAAAATCAATAAAAGGCAAAAGGCATATGAAGAAGGGTGGAAAAACAAAGGTCGGGATAACTCTTGTACCATGATTGCTCCCTCCTACACTCATACACCCAAGTGTGGCCTCCCCTTATCTTAGCTACCCTTGTATTATGGCATGTGGCTTGGAGCCTTCCCCTAATGCCCCACTCTGTTCCATCAGCATATCACATGACACCTGCCACCTCCCACTTGACGAATGTACCATGGGCCTGTCACTCACTTAGAGGTTGAAACCACCTAATAGGGTCCTTGGTTAACCTACTTCTTAAACTTGGAGACATCTTTACAATCTAAATCCCATTATGGAAGGGCATGCCCCTATGAAGTGTCCACTATGTTCCATGGTTTGTAAGTTCATTTACTCAATTACACTGATGATTTGTTGTACAAGAAGGTGAAGAGACACATTGGATCTTATACAGGATTGCAGTTGGGTCTTCATCTTGGGGTTTGGTCTCCCTATACAGGGTTCAAGCCCTCCTGAGGGTCATATTGGCATTTGTAAGGTGTGCATTGAGAGCCATGGGCCTCCACTATAGCAGAGAAAAGATAGCCACGCCATGGGATCCTCTAGTACCATCCATTGCTAGCTCGTGTTCCCCCTGTTTGATGATGATGATGCGCCTGGACCACTTTGCCCAACTGGCTACCAACTTGCACCGCACACTTGGCAATTGATCTAGGGCCCAGATGGGTTGTGTCTCACCATGGGAGACAAAGGGAGGGCTTGCATCATTGTCCAAGCCCTTACATATGGGATACAGGCTTAATTGATCCACTTGAAGACCCATGAGGATGTTTTTGCGCCCCCACAGCCACCTGGGAGCACCACAAGTTATTTGTTTGGAGATCAAGAGGCCAACCCCTTTATCACTATATGTGGAGCCCTTCCACTCATTTTGCAAACATTAGACTCCACAAGGCTTTTCAATGGCCCTCCTAACTACTTATCTATTATTTTGGCCCACTTGAGAAACTTATTTTTCTTGTTATGGAGCTATCTTGTTGGGTTTGTCACCAAACGATGTTATTTTGCACATTATTTTATTATTAGGGGCGTCATTTGGCCTAATTAGGCAAATCGAACCCTTAGAGGATCATATCTATTGATGAGGGGATCATTATATTCCTCATCATCACTTGGATTTATATCTCTCTCTATTGAGAATTTCGCTATACCTATTTGAGGACGAATTGGAGAATCATTGATATAGCTTGAGTGAGCCTAATGGTTAAGAGCATGTGTTTCCTCCTAAGAGGTCACAAGTTCAAAACCAAAGGGGGGTAGAGTATGTATGCCTTCGTAGACTTAGCAATCAAAATCGCTACGCGAAGGTGGGTCCCTTGTCCCACAAACAAGGGGGTCTCATACACCAACTTGGTGTCTGGTTTGGCCGTGACCTTAAAATTGGATAATAATAATAATAATTTTGATGCTTGGATATCTTTTCCTAGTCTTGGAGCTTCAATTTTGTCTCTATTTGATGGTTGGATATACTCGCTATACGTGTCAGTGCTATTTCATGCTTATCTTTTATCTCTTGTATACATGATTAATGTATGGAATTTTCGCTCATGAAATCTGAAATTTTTGCCCTAATTTAATGCGAATTGGTCAAAATTGGATCTTGTGAGGATATTGCATATGTTACATGTTTGGGTATAGTGAATGAATGTCCCTAGGGGTACATTATCTTCATAATTACCTTGAGAAGTCATAAAATTGTTGCAATAAGAAGTATAGATTCTTGTGATAACCTAGTAGTTGCCTCTAGGGCCATGCAAAGTTGTCATAAGACTCCTTGATTGGGTAAAAGCACTCCAAAATTAACTCCATTCTCCCAATAGGTTGGGCACTCATCTTATCCTTAATGATCACCTTAATGAATATCTCTTTCACCTCTTTTCCTCCTCTCTAAACCCTAACCCTAGAGGTGTCCTAGGGCATCAAGCGAAATCCATTGTAGCCATCCATTTCAAGAGCAAGTTGGGCAACAACTGCGTTGGGGTGTCCTCTAGGCCCTCACAAATTTTGAGAGGTTTTCCATGGCTAGATTTTGAAATATCTCAAGCCCTAGTTCCAATTTCGTCTGTGTCCCTTGGTTTCTTTGGTTAGTGGCTTCATCAAGGTTCATTACATCACAAATCAAGCAAAATCTAATTTCATTGATCCTTTTCTCCTCCCTTGCTTGGTCTAGATCTTTTCTTTAGAGTTTCATCTAAGACCCTAGACCTTACTTGGGTCCACTTGGGCTTCTTTATGGTCCCAAACCTTCAACATTCATTATTTCACAAAGGCCGCTTAAAAACCCTCCTCTTAGAAATCTTACGTCTAGGGCATTCCCTATCAAGCAATATCTCAAATACCTAGGTCTAGATCTCTTTTGAGCCTTTCTTGGAGAGCCCCACGCTTCCAAAGCAAGCAAGCCCATAATTTGAGTCTATTATGTTAATGGGTTGTTGAAATCACTATCAATCCCATCATTGGCTTACCATTCATAGTGATTTCCCTCATATCGGGACTCCTCCCATCGGTCAACGTCCGTAAAGAGCAGGGGACATCGACTGAGGTGACAGTGGGTCCTTATTCCATTGTTGTCACTTGATTGGGTAAAAGCACTCCAAAAATTGACTCCATTCTCCCAATAGGCTGGGCACTCATCTTATCCTTGATGATCACCTTAATGAATATCTCTTTCACCTCTTTTCCTCCTCTCTAAACCCTAACCCTAGAGGTGTCCTAGGGCATTAAGCGAAATCCATTGTAGCCATCCATTTCAAGAGCAAGTTGGGCAACAACTGTGTTGGGGTGTCCTCTAGGCCCTCACAAATTTTGAGAGATTTTCCGTGGCTAGATTTTGAAATATCTCATGCCCTAGTTCCAATTTCGTTTGTGTCCCTTGGCTTCTTTGGTTAGTGGCTTCATCAAGGGTCATTGCATCACAAATCAAGCAAAATCCAATTTCATTGATCCTTTTCTCCTCCCTTGCTTGGTCTATATCTTTTCTTTAGAGTTTCACCTGAAACCCTAGACCTTGCTTGGGTCCACTTGGGCTTCTTTGTGGTCCCAAACCTTCACCATTCATTATTTCACAAAGGCCGCTTAGAAACCCTCTTCTCTTAGAAAGCTTAGGTCTAGGGCATTTCCTATGAAGCAATATCTTTAATACCTAGGTCTAGGCCTCTTTTGAGCCTTTCTTGGAGAGCCCCACACTTCCAAAGCAAGCAAGCCCATAATTTGAGTCTATCTTGTTAATGGGCTCTTAAAATCACTATCAATCCCATCATTGGGTTACCATTCATAGTGATTTCCCTCATATCGGGACTCCTCCCATTGGTCAAAGTCCGTAAAGAGCAAGGGACATTGACTGAGGTCACAGTGGATCCTTGTTCCATTGTTGTCACTTGATTGGGTAAAAGCACTCCAAAAATTGACTCCATTCTCCCAATAGGCTGGGCACTCATCTTATCCTTGATGATCACCTTAATGAATACCTCTTTCACCTTTTTTCCTCCTCTCTAAACCCTAACCTTAGAGGTGTCCTAGGGCATCAAGCGAAACCCATTGTAGCCATCCATTTCAAGAGCAAGTTTGGCAACAACTACGTTGGGGTGTCCTCTAGGCCCTCAAAAATTTTGAGGGATTTTCCGTGGCTAGACTTTGAAATATCTCAAGCCAATGTTGCACGAAGCGGAAGCGAAGCGAAGCCTTTTTTGGAAGTGGGGACGCCGAAGCGTCATTTTCCAAAAATCTAGGAAGCGAAGCGTCCGCGGAAGCGTCTGCTATATATATATATATATTTATATTTTTTTGCATTTATACTCAAAACAAACATCCCAAATACCAAATTAATTGTAGAAGACATGAAAACATGCATATTTTTGCATAGATCAAGATAGATATAACATCCATTGTACATTAATGATCTAGAATCTAGATTCTTCTCCTCTTGTCTAGCCTTTGCCTCTACCTCGATTGCCTAGGGATATTAGTCAACATTGCCCAATTTTGATCAAACTACCTAATTCAAGACTTAAAATATGGTAGAAAAAGCTTAACATGTTTGATCGATGATTTTGACTTGATTGAAAGGTAATTTTCTGCTAAGGGCGTGCCGTGTGACAAAGGAGTTCAACAATTAACACCACCAACACTAGGGTACATATAGGGCTTGGTGCTCTTGATTAAATGCTAATCGCATACCTTCATACTTGATATAATCTAATGAAGTGCCACAATCCCATTGATCCTGAATTCCTGAAAACTGTTAAGTCTGCTGAATTTTGAATAGGATATGAAATTCTATTTTCTCCATATGAAGTCCAATGAGGCTGGAACCACTCTCAAACATCCTGAGTCATTTCATGGTAATGTTAAAAATTTAAGTAAAAGGATGAAAATGAAAAATAAAGGAGAATGTCACTTTTACTTTAAGAATTTAACATTACCATGAGGGAGCATCTGCTATATTTATATTTTTTTTGCCTTCATTCGTCACCCTAACCCAAGGTGGACCCACCCCCAACAAGCAAACTCACCTAAAATTAAAAAAAAAAAAATTGAAAAAAAACGATTTTCTAAACGCTTTTCCGGAAGCTTTTCTGGAAGCATACGGAAGCGTACGCTTCCTCCTCCAAAGCGCCACGCTTCCGATGCCCGAAGCGCCATACGAAGCGCGCTTCGGTGCTTCGGAAGCGGCGCTTCCGTACAACGCTTCCAAATTTCCAGGAAGCAGCTTAAAAAGCCGAAGCGGCGCTTCCGGCCAAGCTTCCTAGGCGCTTTCGTACGGGACGCGCTTCGGGGCTTAGAACCGGGGGGGGCGCTTCGTGCAACACTGTCTCAAGCCCTAGTTCCAATTTCGTCTGTGTCCCTTAGTTTCTTTGGTTAGTGGCTTCATCAAGGGCCATTACATCACAAATCAAGCAAAATCCAATTTTATTGATCCTTTTCTCCTCCCTTGCTTGGTCTAGATCTTTTCTTTAGAGTTTCACCTGAAACCCTAGACCTTGCTTGGGTCCACTTGGGCTTCTTTGTGGTCCCAAACCTTCACCATTCATTATTTCACAAAAGCTGCTTAGAAACCCTCTTCTCTTAGAAATCTTAGGTCTAGGGTATTTCCTATCAAACAATATCTCTAATATCTAGGTCTAGGCCTCTTTTGAGCCTTTCTTGGAGAGCCCTACACTTCCAAAGCAAGCAAGCCCATAATTTGAGTCTATCCTGTTAATGGGCTCTTGAAATCACTATCAATCCCATCAGGGGCTTACCATTCATAGTGATTTCCCTCATATCGGGACTCCTCCCATTGGTCAAAGTCTGTAAAGAGCAAGGGACATCGACTGAGGTGACAGTGGGTCCTTGTTCCATTGTTGTCACTTGATCTAGTAGTTGCCCCTTTGGAACCGCTCCTAGGACCCTTTCTAGATTGAGCAGTAACATTTTTGGCTCCGTTGTCAAGGAAACGAGGCGTGTTTTTTGTTTCCCTGCGACATTATTGATATCATTTTGGCAAGTCTATTGGAAGAACGAAGCCCTAGCTCTTCATTTGAAATTCAAAGTTAAATGCTTGTAGGGTGAAGCAAGCATTTGTCAAGGCATTTACATTCACCCTAGTGACTCCATTTTAATCCTAAATGCAAAATCATGAGAGATGGCTTGTTATGAAAGAGAAATCACTCTTCGCTTTCCTTTCAATAAACTTGATCATGAAGACCTTCAAAAATTGCAAAATATGGACCAATGTGTTGAGTATTATGAGTATTTGATAAAGCACAAGGATAGGGATTTCATATTTGAATATTGTAGATTGAAGAGCAATGAACTCTACCATGTACAATGTGCCTATAAATGGGATCCCAACTGTCTCCTTGAGCTTGCTCACCATACTTGTACCTTCAATATCCTAATTGACCTAGTCAATGAAAAATATTATAATCAACAACAAAGCCCCATAGAATGTAATCAATTGGATGATCAAGGTGACCCTGAAGAAAATTCAAATATGGGGGACCCTCATGAGAATGAGGGATATATGGAAGGATGGAATGACTCTAAGGAAGATCATGATGACCATGATCCCATAGAGGATCTTCAGGCTACAAACATGGGGATTGGGAATGAGAAGGGTGTCAATGAAAGCCCTATTCAAGCCCATGAGGATAAACATCATGAAAGAGGGTTTCTCGTTCAAGAAAGGGCGTTAGAGGATATGGATATTATAGCTCCATGTAAGATTGACATTTCTGATTTCTTATGTATCCATGAGGGAAAATGGGATGTGGGCAGCTATCATTTTGACAATGAACCTATTTATGATACTGACAACGAAATGGAAATTGATTATCCCTTTCTTCAAGGCACTACTCACAATGGTATACTTATTCACACCCCCGAAAAGGAGGATCATTGTTTTCCCATGCATGAAGAAGGTCTATTGGAGGTAGTTGGCCCCATTTATGATACCAATGATGACATTAAGCTTACTTTCCCTTGCCCTCTACAAGATCCCAATGACATGGCTACATTACCCATGAGCCCTTGCCTTGCCCATTCTCATACCATCACTAATATTGGTGAACCCTTCCCTCCTCCTAAGTATAATGTCAAGGAAGAACCCCTCATTAGATATATTTTCCCTTCCCAGGCATACCCTCAAGTTTATGAGCACACAGTCATTGCCCCTCTCCAACGTGACAATCACATTAAGCAACCGGTTTGGTTTGCCCTTCATATTCCTCAACCCCCTTTCCCTTCCCATCATGGCCTTGTGGCATCCACAAAGTATAACATTATGAACAATGATCGTGACAGAGAGTTCTTGAGCTTCGTCATTCATTCATCCATTTTGTGTTTGCAAGAAAGGCTCTGAGCCTCTAAATTGATGCCTCTCCCCTCATCTAGGACTCCTTTCCACCTACTATGGGTATCATATTCTCCCACCTCCCACCCACATCATCCTCCATGTAATCGTTTCTATGTTAGATTTATTGCATGAGTAATCATATAGGCAGGCATGTTTATATTGATCTAATGATATGTTGGTTGCATTGGCTCTATGATTACACTTAGTCTTTGCCTGAGATAATGTGCATGTCAAGGGTAGGATGCATTTCATATCGATTTGTGCATTAGAACTAACATCATATTCTTTTATCATGCTAGAGTAGTTGCATTGAGATTAAAGTTGCATGTAGATAAATTTTATTTCATGTTGATTTTTATGGCCTAACATAAGCATGGGTGATCATAAGACACCACAAAAAAACATGCTACCCCATGTGCTTAATTTGTGATGTCCAAGTAACAGGTCTACAGTCCTAAGAGATTGTTGGTGTTCTCATGACCTCCCTGTTCGAGTACGTTCATGCACTTTATTGAGAGATCATGTCCAAGTTGGAGCCATACGTAACCCACCGCTTATGGGTGACACCCATAGGAGAATTTTTTCTCCTAGATGGTCCTCAATGGACAGTCAGCAACAACCAAATAGCTCGATGTGCCACCATCTCCACCACCTGAGCTAGCCATTATATGCTCCCTCACCCATCTGTTATGATCATATTATTGAAGGTGAGCCCTCCAACCCCAAAGGTATGGCATTCATTATGTAGTTGAGTATTTTTGTTTACTTATCATGGACACTTTTGGGCATGGATTAGTGAGGGGATTCAGCCGAAAGAATGGTCTTGGTTTGTACTCTTGTCTCCTTTATCAAACTTAGTGGTTAACCTTGTATTCTAGTCCAGTGGGATCTCCTTTATTGGCTACTAGCTTTAGGAGTGCCACTACATGGGAAATTTTGATTTTGGTTGCGTGGTCCCGCTTCCCGAAACCATATACATCACTCCCTTCATCTCATTATAACTCCATTTCATATATTTCACATCTAGGTCCACAAGGAGTTGGTCTCCCCCTCCCCTTGCCCACACTTTGGGTCGCGCCTAGAACGATGCCCTGGACGTTGATGCAGCTAAAAAGAAAATAAAAAGCATAATTTGGCCACTCTCAACAGGAAATATACCATAAAATGCAAAAGATGGCTGGGACATACAAATTTAGCATGTGGGCAAAAGCCAAACATGAGCTCCACCCCCATTATGGCCATCACCCTAGTTCCTAGGACCCCCTATATTGGCCCCTTGCATCATTAAGGAACTATGGTTGTCCCAACCCCTGGTGGGCGATGAACTTCCCAACCTTAAGGGGGTATTCATTGTTATATCATTCACATCATGCTCTCATCCCCTAGAGCCCCAAGCAGTTATAAAAGAAAAATCAATAAAAGGAAAAAAGGCATATGAAGAAGGGTGGAAAAACAAAGGTCGGAGTAACTCATGAACCACGATTGCTCCCTCCTACATTCATACACCCAAGTGTGGGATTCTCTTATCTTAGCTACCCTTGTACTATGGCATGTGGTTTGGAGCCTTCCCCTGACACCCCACTCTGTTCCATTAGCATATCACATGACACTTGCCACTTGACGGATATACCATGGACCTGTCACTCCCTTAGAGATTCAAACCACCTAATAGGTTCCTTGGTTAACCTCCTTCTTGAACTTGGAGACACCTATACACTCTAAAGCCCATTATGGAAGGGCATGCCACTATGAAGTGTCCACTTGATTCCATGGTTTGTAAGCTCATTTACTCAATTACACTGATGATTTGTTGTACTGGAAGGTGAAGAGACACATTGGATCTTATATAGGATTGCAGGTGGGCCTTCATCTTGGGGTTTGGTCTCCCTATACGGGGTCCAAGCCTTCCAGAGGGTCATATTGGCATTTGTAGGGTGTGTGTTGAGAGCCATGGGTATCCATTATAGCAGAGAGCAGATAGCCACGCCATGGGACTCTCCATTACCATCCATTGCTCGCTTGTGTTCTACCTATTTGATGATAGTGATCAACGTAGACCACTTTGCCCAACTAGCTACACACTTGGCAGATGATCCAGGGTCCAGATGGGTTGTGTCTCACCATGGGAGACAAAGGGAGGGCTTGCATCATTGTCCCAACCCTTACATACAGGATACAGGCCCGATTGATCTACTTGGAGACCCATGAGGATGTTTTTATGCCCCCACAAACACTTAGGAGGACCACAGGTCATTTGCTTAGAGATCAAGGGGCCAACCCCTTCATCACTATATGTGGAGCCCTTCCACTCATTTTGGCACACATTGGACTCTAGAAGGCCTTTTAATGGCCCTCCTAACTACTTGTCTATCATTTTGGCCCTCTTGAGAGGCTTATTTTTCATGTTATGGAGCTATCTTGGTGGGCTTGTCACCAAAGGATGTTATTTTGCACATTATTTTATTATTAGGGGCATCATTAGGCCTAATTAGGCAAATCGAACCCTTAGAGGATCATATATATTGATGAGAGGATCATTCTATTCCTCATCATCACTTGGATTTGTATCTCTCTCTTGAGAATTTCGCTATACCTATTTGAGGACGAATTGGAGAATCATTGATGCATTTTGATGTTTGGATATCTTTTCTTGGTCTTGGAGCTTCGATTTTGTCTCTATTTGATGGTTGGATATACTCGCTATACTTGTAAGTGTTATTTCATGCTTATCTTTTATCTCTTGTATACATGATTAATGTATGGAATTTTCGCTCATGAAATCTGAAATTTTGCCCTAATTTAATGTGAATTTGTCAAAATTGGATCTTGTGAGGATATTGCATATGTTACATGTTTGGGTATAGTGAATGAATGTTCCTAGGGGTACATTATCTCCATAATTACCTTGAGAAGTCATCAAATTGTTGCAATAAGATGTGTAAATTCTTGTGATAACCTAGTAGTTGCCTCTAGGGCCATGCAAAGTTGTCATAAGACTCCTTGATTGGGTAAAATCACTCCAAAAATTGAAAGCACATTGTCTCCATTCTACCAATAGGTTAGGCACTCATCTTATTCTTGATGATCACCTTAATGAATCTCTCTTTCACCTCTTTTTCTCCTCTCTAAGCCCCAACCCTAGAGGTCTCCTAGGGCATCAAGCGAAATCCATTGTAGCCATCCATTTCAAGAGCGAGTTAGGAAACAATTGCATTGGGGTACATATAGTGAATGAATGTTCCTATGGGTACATTATCTTCATAATTACCTTGTGAAGTCATCAAATTGTTGCAATAAGATGTATAAATTCTTGTGATAACCTAGTAGTTGCCTCTAGGGCCATACAAAGTTGTCATAAGACTCCTTGATTGGGTAAAAGCACTCCAAAAATTGAAAGCACATTGTCTCCATTCTGCCAATAGGCTAGGCACTCATCTTATCCTTGATGATCACATTAAAGAATCTTTGTTTCACTCTTTTTCTCCTCTCTAAGCCCTAACCCTAGAGGTTTCCTAGGGCATCAAGCGAAATCCATTATAGCCATCCATTTCAAGAGCGAGTTGGGGAACAATTGCGTTGGGGTGTCCTCTAGGCCATCAAAAATTTTGAGGGATTTTTCGTGGCTAGATTTTGAAATATCTCAAGCCCTAGTTCCAATTTCGTTATTGTCCCTTGGTTTCCTTGGTTAGTTGCTTCATCAAGGGTCATTGCATCACAAATCAAGCAAAATCCAATTTCATTGATTCTTTTCTCCTCTCTTGCTTGGTTTATATCTTTTCTTTAGAGTTCACCTGAAACCCTAGACCTTGCTTGGGTCCACTTGGGCTTCTTTGTGGTCCCAAACCTTCACCATTCATTATTTCACAAAGGTCGCTTAGAAACCCTCCTCTCTTAGGAATCTTAGGTCTAGGGCATTTCCTATCAAGAAAAATCTCTAATCCCTATGTCTAGGCCTCCTTTGAGCTTTCTTGGAGAACCCCACATCTTGGTTCTGAAGCAAGCAAACCCATAATTTGAGTTTCTCCTGTTAATGGGTTCTTGAAATCACTATTGATCCCATCATTGACTTACCATTCATAGTGATTTCCCTCATACTGTGACTCCTCCCATCGGTGAAAGTCCGTAAAGAGCAAGGGACATTGACTGAGGTGACAGTGGGTCCTTGTTTCCACTTAGTCTAGCAATTGCCCCTTTGGAACCCTTCCTAAGACCCTTGCTAGATTCAACGATAACAGGAAATCTATCCTAGGGGTTGCCTACTCTTTTGAGCCTTATCACATTAGGCCAACATGTCCCTCATAGGAGTTGGAGTATTTTGGCACATTTTTAGAGGTGATCTTAAAGGGCGCACTCTTGGAGGATGATCCATGAGACATTATGGAGGGCATTACATGGTCAAACTAGCACAAACGAGGCATTTGTTTTGCATGTGGAAGAGACGAGTGGCATCCCCCCCACATTTTCCATATATTTTCCTATTGTGTTGATATAGGGTTTTGACTTGTATTAGAAATAGTTAGAATATATTATTGTTTATTTTTTTATATGAGAGATATAACATTTAGGACTTGAATATTATTATTTTATTTGAGGAGGTTTTGAGCTACAACTCTATATAATAGAAGCCTCTCCTATGGTATTGATTGTTGATGGTTGGAGGAAACAGTACTTTAATGGTTTGACTTGTATTAAATATTTCTTAATGGCTATGGGAATTTTTCAAGCTTCTACTCATGTGTGTTTTTCCATCTTACCTCTATTTGCTAATTTATGTTGCTGGAATTTATGTTTAATGTTGTCGCTGGTTTCAAGTTACAGGAAAATTTGTCACTTGAAGAACTTTGGATGAGGTGCATTCTTGCTATTTTTCTTTCATAGTTGAATCTTTCATGTTATGCCATTTTTGTTATAGGTTGCATAAATGTCTCTAGTTGGAAAGAATATCTCCCCTTATTTGACTTTGCATGTTCATGGATGACCACTTTTGGAAGTGTTATCACAAAATCTAGCACCTCAGTGCAAAGTATTTCACAAGGGGCTAAGAAAAGTGTAACCTGGAAGTGTTACCACTGTCACTTAGGCAATTACTTCCCTCTCTTTAGTGAAGGACAAATCCAAGACAAGGGAGGCTTCCCTAGTAACTTCAAGGAATCCTTAGGCAAGAGGTAATGAACCATAAGTCCTCCTATATTAGCTACTCACAATATCACCGCTAAGATAAGATGTGCAAGATGAGAACAAGGTGGTTCATTCAAAGCACTTTCAAGATTTTGAGAATGTAAGTTTCTAAGACAATTTATGATATCATGCCAATATAGGTCAAAGAAGGTACCATAAACACTTCAAAAGAAGAAAAATCTATGGCTGTTGTAAAACTTGTGTGAAAGATAGTAAATTTCTGCGATATAATAGATTTATAACATCGATAAATAAATCATCCATTTGAAAATTAACTGATCAATAAAAACTAGGGATGAAATATGAGTTAAACTAGGGTTAAAGCAACAAATTATTTCAGAAAATAAAACAGCATGCAACAACCCTAAAATGCAAGATATCAAGCCTTACAGGAATGAAAAGTAATTTAGCAATGCAATAGATGATGATAATTTCTGTTTCTAACCATGCAAATCTTCATAAATCCTATACACCTTGCCTAATTAGAGCTGAAAACTAAATTAAAGTTATGAAAAACCCTAATATAACCCGAAAACACAAAATAAAAGTTTAAATTTAATTTTAATGATTGAGTATTATAGGAAGAGATTAGAGCCTTGTATTTTTTTGGGCATATGGAGTGAAATGATATACTATTGAAAAAAAGGTAAGGAGATCTACTAGGGTCATCCACTATTAACCCTAGAATATTTTCCTAGTACTTTCACAAGCTTTCAAGACAAAAAAAAGGAATATTCTCCACTAAATATCTTCCTAGGATTTTAACTTTTAAAGATAGGATCTATCCAAGAATAACACAAATTGAATTCACCCTCATCGCAAGATAAGCATATATGCACTTAACACATTCAACAAATAAATCCACAAGGCTTAGAAAGAACACTTAATAAATTCATTTTTCATCCACAAGGCTTAGAAAGAACACTTAATAAATTCATTTTTCATCCAAAAACCCTAGCTATGAATCATCCATTAAGATTGAAAAATCATCCACGAATCATCTCTCCAAGAGGTCGCCCTAGTTATTCATCCATAACTAAGATAAGAGTATAAGTGTAGACAAGTGGTAGTATATCTCCACCAGTAGCAATGATCCAAATAAGGAGAGTGCTTACTCCTCCAACATGTCACTTTAAAGTGATGTGTTGGTGGCCATTACAAACCCTTGAGGAATGGTTTCACTCAACACATATACAGTGCGAAACAAGCTTAGAAGAGTTGCAAGCTTGCCTCTATTAATTTGGACAAACAGGTTTGAACATGTAAGAACAATGTTTTAACAACAAAGACCTACGCCAACTTCACCATCACCACATCACTTTAAAGTGATGATCTAGTGGGTGGCTACGACCCTTGAGTAATGATCTCTCACTCAACGAGCACATGGTCTTGAATAGGTTCAAAATACCCGTGAGCTTGCCCTTATTATTTGAGGCAAAAATGTTTGAGTATGAGATCATTGCTTTTACAACTAAAGCCCCATCTAACTCTGCCTAATTTTAGAATATAACTTGTAATTTGATAATTATACAAGGATGAACCCAACATAACTAAGCCTAGTTTCACCTTCAGTAGGGATTCTTGCAAAATATGGTTGGTGTGGTTATATTGAAGTGTTCATGGGCTTAGTTTCACCTTCAGTAGGGATTCTTGCAAAATATGGTTGGTGTGGTTATATTGAAGTGTTCATGTCTCTTGGCATTGATTTTTAGATTGTGAAAATTTCATATATATGAATGAACAATTAATATCATTGCTACCAAACATCGAATTTTAAATGCAGAGTTTGAACATTTTACATTTTGGCAATTTTCACCAAAATTTGGCAATACAATTTTTGGTGAAATCTTAATTTTTTGTTCTTTAAATTACACTATTGAATACATAAATGAATTCATCACCCTAACAAAAACCCTAAGATACTTGGATTATACAGACTGAACCACCGATATATACAATTCCAACAAATTACAAGCAAATTTGATCATTAAATATATCTGGAAAAAACCAAATGTAAAATGTTTAAACTCCACTAATTTAAACTTACTTTATCAAACACGTTGATAATCCTGGAACACAGATGTTGGTCTACACACGATCCACAAAACAAGGTTTTGCCTGTGCGTACAGAAGGGTTGATCAGCTACAAAGGCATCGAGCATCAAGGCGTACAGAAGGATTGATCAGCTACATAGGCATCCAGCATCAAGGCATACAAGTCATCCGACATGAGCAGCAAAATAAATACTACCCAAACCCAAGTTGATATGATAAGGGGTTTTTTAAATTGGTCGACAATGATCCTCCCTTTCACTGTTTACGACTCCTAGTGTATTCCAAATCCAACAATAAATGAATTGGAAGGAGTTTGGTAGGAGTTTCCAATTGTGTGTCAATGCTAAGGGACAAGAGGGACGGGTAAGCGTGGAAAAGAATAATCATAAAATGAAGTTTTGATTTTCTTCATCTTTTCATGTCGAAGGTCTTTTAGTTTTAGGAGTGAGGCACAGTATGGTGTCACATTCAGTCATAATTAGTTTTGGTTTTGGATCAAAGCACATTTAGGGATGGTCACATGTAGTCATAACTAGTTTGACTTGTGCAAAGTAATGTACTGCAAAAATGAAAAATGGATGGGGTTATATTGATGTGTTTGAATCTCATACATAAAATTTTAAACAATTAATGCTATCCCTGTTTTGTTTTTCAGACCACAGTTGTGCCTGTTTTAAACTTACTAAATCCTAATGTCATCATACTAACCGTATCCAGGTGGTTGCTCTGTGGGGAGAGATATCTCTATAATTTATTATGATGGGAGAACGAAAAACCCAACGCCACTAATTCCTAGACACTGCAGTGACAGGAAACCCACCGCCATCGAATCTGGACGGAGAGTGATTGGCCACCCGTTCATAGTATGAGTTGGAGTCTGTACGACACTGACCTGCATTGTATGGTTCAAACGAAACCATATTTCAACCAGGTCACGGAATAATTGAGAATAAGATATTTAAAATCCCCGCAGATGTGTTTTCCAAGGCGGGAATCAGATATTTCAAGTCCGTTCCCACGTCTGCTTTTTATATAAAGTATATCGCCCTCTCAGGTTTGAGAACGTAAACATTATATTTATAACTTATATTTCTGAAACGATTTATGTAATTAAATATATAAATTATTGAGTTTGTGTAGATTTTAAATTTTTGTTAAATTTTAAATATAAATTACAAAATGTAAATTAGTGACTTTATGGGGATTTTAGTTTTTATCCCATTTAAATTTTATAATATTTTTTTTACATTATTTTAAAAAATATATAAATGAAAGATTTATTTGAATGGTGTTAAAATTTTTATGGGATTGTGTAAACTTTAGACAGAGATTCATTTAAAATATTTAAATTAGTATAATTTTTTTTTTCCTTTTAAAGTGAGAAAAACTATTATAATTTAGTTGTTAAACAATCAGTGAGAACAACTATCTCTAGCTACTAATTCCTAATATAAGCTGACAATTTTATTTGCTTAAACAATGAGAGAAAATTTTGTGAAATATGATTTTTTTAAGAATGATTTAATAACTATATGAAATGAAACATTTGTTCAACTTATACACCTATTTCATTTAATTTTGTATTTTTTACAGCTTTTTTAGATTACATACTTTTGCCAAAATTAATATTGAAAGATGGAGAAATTTATAAATTGCTATATATACATTTTAATTATATAAACATTTTAAATTAATTAGAATTTTTGTTAGGTTAATATGATTATAAATTTATATATGAATAATATTGTTTAAAATTTTTATATTTTAGAATTTTTTTTTTAAGTTTAGTTTTTTTCTAATCAATTGTTTTTTATAATTTTATTTTTGTGTTTTTTGTCTTTTAATTTATTTATTTTAATAAATGATTTTCTTTTTCAAATTTCTCTTTTTCACAATTTTCCTTAATGATAAATAATAAATTTTAATAATTAATTTAAAAGGTTTATATAATTTACATGTATATAGCAATTCATAAATTTCCCTCTCTTACAATATTAATTTTGGCAAAAGTATGTAATTCAAAAAAGTTTTAAAAAGTAAAAATTAAAAGAAATAGGTGTATAAAATTGAACTATTTAGTTTCATTTAGTTTTTAAATCATTCAAAAAAAATCATCTTTGACAAAAAAATTCTTAGATTGTTTATGCAAATAAATTTTTTATGTTAATTTATAATAAGGATAGGTGGCCAACATACTTGGTTTCCCACTAGGCAAGTTGAGGCCACCTATCTCATATATGTGGTGTAAACTTGTTTTTTATAAATAGGAAAAAAAAATGCTGCCAAACTTAACAAAAAAAATTATGTTAATTTGAATAATTTAAATATTTTAGGTGAATCTTTGTCTAAAATTTTAAACAATCCCATAGAGCTTTTTAGGGTTTTTCTATCATGTTGACACGGGCTTGTTAATGGGAGGGGTGGTTAATTGCATGTTTTCTTTAAAGCTTATGTCCATACACTAATATGTTGATTTGTAGCCAAGACTCTCAGGCTTGACTTTTAAAAGGATCTTAGAATGCTATAGAAATGATTAGCAAATAGCAATTTATAAATTAATTTGGCTAGAGTTAGAACCTATGTAGAAGTTGATGAAGTGTCTATATCTTAGATTGGACAAAAGATTAATTATTAATTTGTAGTTAAAATATGTTAATCATATAAAGAAAATTATAATTTTCTTTCTATATAAGTGTGAGAAAAGATATAAAATTAGTTCATTTAAGGTGGATATTGAAATATTTTGTTCAATATTAATATTTTTTTCAATATTAAGTGTCAACTCTAAATTTAGTATGAAAATTGTTACACATTTCTCTCAAAACACCAAACCTATTTAAAGATGCTACTAAATTCATAACACATTAATAAGAAAAATTATTAACAATCTCCAAAATAAAGCTTCACCGTTTTTGAAGAAACCCTCCAAGTGTAGTGCATTGTTAAGGCATTCCTTGTGAAGTTGTTGGTTCAAACACCCGACCAATGCTAACATTATGTGCCACATTGATACACTTAGAGGTTATAGTGGTAGTAATAAAAATGGGCCCCTTAATATACTTAGAGACTATAATAGTGGCAAGTGCAATCGATCCATGTCATTCAAATTGCCTCATCAAATAATTTATTTCCACACAAATAATTTCTACTCTCAATCACTCATTAAATTTCAACTTTGAAACATGATAAATATTATACCACACAAATACTAACCTATATCTCATAAATCATAAATAATATATATTACAATCTATAACATTAATCACTTGCCATAAAAGTTATACTAACATCTTCTCTGATATTAATTAAATAATATATATTACAACCTATAACATTAATTACTTGCCATACAAGTTATATTGGTATTAATTAATGTATTACTAAGTGCATATTAATAATAACCCAGTATTGGGAGGCTACAGGAGCGGAAAACTTAACACTACTCTTCTTAAATGTGGTCTTCTTAGGGAGATTTACGTTCAGTATAGGGAGACCGCGAAATTTCCGTGATCTTCGTCCAATCGACGGCTCTTCCGTTGAGTCACCTTGACTGTCTTTTCGTCCCATCGACGGCTACGTCTGTACGACACTGACGTGTAGTATCAAACCAAGCCAAACTTAAACTAGGTCACCGACTAAATGGAAATAAAATATTTAAAATCCAGGCATATATGTTTTCCACGTGTGAGTTAGATATGGAAACTCCGTATTTCCATGTGTATATCGTTCTTTCAAGTTCGTTGATAAGCTACAATTTAGATTTATAATGAAAAATAAATTTAAAAAGTTTAAATCATTAGGTTTTCGTGGGTTTTAATTTTAATTTGATTTCAAATTTTAATCATATAGAAGCAGTTTGAGGATTTAATTAAAATTATATTTGAGGCGTTTAGTAGTTTATAAAAATTATATTGTTGGAAGGAAAACAAATTAATACACGATTTTGAAATTATGTTTAAAATTTGAATAAGGATTTTATTGAAATCATATTAAGAATTTTAAAGAATATAATTTAAATTATAACAAAATTTGATTAAAGAAAATTTTGTAAAAATTTAAATGATTTGAAACTTTAAATGTTATTTATTTAGATAATTATAATTAATCCAATGAAACAAATTTCTCTGTGAATGTTTGAAGTTGAAGTTCTAAACAATATTTAGGCAATCAATCATAATAAATTCAGAGAATGAAATGTCTATTCAATTTATTTCATATATTTTTTATTTTGTTTAGATTTGAGAATTCTGTGACAATTGATTTTAAGATATCAAAAAAATTTTAAAATATGCATTTAAAATATAAATGTTTTGGACTAATTATTAAAATTTATAGTAAAAAAATTGATAAAAAAATGTCCAAAATAAATTTATAAATAAAATAAATAATAATAAAAAAGAAAATAAATTTATAAATAAAATAAAGAGAAAAATAAAAATCAATTAATAATAATAAAAGTAAAAAATTTAGAAAATAATAAAAAGAAAAAGAAATAATAATATAAAACTTAAAAATCTAAAATTATAAGCATCTAATTTGTTCATAAATTATAAATATGTTAATATAATAATAATTTAATAATAAAAAATAAAGGTTATATAAAGCATATTTTGATAGACGCCTCTGAATCTAATTGCTTGCAAATGCATAGATACCTACACTCTTAAGTTCGTTATTTGGGTGGGTTGGAACCTTGAGGTTATTCATAACACAGGAAAGCAAATCAAAGAGCTCGTATCCTTCCTTCTGATTCGATAGTACACCACTCAATTTATGTTTTCTGCAAAAAGACGGTGTGGGATCACGCAACCAGGCATGCAAATAAACCAATAGCGTTATAACATAAAGTGATCAAACTAGTACTGGCCAAGGCCAAGTTGATATGAATGGGCAACATATTTTTTGAAATTAGACGGCAATCATGGTGTGTTGTCATCAACCGCGAATGTTTTTTTGGGTTATGTATCGTGTTTCCAGATCCGGCCATAACTGTATAGTTATAGAAATTCGAGTATTAGGGTTTTGAGATCATTTATCACTTTTGTTGGGCAATGGGAGGGATTTATAATTGCATATCTACTTTAGAACCAATGACCATATGTTAAAGTGATAATGATGATGGGTGGGCAAGACTCTCCCGATAAAATGGGGTTATGGAATGCCATGGAGACGGTTATCAACCTAGATGAGTTTTCTGTTGTTTTTCATGTTTAATGATCAGTACCTTATTTGCGTGTTACTCGTATTAATTACTGAGATTGACCTGCAAGTATTGATGTAAGCAAGTCCTTAACACGAGTTGAAATTGTCACGAGAGTCATATGGGTCTTCTCGTTTATATAAGATACTGGACCTCGTGGATCTAATCCTTCCTTTGAAATTAATCCATAGGTTCAATTTGGGGCAATCTGAATGTAACATTAGAATCTTATCCTATGATTAATTACCATGGTATACTATTTATGAATAGGAATGGCAGAGGATACCCCTCAAAATTTCCTACGAGAATGGCCATATGAGAACAATATTGTGTAAACCTTAGTATGGCTTTTATGCTATATAAATTTTGTTGAATAAGGAAGAAGCTATAAAGTTGTTACAAATAATCAATATAATTTAAACATTATTTATTTATTTCTATCTTATCGAATGTGAATTATCCGATAAAATACAAAGACAAAGATACCTACCTTTCTATCCTATTCAACGTGAGTTATTTTAGGAAAGAAAAGAAAAAAAACCTACATGTTCATTTAAAAGTTGAACTTAGGCGGTTTTTCCCTTTTTATTCCGCCATATTAGGTTTGCTATTCGACGTTAGTTGTTTTAGAAAAAGACAAAAAAAAACATGCATGTTCATTTAAAAGTTGAATTTAGGCGGTTTTTCTCTTTTTATTCTGCCATATTAGGTATGCAGGCTAGTAACCACTCCTTTTCGCCGTCCAAAATTTATTATGAGAAATATATCTGACAATGAAAGAATCACAAATATTGCATCATACCTAATAAATAAATAAAAAAAATCCAGCGATCAAAAATAGATCCAGCAGATCGATGAGTGAAAAAGAAAATTCATAAAGACTAGACATAAGAAAAATTATAAAGACTAAACATATGGCAGATTTTGAGGGCACTGAAAACTCTAATTAGTTGCAAACTAGTGAAAATTATATAGTATTCTTGAGATAGTCAGAGTGAGGGATATTTATTAAGCTGAAATCTTTTAATATTTTTATTAAGGTAAAATGCCAAATCTATGCATCCTGCATCGGCAATTTGGGCAAGTTCTAACTCTGACGAGATACATCTCATATAAAACCAAATTTAGATGAAACCTTATTGCGTGACAGCTTTTGTGATATGTATTTTCTTTCCGAGGAGAAGGGAAACTATGAAGGCTCTTACAAACCATCAAACATTGTAATCTAATCTACCAATTCTGGATTGATTATTCATTTATAACCTAGCCGGAATTAATTATTTTTTGAAAAAAGACAAAGAAACCTACTTGTTCATCGTGAAGAAACGCCTGAGCTGGATTCTTCTCTTTTTCTTCCGCCATGTTTGATATACCCACGCACTGGTAACCATTCCGTTTGCTCCTGCCAAAATTAATTAACATGAAAAAATCGCTATAATCAATGGAGGAATAGCGAATATTGCACAAAACTCAATGAAAAAGGAATAGAAGGAAAGAAATAGATTTAGCGGATCCATGGGTGAAAAAAAACGTTATGAAGAGAACCCATACCGCATATTTGATGGGGAAGCTTCAGATAGATGCTTTATCTCTATGTTCCGAGTAGGTGATTTGGGCATTTTCGAATCCTGAGGACATTGATTTCATATCATATTAAATTCGAGATAAAACCAAATAAAAAAAAAAACATTCTAATGCAATTTACATTTACTTATTCATCTACGACCCTCTACTTGAGAAACAAATAGTTATTTATATGGAAAACATACTGCAGAGATTTTGATGGACGTTGTGGATGGTAGGCAGGTTCAAACCCTGAGAACAATCCACGATCATACCAAATCAAAGAACTCTTCCTTCCTTTCCATGTCTCCGCTCATCCAAGCATACGGAGATAGATTCCTCTCCTTCATTTCCACTTTTCTGCTCATCTCTCTCTCACTGTGCACAAACATAACACAAGAAACACCCACACAGAGACACACATAAACATATAGACATACAAACACACAAACATATACACATACATTACACAGAATAGCAAAAAGACAAACATACACAGAGGACAAACAACGCCACAGAACGCTCCACAGCACTGTGAAGAGAGAAATAGCAGAGGGCATACAGATGTTGAACCAAAACAACCCGTAACATTTCTTGTCAATCTGGCAATCAATTTATAGATGGAATATTGTGCTACGCCTTGGATTCTATTATTCCATATCCCTAGTCTAGTCATGTGACCGTTTGAATAAAAGCACAAAAGCACTAATACAATCCAGCGGCTGTAAAATTTACATTCAATTCTAATTTGATCAAGAAAAATCAACTTCAATTTTGGATAAAAGGCACTGATCCCATCCAACGGCTACAAAGATTAAACTCAATTTAAATTTCGATGAGGTTGGGTATTTTCGTCCGATGTGGAAATATCAGTCTTGATTTGGCTGAAGTTTGAACAATTTTATATCTTAGGAAATTTTACTGTGGTATTTCCTTAAATATTATTTATATTATTTTTCCAATTAAAAATAATAATTTAAATTAAATATTATTATTATCATTTTACTTAAATTATACGTATATTTATATTGGGTTTGTCGTTTAAAGATAGTTATAATGATTATTAATGATTTATAAATTAAACAAAATATTTTTTAGTTTAATTATTTATATTATTTTTTGAATCTTTATTTTTAAAATTAAATAGAATTATTATTAAATTATATTAAATTACAAAATGCTAAGAAGAAATTCATTTTATTCTCCGCGATGACCCAAACCTATCGGCCCAAATAATGATTACCTTACGGGAAAACATATTAAAGTGAAAGCACTTTGGATAATATTGAAGCCAATGCAATTTGGATGATGCAAAATGATATCTATTAAAGTAATATTTATTATATTTAATTTACTTTATTATTTTATTTAGTTTACTGAAAATGATTTCTTTTAATATTATGATTTTGTTTGGTTAAACAAAATAAAAAATAATGGTAAAATATTTAATAACACAATATAATATATGAATTAATTAAAATATTAAAAAAATATATTAATTTAAAATATTTATTAAAATTTAACATTTATTATAAAAAATTTATTAAAAATTAAATAAAAAAATTATTTATATATATATATATATTATTTAAAACTTTTTAGAAATCACTTAACAAAAATTATTACAAACCTTTTATAAAATTTATATATAATTATTATTATTAAAAAAATAAATAAAAACACTTTAAAAGAATTATTAAAATCTCTTTTACAAAATTAAAGGTTAAACAAATCTTTACCTCATTCATTTAAATTAACCAAAAACATGATAGCTTTAGGCTTGCTAAACGTCATTTAAGTCTACTAAGAGGAAAGTTATAGATTAAAGGACCCACACTCCGCCACCATCACAAATCAATAAGAGGGGCAGGTTGGTACCTTTCATAATGTGTTTTCTTTGGCTGTCTTCTCCGCGGTTGTCCTCGTTCTCCGCTCTCGAGAAAAACAAGTTTTTTTCTTGAAAATAGAATTCTTATATTAAACTATGCCACTGAATATTTCATGATAGAAAGTTATTAAAACCTTGATATCTTCATTCATTCTTGGAATGGGAAGCAACGGAAAGGACAGGGAAAGGAACTAACGCTTCAAAAAACAATATAGTTGAATTATATATATAATTAGTTAAGAAGAATTTTATCATTAATGTCATCAAATATTGTATGTGAGCAAGTTATAAATTTTGTATAATAAAAATATATAATTTAATTTCTATTAAGAATAAAATATTTATTTTTACCTATTTTTTATTTTTTTTAATATGATATTGTATAAACAAAGATTATAAATGATTCAACAAAATAAAGATATATGGATTAATTAAAAATATTCATTACAATTCAAGAATATGAATATAAGTTAAGATGTGTTAACAAATCTATCATATTAGAAGTGATTTGATTCATATTAAATGAAATTAATTTATTAAAAAAATAATTGAAATACTTGTTTTATAATCAAAGGTTGAAAAAGATTACCACTGAATCTGAATGATGGACAATAAACCCAAAGCATTTACTACCTTTATGAATACAACTCATAGCACAACTAGCATGGAATTTTGGCGGCACCACTCACATGCCTTCCACGGTATTTGGGGTCTAGAGCAAGGGGGTGGTGGCAAGCCCACCCTCCTCCTGCATTTAAAGCACATGAAGAGCAGGTATAGTCACCTGCCCTCGGGCGAGATGAATACAACGTTAAAAGGCTTAGTTCCTATGGCAATGGCTATGCATTTTCTCAGTTGCTCAAACGTGGAGATAATGTTTAGATTCAAGAAATTGCAACAAATTTCACTACAAGCATGGTGGGAGAATGAGGTCGATTTCGTAGAGGCAACCAAGGAAGAGGTAGACCTACCCTCCCTCCTTGGCATGGGAAAGGGGATGAACATTTTGATTGCAACATTCCTCATCATTATCATATACTAGTGGTCGACGCAGAAGCTCACGAGCTCAGTGTCAAAGGAGACCACCTTTGGGCCCTACATAACCCCCATGGTCGCCACTATAGGAGTTAGGAAGATGTCATTGTTCTATTGGAAGGCAATGTCCTCGATATGGAATTTCATTTGCATCGCGCCAAAGCATCCTATCGTCGCATTGCCAGATTCCTGGGCATGCAGTTCCAAGGTTGTGTGTCTCCCTCTATTGACATTGTGGAGGAATCTCCTTTGCTCTCTCCAGCACACAACAAAGCTCACCACGAAAGCCCTCACAACCCTTCGCCTAGGTGACGACAGTCTTGTGGCGAGTCAAAGCCTACTTCAGTCAGCTAGGTTAGCAGTCAAGGTAACACTCCTTTCTAGTAGCAGTTTGAGTTTCCATCCTCCCCTAGCTAGCCAGATTCCATGGGGCTCCCTCTACTAGAAAACCTAGATTTCTATAAGCCATGCCTCGTGGTCTAGGAAGACCCTCCCGAGCATTAGTTGGTTGTGGCTCGTTCCACAATGTAGCTTCATCTGTGGCTTCAATGTCTCTCTATTCTCGGTTCTCTTAATGGCTCTACTTATTTTGTTGTTATCTAATTGTCAAGAGGTCATATGGTTTCTCCTTTATGAGCAAAGGCCCCCTCACGCTTGCCTAAACTATCTTCTCTCTCAGCTTCAGGCCCATGTTCTTGGCAAGTTTCTGTTGAGATCTAAAGGTCAGAAGTTAGTAATTTTTGTACCACCAATGTAATATAAAGTCTTTTTACTTAAAAAAAAGGTTGAAATAAATTATTGAATAATTCTCATAATATTAAATTAAGTTCATCATATTCAAAGTTAAAAGGAAACATTTAACCATTTCTCATAAGCTTTATTAAATTAAGTTATTTATCATATTCAAAATTGAAGAATAAGATTATCAATATACATTTTGAAGTCTCTTTTTTTCTTCTTCTTTACTCAACTTTCGTAATATAATCATTTATTTATTTTTTGAGTTTTGGTTTAAACAATTTAATGATAGAATGTAATTAATATAATGAAATCTTAGTTGGAATATGGGGAAAACATGTAATGAGAATGTTTAGGATAAGTTAAAGTAAACAAGATGTTCACATGTGCGGGGCCCAAATATAACATTGCACAAAAGTAATTTCCTTTGTGTTATTGTTGCATTGGTCTGGAACTTAACCCTGTTTGATGCGGCTGGAGGGGGGACGGGGTGCAAACCCATCCCTCAAGAATGTAGTCATAGGGGATGGAGGTTCTAGTTCAATCTGTCAAATGCAAGCATCCCATTAATCAGCTTTAGGCCCAATTCGTGCAAACAGAAACAAAGACGATCCTCCATTGGGGGTAAATTGACAAAAGTGTATGTAAGAGAGAGGCCTCCCTAAGGTAGTCAAGGATCCAAAATACAAAGTAAAATTAGACAAAATTAAGAACTAAATTCAACAAATGAAGGATCATGCCTTAATATGCAATTTCATCGGTATTTAGCCAATGGAGACAACATTGTTTCAATGGATCCAACAAAAATGGTTGTTGAAGGGACATATTAATCTCAAGTTGGGAGCAAAGGGCTTTCTTACGGTGATTTTTGCAACTCTAGAAGACAAAAGTAGGGTATTCGAGAATGGCCCATATTTTCCAATAACACGGGGTTATTCACGAAATTCTGGCAAGAAAGGTACAACTCGGAAAAGGAAAATTTCTTAGTGGCCCCATTTTGGGTTTTCCTATTTTCTCTACCAAAATAAATTTGGGAGGAGGAAACCTTAAAAGTTATTGGAAAAGTGATTGCAAATTTTGTGAAAATATCTAAAGTGACCAGGCGAGGATGTTACACCTCATATGTGAGGATATGTGTGTATATGAATATCTCCTAGCCATTATCGGTGTTGTGGCTAAAACCTACATATGCAGCACAAATGCAGCATAATACAAAGAAAGCCCCCTAGAGAAAGCCTTGGATTGCTGACAAGACCAGTGCCTAGGGTCATCCAGATCATTGTGTCTCAATTGAATTTTGAATAACAAGAGACATCACCTATGTTTCAAACATGAACACGAGAGAGTGGTTCTTCTTCCTAAAGATGTAAGCCAATGATATAAGCCTTGATACACAGAAGTAGATTTCAGAAATAAAACAAGACAGTGGAGGTCTTGCCCTTCAGAACTTCATAGTTTAATCAAATTGTTTTAAAGTAAATGATAACAGACAAAATGAGGAAAGAAACTCAGAATTACGGAGCTTACAACACCAAGAAATTCATACACATAGCATGAGCCTGGAACCATAAAGTTGATCTACTTTCTGAGTTAAAAAAGGAGTGTTGAACAAACAATAGAAGAAAGATGACTTTGCATCATACAGTGTTGCAAATGTAATTTCGAATCCTCACACAAGCATGTGCATTTAAATAAATGCAAATGAATCTGCAGGAGAATTTAAAGACATTACAGTGCTTATTAATGTATGAATAGGAGGACTGAGGAACAAATAGACAAGTAATTTTACAGGACAAACAAGCTGCAAAGTTCAAAAGGAGGAATCACCACCAATCTGTGGTATTCTGAAGATCTATAAGCTATCACAGGAGTTACAGAATCGACCCTTTTCTCTCTGGATTTTTGAACCCTTTTACAATATCAAGACCCCCTTATTTATAAGAAGGGAATGACTAAGACATTAATGATTTTTACAAGAGAATTCATGGGCCAAGGGCTTCTTTGTCATATCAGGATGCCTTCCTGGCCGAGGAAGGGGATTGTATTTTCAGTAAATGAGCATAGAGGAGGATACCAGGGAGAAGGAGGAGGTGTCAGAACATCCTTTATTGTGAAAAACTCTTGTGAAGACCACGTACTACTGCAATGGGTGATTTTAAGGTGATTGATGTGAAAATAGGCCGACATAGTCACTTCAGATGTCTTGCCTGAATAAATTGAGTGATGCATTCGAATCCTGGCTTCTACCCCTTCAAACTTCGAAACAACTACGTTTTCTTGTTTTTTGGTGGTGATCGAGGGTTCTTTCACTTCAACATTTAAGTCTTTTGAAGAGCGAGTAGGACCCTTTCTTTTCAATACAAATATCCCTTTTTGGCGATTTAGGCAGACGCGAAATGTTATGAAATGCAGTCTATAATTATCACATCCGGGAGAAAACCCGCATATTGTAATCAGCGCTTCTCCACTGTCTCTCCCCTTTTAACCTTTAGCACATTGCGATCGCTGATTGCCGATAATACAGGTGGCTAGACCCAAAAACTTCGTGAACTGTAGTTTATAGTTTATCGCATCCGGGCTTTGTTATCGCATCGCAACCTCACTGATAATACTAAGACCCAACTACGTCGATCACCGATGTCTATGTCCCCCAGGCCCACCGATCGGCCGATATCTCTGTCTTCATGCGATGCGATAACTCCTCCAGGCTCGATTGCGATTTTATTTGAACACTTAGACATTTTTACCTTTTCATGCTTTCAGGGCTTTTTCAAAGGGATAGTTCAACTAAGTGTAACTTTTGATCAAGGGATCCTTTTCTAGATTTCTTTATACCACCGAAAAGCTCTTTCCGAGAACTATGCAATGGGGAAGGTTCCATCAAGCTCTAGTGACTTCCATGACTCAGAAAATGGCATTTTCTTCCATGTTATCTTGCATCCTGGACCTCTGACCCTCATCAAGACACTTAGTGAGTTGTGAATACAACAACCAGAATCAATCAAAATCCCCTACCATGATGAATTTTGGAAACAACCTCTAGATTATGAGCATGTAGCGTTCAAATTCCACAATTTCCATGAATATCGCCATCTCTTCAAGGATTGTCCCTTGAATCTCACATAGACAACAAAGAAAATAAACAAAAATTGAATCATGAGGGTTTTCATAAAGTCCAACCTCGATTAAAAAAACTCGAGCACAAAATGTGGCAACACTAGTGGAGCCCCCTTCAGTCCAAAAACCATTATGAGGCATTGACTAGAGAAAAGTAGGAAATGTGAGATCAAGTATATCTTCAAGAAATGGATCAAGAGAAGTGAAACATAAAACTAGAAGTGGAAGCTCATAAAAGAAAAGTGATAGAGAAATCTACAAATAACACACCAATATAGGAAATTGATATGTCAGACATATAGGAAACATGGAATATTGATGGGTCAAAGGACAAGAATATGGATGAAATCACACTCTTAGAGCTCAGTGAAGAATGGACATGTAGATATCTAGGAAAAAGACTAGATCAATAAAAATAATTGTTTAGATAGACATATATGCAACTAAAAAATAAAATGGATGTGACTTCGAAGGGAGAAAGCTCATCCCCGATAATTCTTGGCATCCAAACATAAATCTTTAAACATACTACCAAGCATAGGAAGGAAGACAATAGGAGAGGAAGGAAAAGAGAAAGGAGTAAACGGGGGATGCACTTTTCAATTCTAGACAAGTGACTCTCTTAACAAAGGTGTTTTCCCATACCCAACATCCTTCCCAATGTATATAATTTTGTGGAATTTAATAGGCCTTAACCGCCAATGCAAACAAAGGATCTCAAAGAGAGAATCCAAAGGGAACTCCATACAATAGTAATGTTACAAGAGATTAAATGTGAAAGTGATAAAAATCCTCTCAATAGAATCCATTGTTGGAGAGGGTGCCAAACCATAGCACTAGATGTTGTAGGGGAATTAGGGGGGATGGATATCTTATAGAATCCAAATGAAGTGGAATTTGCGGATTAGATAGATACCACAAGGATAACCTTTGATAGATTCCATTATGTAGGATGAAAACAAATGAGATGCATAACCACGATTTATGGGCCAAATATAGTGAACGAAAAGGCAGGATTTCTGAAAAACTTGGCTAGCATTAGAGAGACTCACCAAGATAAGATATTGTTTCTAGGTAGAGACTTCAAAATGGTGACGTCATTGAAGGAAAAAAAGGAGGGTATTCATGAATCACTACTTAGACATAGAATTCCAATCGTTCAAATAGTTGATGCAACAAATGGAACAAACCAATGTGAAAATAGTTAATGGAGTATTCACTTAGAATAATTATCGTGGTGGTCACAACCAAATATTCTTGCACTTGGATAGATTTTTAGTCTTAGAATCTCTCTTGGAAGTGGATGTATTCTTGGAAGAATTTATCCTTCCATGTACAATTTCAAATCACTAACCAAACTATTTAGAAATAGATATCAAAGTTGCCCCTAAAATTAGGCCTTTCAAATTAGAGAGTTTTTGGCTCCAGGTCTCATACTTTTTAAAGATGGAAAAGGCGTGGTGGGAAGAGATTCAAGTACAAGTTCCCTTCAATATAGCCAAGTTTCAACAAAAATTAAGATTGTTAAGTCAAAAATAAAAAATAAAAATGGAACAAAGAGGCCTTTGGAAGTATTCTCCAAGGAAAAAAGGAGTTGGAGGTATAGATGCAAGAGGTTCATCAACAAATAATTATGAAGGGAAGAATTGAGGATTTGGCTACCAAAATAGAGAATTTCTCACAAAAATAGAGGATAGAAGGCAACAAGAGGAAATATTATTAAGTCAAGAATCCACTAGCTTCAAGAAGGGGAGAAGAACACATAGTTTTTTCAAAAATTGATGATCAAACACCAACACCATAATAGGATCTTTTTGCTCAAAGATGAAGCAAGGTGAGAACTCATAGATGAAAAATAGATGGAGCAATAATTGATTAGATATTATGGATCACTTTTTGTTGAACCAAATAAAAGTCGATGGAGTCTAGTTCCGAAGATCATACAAAACATCTTAGGACTAGTTCAACCCAATCATAATGTTGCCTTAATGTGAGAGGTATCATATGCCAAAGTCAAAGAGGTAGTAATGTCCATGCCAAAATATAAAGTTTTGGGTTTAGACAAGTTCACCATTGATTTTCTCTAGGCTTCTTGGCACTTTTTGAGAAAGACTTTTATGACTTGGTGGAGGAATGTTGCAGTACGTGCCCTTTATTTTCAGCCTTCAATTCCATGCTATTAACACTAGTGCCCAAGTCTGATAAGGCTTAGGATACTGGTATATTTATACCATTATCCTTATGTAATGTGATATATAAGATTATTTCAGAAGTCATTACAGATCTCTAAAGTTTCTCTTGTCAAATCTAATTTCAATGGAGCGGACTAGTTATGTGGAGGGAAAACAAATCTTGGATGTAACAGTAATAGCCCATGGGGTCTTTCATGCATTCGAAAAATCTAAAAAGGCAAGAATTCTATCAAGTTTGACTTGTTTAAGGCCTTTGACAGACATAGTTGTGCTTATATCTTCAATGTTCTCATAGTCTTTGGCTTTTCAAGTAGTTGGATTAACTAGGTAGGTGCTTTGGTTGCAACTCCTTTCTTCTCAGTGGTGCTTAATGGATCTCCTTCCTAAACATTTAATTTTTCACAGGAAATTCAACAAGGCGACCCTCTCTCGTTGTTCTTATTTATTCTTGTTGCAGAAAGGTTGGGACACACCATAAAGGTAATAGTAGCATAAGAAACGATCAAAGGATTAAGACTATGATCTCCCTATCTCCAACCAACAAAGTATTGATGATATTATGCTAATGGGAGTTACTATAATAAGATAAGATATAGCTCTAAAACATATCCTGAATGACTTTATGGAGGCCTCAGGTGCATCCATTAATGTAGGTATGTCTCAAATGTATTTCTTTAATACTAACTTAGTAATGCAAGGGCACATAGCTAGAGTGTTGAGATTTTAGTGTAGTTCTCTTATTAATAAATATATGTGGATGCCTTTTGTAGCCAATCCCTTAGAACTATTCAATGGAAGGAAATAGTCCATAAAATATCCAAAAAACTAGATTTTTGTACCTTCATATCTATAAAATTTACTAGCAAATTAGTTTTATTAAAATCAATTTACAAGCCCTTCTAGTGTATCTTCTCTCTTCATTGATGTCACCCAAAGGAATCTGCAGATCCATTAAGATTATCTACAAATCCTTTCCTTGGGGAGGGGTTATGTGGGAATGAAAATTAGCCCTTGTAGCCTAGGCTAAATTAAGTCTTCCCAAATTGGCAAGAGGTCTTGGTCTTCATGATCTAGAAATCCTAAATAACATTTTGGGGGGAATTTATGGTGGAGGTGGATCCAAGGTGCCCAAAGTTATGGAGGATAATTTAGAGCAATAAATACAACCCCTCTCAATCATGGAAATAACAATTGAGAGCTCAAAACCCTATTCAAGGATCTTCATTATGGAATTTGGCTAGCACTAACAAATTTATCGTACAACAACATTGTTTCTAGGAAGTTTGAGAAGGAAAGGATGCCTTGTTTTGGATGGATTCGTGGTAGAAATATCAAAGCTTGATGGCAGGACCAAATTTATTGCTATAGAAGAGCTTATGAAATCTAGATGTATCTTGACAATAGTAGATTCTTGGTAGCAGCCAATGAAGTGCACCTAATGGATAGAATCAAAAACTAAGGAAGCCTCAAAATCTTCATCAAGTCAATTATGACACATTAATGGAATAAATTCACAAATGAAAGATCCCACTCTCTAAGGGACATGGAAAAATCTGATAGGGTTATAATAAAAAGGGTATGTTCGCAATCAAAGAGGTATATCAATTAGCTATATGTCACACCAATCTTCCTCATTAACTGATCTAGAAATAGGTCCGGGCTAAAAAATTATGAGCCAAAGTTTCCCATTTTCTTTGGTTTTTAGTACATAAAAAAGCCTTTTCATGGGATAAAATCATCTGCAGAGGATTTAAAGGATCTTCCCTCTAATTACTATGTATATAAGATGTAGAAAACACAAAGCACTTGGTTAATACATGCATGTTTTCTAAAACTCTATGTTCCCAATTATTCAACCTATTTGGACAGTCATACAGGAATAAGACTGACATCAAAGAAATGATTTAAGGTTTGAGATCCTCTGTGATGCACAATCCTATTGTAAATTGAGATTGGGTCCTCATTCCATGTTTTTTGTTGTGGAACATATGGAAAGAGAGGAAAAATCACATTTTTATTAACCAATCACAGAAGGGGAGGTAGTTTGGGTAAAAGTATGGAAAAGTGTTTGTCAAACAATATTATTGCACCCTTCGTTGTCATTAGGATCAAAAGTTAATGGTTTGGATGAAACAATTTTTCATAATATTCGGTTGTTTTTTTCTCCTTCTATCAATATTTTACATCCAAGAATCCCAACTTATGGTCCTCTAGCCTCCTCGAGCCCTGCTCCCCTTGAATTTCTTAAACATAATTTTGACAGGGCATCTAAAGGCAATCCAGGTTCTATTGATCATGGAGGAATATTTTGTGACAAATATGGGAAATCAATGTTTCTATTTGTAGATAGTATGAGACATTCGAGTAACAATACATCCAAATTTATAGCACAAGAGATTAGCCTTATAATCACATCATCGCAAGGCTTTTCCAAGTTGATTGTGGAGGTTGACTATCAGTGAGTTGTCTCAAGAGTAAAGAAATTAATCAATGGATCTTCTCCCAAAAAATTCCACGGCTAGAGATAGGAAAAATATATCACGCATATTAACCATCTAATCCATATGATTCTAGTCAGTGTTCCCTCTCACAATAAGAGAATAGGTAATAAGATAGCAGACCTTTTGGCCAAGTTGGGATGCAATGACATTCACCTTCATATTCAACAAGTTGGAACAATCACTTATGGAAGTATCGGAGATTGAGACTTATTGATATGATAAAAAAAGATCAAAAAATCCTACTAGGCGTGGAAGAACATGAAGAACTAGCTAGCATTGAGGAGAAACTCTGCAACAAATGAAATATTGCACCTCCATTCAATCCAACCATTTTAGGAACTATTGATATTTCCACATCCTCTTAATGGTTTAAGTTAACTTATGTTTTTTCTACTTTACTTGGAATTTACTAGTACTATGGCATAATGTATTGCATATTGAAGTCTTGGCCAGAAGATGTTTTTCTATGTATCCAATTAGTATATGGACATTTGAGATAAAAGACATTAACTTTTTTCCACTAGCATAATTTTTAATCTAGTATACCATGACAGAAGGATTTTGATTTTATGTAATTTGGTACCATTTTAATAGAAAAATGCTTATTTACAAAAAGAAAAAGAAAAAGAAATAAGAAAATAAAAAGATATTCATGTGCACATTAAAATATGACATAAGTGAAGCTCAAAAATACATAAAATAACAACAAACAATATTAGGTTTGTGACATTTGCACACTCGAGTGGATTCAATGGGGAGGTATTATACATGAAGATAGGTTGCCATTTAATTTTATTTTAATGATAAATAATGTAAAAATTATGGGCATATAGTAATTAATATCTTCTGATAGTTAACATCACACACTTAAAAATGTATGCACTGATAATGAGTGCAATGTATCATTGCCCCATTTTTAGAATTACATATTAGGTGAGTATGAGTTAATGATAGTATTGTTTTACATATTATATGCAATGGAATTTGAAAAAGCATACATCTCTTGATGAGTGCATTGCATCGACACTTGATTTTTAGAGTTACATAGTATGTGAGCACCTATTAATGATGGCATGTTTTGATACATTAAATGCAATGAAACATGAAAAAACATGCATCTCTTGATTTTCATAGATATTTTGAGATACCTACATGATGAATCTTGATTTTTGATAAGAAAATGAAATGTAGGAAATTGAATAAAATTCTTAAATATAAAATTTTTATTTATTGAATTTATCATAAGTATTTGAATTTTTTTCTTTAACATTGACATTTTCTATGTGGAAGGTATAAGTTATATGTTTGATGAAATCAATATAGAAAAAAGAAATAATTATGTAGAGGACGAATAGTACTAATGAAGGACTATTCCAACCCCACACACCCCCCTGTAACAACCCCAGTAAAAATTCCATGTAATAAAAGTTTTTAAAGGAAAAAATAATAACCATAGTTGATGGGACACTTATTCCAAGTTGAATCTTGGGCAAAACATCCTAGTGTGGGTGTTCATCGGTTTAGTATGGCTAAAGGAAATTGGCAAAGGCAATGGTTAAGGCTTTGGAAAGGAAAAATAGAATTTTTGGCAACTTTATTTATGAAAATAATGGAAATTAGGAGAAAAGGAAGGTGAAAGGTCATAGGTTGCATGTGAGGAGGAAAATGAAGGAAAATCATGGAAAATGAAGAAAATAGAGGCCTAATTGATCAAAAGGCTTCTAAGGATCAATTTGCAACCTTTTGTTAGTTTAGTTTTGGAGCTCTTTGATTATTCTCTCTCACTCACTCTAACTCTTGGACACTTAGAGTTTTCTTGGAGCATTTTGGCATTAGATCAAGAAAGGCAAAGAAGGCAAGAGGAAGCAGATATCAAGCAAGGAGGAGTAGGATCAAGCAGCTACAACAATATTCTTTGTAGGTATCAATTTGCATGTGTATTTTTCTTGCTATATTTGGAAAGCATGGTATCGCATGTGGTTCTTTTGCTGTTATGGCATGGGTTTTTCTAAGTGTGACAATGTTTTCAACCTAACCTTCCCATTTCGGATAGCCACGATGTGATGGGGTTCTCATGTTTTGGTTGAGCTGGATTTCTAGATGGATTCGAAGCTGAGTGAGGTGGATCTCTGAATGATAGAGCACATAGCCTAGTGGTCCCTGAACCAGAATGTGGATCATGGTAAAGCCACTGGCCTAGTAACCCCTGAGCCAGACTGTGGGTTGTGGTAAATGAAGGTTAGTGTCAAGACTAGACACAAAACAAAAACAAGATCAAGAAGCATGCGCCATCACAAACATACACATGGTGTACCTAAGATCCCCTTATTCAATTTCGGGCGGATCTAGGACACAATCACCACCAAAAAGATATGTTTTTATTTAAATATGGGAGTACATCAACCTTCAATGTCACAACTTATCGTGGAAACTTCTCAATGAGAATATCACACTTGCAAACTTTGGAATCAAATTGTCTTCAAAAACTGCCTGCACGGACTCAATCTCTCTCAAAGTAAAATATTACTTTGGATTACAATAATGACTTTCACTTTTAAAAATCTTCACTTATCACTCCAAATTTAAAATATACACCTTATGAATCCATTACAAATCTTTGAAAAAATATTTTTATAATCCACCTTATTCCTCCAAAAGCATCACTCTAAAATACAAAACACTTATTTCTCCAAAAAAAATTTACCAACATTTCTTATCTAAAAAAAACTCCTCTCTCCAATAATAAAATTTTTCTTTTCAAAAGTAATAACATTAATGTCTTCCACTGTATTATGTAAGAGGCCAGCTACAATTGATTCCCAATTTAATTCCTGCACTTCAACAATTTAATTCAGTAAATTCGCTTCCACACACTAACGACTCCATCGATCACAATGCTCCAAGAAACAAATCTAACTGATCCAATGGTTGTGGCATTCGAAGAGAGTAGTCACAGAACTTTGGTGCTCCTTATGCAGCATGCACTTTATTGCAATCACTCCACCGAGGAATTGACTAAAAAAAAATCAACATGATGAACAAAAGCCAAAGTTCTAAACCGAGAATGGAATTGGGTGTCATACCTTCCACAAATTCTGAGAGATATACATTGAGATTAAGGATCATGCAACCATAGGGCTTGACTACTAAATTCTCGGACTTGGGCGATTTAAAAGTGAAGCACAATCTTTCTTCCGACAATATTTCTGAGATTTAAGTTCAGAGACGGGGATTTTCCTTCCGTCAATCTCCTCAACTGACCTGCTCATGCCATGCTTCAATCACTTTCACGATTTTATAGTTATTGAACAAATCTACTTAGTCTTATGAAGGCCTCCATGGAAGAAAAAAGTCAATTACACAAAAAAAACCAACAAATTCCTGAAATTTTGAAAAGAAAAGGTTTGTGTCTCTGAGGAGAATATATAAAAGAACCAGTCTTTTTTCTGGAGTAGGAGCATATATAGATAGGGTGATCTTGTTCTCTCTAGAAGTGGTATTATTCACGGTATTCTAGATCCACTGTTACTTCTGGTGAATTAATTTCCTAAACCTCCATAGCCAGAGGTGATCTCTGCTTCAATTCTCAACATAATAAACTTCTGGAAAAGTCCCAGAAATTGAAAACCTTAATTCGATTGGCACTTTGAAATACACGAGAGGTGGTCTAATTGAGCTGATGAACTCAAAAGACGTTATAATATCGAATCTTGTTCTGATGAATTCACCTCTCTGGAATGTACATCCGGTCTACTGCAGCAACGTTGTGGTCTGGGGATTGAGGACTATAGCTCAGTCAGTGGAGGATACACACTGAATATACATATCATACAGAGGCAGTATACACATCGAAGGTTAATAGTTGAGCCCTCATTCGATCCTCTTATACCAATTTTTTTGTACACCCATTCGATCCATGTCATCGTTCGAAGCTCATTGTAGGCCTCTGCACGCTGCTCCTCCGGCTTACTACACCAAGAGCTCTGAAAATATTCAACAAAAAAGTTCTGCCATAAACGCAGTGCTTAATGGCATGATATTTTCTCTTTCATACTCACATTAAAATTTCTCGCACTCGACTGCACACATCTGTGACTCCGCAGATCCAGAGGCACGCTTGGTTGCCCTCACGCGGCTCCAAAATAATCCACGATCTCCCTCAAAAGGTCAACTTAGCATCTAGTGTTGTGGAACTCAAGGGCGATTTCACTGGCATCACACAATGGTCAAGTGGCTCCGATCTTTCCACAGTTTTGTGGCTCAACGCACAAGACAGTCAAAATGCTCCACCGAAAGAGAATACATAGTATTTGAATGCACAATCGATTCCTCAATAGGCTACAGCTCCGATACCACATGAAGAAGAATCACAAAGCCATATAACCATATGCACAACAAATTAACACACAAAAATTAAACTGGCAGAAAAGGCAGAGAGCCATCATGTGGTCTCTCATGCTCCTGTAATTTACATTTTTCAAAAAAAACAATAATACTTTTAAATACATGAGTAAGTGGTCTTAAGATAGTGCGTCTATCTTAGACTCACTAGGTTGAGACAATTTCTCAACTTACACACTAATTTAAGAGAGCTAGTTGGAGAGAGTCTCTCATCCAAACTAGACTCCTTAGTTTGAGGAATTTTCATGATTTTATTTATTTAATTTAATAATTGGATTTATTATTGATTTTTAAGAGAGTGAGGCTAATAGTAAATCCAGGATTGTGTTGCCTCGATGGGCCTAGGAATCCTTGCCGGTGAATGGTAGGATATATGGTAAATCCAAGAGGTGGATTTCTCTCCATTGAGCCTAGTAGTCGCAGGTTGGTATATGCGGTAAATCATGGAGAGTGGGTCTCGATTTAGGGCCTAGTGATCTGGTGTGGATTGAGCTAAAGCCTAAGAGACTGGGAGACAGGAAAATTCCTCACGGTGTAGGTGGAGAAATCCGGTGGCATCTGTTAGAGCCTAATTCTGCCTTAGGCTAAAGGAAGGAAAAATCCAGGGTAACCACAAACCACGCTCAGCCTCGTAGCTAGCCCTACGAGGACATGAGAGGGCTCTCTCCGGGTCACGCTCAGTGAAAAATAAACGAATAGGGCCTGAGAATGACTTAAAATGGATACTGATTTTAGGCTAGGAAAATAAATATGAAAGAGGTATTTTGATGAATGACGGAGTTTTTTGGGATGTATGGGACCAAGGAACAGCATGAGCAGAGAATTTAACTCAAAGACGCAGATTATTTCGTGAGGCAAGATAGGCAGAAAGTCTAGCAATTAGATTTGAAATAATATGAAGTGGAGAGATTGTTTAAGAGGGTGAAAAGGGCATAAATACATGAATCCTTTTCAACAGAAGAAAACATAGAACGTGAAAACTTTCCCAAGGCAGAGCAGTAAACTGAGTTCTACCTTTTCTTACTTAGAAGCTTTCACTGGAAATGAATATGAATGAACTGTGAAACATAACAAAATACATATGAAATAGAAAGAAAATACATTTTCTAAACTCACGCCACAGGAATCTCATGAAACAGAGTTGCAACCTTTCATTAATTCTCTGTCAAAATGTACAGTGAATAACTAAGTTTCTCCCCCACCGTCTCCCAAAAATTCCAACCAACTCTTTACAAATGGTTTTTCATACAATAAATAAGCTTCACTATCAGAAATTGGATCGACCCAAAGTTGGGGAGTTTTCTTTTTTTAAATCATTACAAACTTGAAATGAAAAGCCAACCATTAGTGACAGGTGCAACGTTACAAAAAAAACAAAAATGTATCGTAGATTTTTGGGTGACTGCTCGCCTTCCTTTTGCCACTTGGATAGAAGCCAACCTTTAATGAAAATGTTTTTTAAACTTTGCCTTTGATGCCAGGAAAAATGTATTTTTAATGAATGGGCTCACTTGGAGAAAATTTCAAATCGAATTCTCGCGGAGCGGAAGTGATTTTGGCCTTTGGGTCTCTGTGCGCCGCGCCGAAAGATGTATGCGTCGCGCCACTTTGGAGCGGGTTTTGAGGCACTTCCTGAAGTCCAAATTGAGCCCAAGTGTGCTTGTTGGAAAGCCCTGCCTGTCTACTTTCCAACCCAAGTGAAAATTTTCAATTTGGATGTCATTTGCCCCTCCAAAACTGCAATCTCCCAAGACTGCTTCCTGTGTGTCAAAATAGGGGCAGAGAGGTCATTTTTTGGGTGTTTTTGACCTCCTGAGGACTCAAAACTTGCCCAAACTTCTTGGCCATGCACCAGCAGTCGTAATTTTCCATGGAAAATCCAAAAATATAAACTTTTTGTCATTTGGAGCTCCCTAGCGAAAGCATGCGCCATGTGGCGCGGCGCACAAGGAGAAAAAACCTGTTTTTTGTGCACAAAATTTCAAAATGCAAAAATGTGCTCCAAATTTCTTGAAATTTGGGTTGTACCTTCTCTATCACATGTCATGCTAGACCAAAGAAGCCTCGGCCAAGATTCGGAGCCGATCTTGCTCTTTTTGCCTCTTTTGTCTTTTTGTCACCTTCCTCAATTTTGCCTTTAGGCTCCTGATTCTCGCTTTGGAGCTCATGTTTCGGGCCATGTAATGGTGAGTCATGCACCTCAGCATTGCTTTTTCCCTATTAGCCTTCTCCAACAGCTGCTCCAAGTGAACGTTCACTTTCTCTAAAACATACTCCCGGTCCTCATCTCTTTGCTCCATAGGTCTACCTTGTGCTGCCATGATGTGTTGCCGGTTTTCCTTTATCATTTGCAACTCTATCTCAGCTTTCTGATCCTCAAGTTGTTTTTTCCTCTGTTCCAAATATTTCATATTCCATTTGGCTCTCTCCAAGTCAAGGGATAAGGCTTGGATCTCTGTTTGCTGCTCCTGGATGATCTCTTTAAGCTGTGCACTTTGCGGATCCATATCTGTATCGTCATCATGAAGGAGAACGAAGTCGGCCTCTCGTTCACCTGATGGCCCCTCATCATGCATTGGCCCTTCCACCCTGGGTGGAGATAACACTCGCTTTGTTGCTGCAAACAAATGTCTAGCGCCCCTCTGATATGTAACGAATACCGGCACACTAGCGGTCTCATGGTGCTCATACTGATGAGAAGGTTCCCCTGTCTCAAATATAGTCTCTGAAGGTTCCTGTGAAGCTCAGAAGAAGTCACGAGAGATGAAATCATCCCAAGTGATACCCTATAAATCAAGCTGATGCATCACCAAAATCTTGATGAGAGCAAAATGGCAAATGCTGTTGAACTGCTGCTCAGGGGTCTTGTGTTGCACAAGGGCGGTCATCCTCTCTATGTTTCGGCATATGAAATATGGGATGTTCATCAAGCATACCCGGGTGAAATGCATGAGCAACCTGATGTGATAAGCATATAACCAGGAGAAATGGCCTTCACAACTGAAATACTTCATAATTAACTTCATTAGAGGGGCATATTCATCTCTAAGATATCGGAAGGGAAACGCCCTCTTAAGCTGCCTCAAGAAAGTCGGTTTAACATATGGCTGATAACGCTGTCGGTCAACTTTTTGTCTCTTGTTCCATGGCTCTCCAATATTAGGCATGTCGGTAGCTAATGAGATAGAATCCGGTGTAAGTGTGAAAGTAACACCGGCCAAAGTAACTTGAGCACCATGCAAATGTAGAACAAATAGGCGAGCCAACTCATGGTGAAATTGAACATTTGAAACCTTTTCACAAAACTCATAGCATGACTGAAACCGAAAACAAAAGACGGCAAGAGGGCAGGCCTAAAATTTTGTGAGGGTAGTTGGTTCTTCTTTAACATGTCTGCCACTTTTGTGAGGCCTCCGAGGTGCACGTTCTTCCGTGGGTGAGTCACTATGAGTTTCCACCTCATAGTCAGATGAATGATCAGATGACATGCTTGATGCTGTGAAAACTGCTTGGAGATATGAATGCTGATCGCAAGACTGTGTTGGACTACTGTTGTAACATGTTTGAAATCTGTCACCAAGGGAGCAATGTAACAAGGGACTATTAGGGAGGGAAAATATGAAGGGATTAGGAGTATTAGGATAGATTTTATTTAGGGCAATGTAGGATGGTTTGGGAACTTTGCATAGGGTAGGGTTTGGGGTTTTATATTGGGCAATGGGTGAAAGGGAATTGGGGATAAGGGTTTAGTAAATTTAGGGGATGGGGGCAATGATATTTCAAAGGGATATGGTATAAGGAAAAAAGGAATGAAGGACAAAGGGACAGATGGGATGGAAGGGGAAACTTGGTGACAAAATGATGAATTTGCAACCCTTAACAGCAATTGACATAAGGATTTTTAGAGGTAGGGTTTGGAAATTTTGTTTCAATATTTGGAACCATAAACCACCATCACACAACACACAAAAATGTATGAACCACCGAGATATCGACCCTACCTGGCACGTTCAAGCAATTCAATGGCGATTTGGAGGATTTTTGGGCATTTTTTGGGAGTTAGACTGTATGCGCCGCGCCGCCCTTTCTATGCGCTGCGCGCTACCGGTGTGTCGCGCCCGTTAAAATTTGCACTAGAGGAACGCGCCCAATGCGTCGCGCTGGCCCAGTGCGCCGCACCACCTACTGTATGCGCCGCGCCTGTCAAGACACCTCCAACCTCACCCAAAACGCGCGCTGGCTCACCCAATTCCTTTGAAATGCTTCTCTCCGACCTTGGCTTTTAAAATGACCTTGATCCTTATGAGAAAATCTATATAAAGACATGGAGTCATGGTTTTGATTTTTGTTTCTTCAAAACCCACTTTTGCAATGTTTTGTTTTGGCACTTTTTCCACAATTTAATACAACTCTGTATTTCACATTCCCTTTTGGATTTTTGACTAAAATGATGAGATTTTTGGCAATTTTTTGCAGGGGTAGCCGACATGGCATTTGGCAAAGGATGATCAAAATCTGCTTTCGAAGTAATTCATGGTGGAGAACTTTACATATTTATCATAAACTTTAATTTGACGATTTCCTCTTCAAAACAAAGTTTTGAAGAGGAATCACCCTTGAGCATTATGGATGATGAAAATCTGGAGATGAAACTTGTTGAACCTCCCTTTGGCCATGCTGGCATTATTGGGAACTTTGAAAACACGACTTATGAAACCCTAGACCTATGACTGACATGATTTTTTGCCTCATCAAAAGACCAAATATTGACTGTCATTTAATGAACTTTGATGAACAGAGCTGAGCCAACAGGTACAAAGCATGAGGGGTAATGACTGACAAGATTCTTCCATCCATTTTATGGCATGCCCCTAGCGGAATGCAGCTGAGTGAATGGAGCGAGACACCTAAAAATGAAATGCAGAAAGAGTTTTGATCTCCGATGGAGGACTGACAAGACCGACTCTAACATTGGCTCCAATGGGGATGGTAGCTCCTTGGAGGTGCCAAGAACAACAGATCTCTGGAGGAGCTAGACAGTGCCTTCATCCATTGGGCTATGGAGTCATTATTTCGACAAACGACACGAAACTCTCGACTCATTTATTAACATGAAACTTGACTCAAACTGACTCAAATTTGAACTTAAAATGACTCAAAGACTGACTTGACGAACTCAAACCAAAACAGAAATAAAATGGTATTTACAATGACAATGGAAACAGCAGAAAACTTTTCAGAAATGGTACCGCTTGAGCAGCCGACCATTGATCGGCCCTCCTGGGAAATCTTCCCCGTTCATTTCCTTCAGAAGAAAGGCATTCTGACCCCGATATGCTGCAATCTTGAAGGGACCTTTCCAGAGATTCTCGAATTTACCGTGCTTACCCTTTTCCTCATTCCTTGCATCCCACTTCAGCACCACATCATCCAACTGAAATTTGTCCACCTTTGCTTTTCTATCATAAATTTTCTTAATCTTCTCCTGCAACTTGGATGTGTTGTGGAAAACTTCTTCTCTTGTCTGCTGCAAATGGATCATTTGATTCAATCTTCTCTGCATAGGATCGTCTTCACTGCCGGCTTCCTGAAGAAGTTTGACTACCGGGGCTGCGAGAGAGGTAGGAAACAATGTATCAACTCCGTACACAAGCTCAAAGGGGGACATACCAATGGATTTCTTCTGACTGACCCGATCTGCCCAAAGTGCATTGACCAACTTCTTATGCCAGCTCTTCTTGTTGATTTCCAGCAGCTTCTTAATGATGTTGACCAAAGATTTGTTAGAAGACTCCGCCAACCCATTGCCTTGCGGATGATAGGCAGTTGAGTGACCCAGAATGATGTGATATTTATGACAAAACTCTACCATCCTTTTTGATTTGAAAGCTGCTGTGTTATCAGTGATTAACTTATTCGGGCAACCAAAGCGAGACAAGATGTTATTTTCATGGAAGTAAATAATTATTGCATCTGTAGCTTGTCTGGTGGGAATTGCTTCGATCCATTTCGTGAAGTAATATGTTGTCGTGAGAATCCACCGATGCTGACCGGAAGAAGCGGGATGAATTTCACCAATGAAATCCAACCCCCATTGCTAAAAAGGGGCACTCACCTCAATGGGCTTAAGTGGCAAAGGTTGTAATTTCTGCCTTCCTTCAAAAATCTGACATTTATGACAGCTCTTAACAACCTTATATACATCCGCGAACAATGTCGGCCAATAGTATCCCGCTCTCGGAACTTTATTTGCTGTTGTTTTCCAAAAAAGGTGACCACCACAATCTCCTTCGTGGAAATCCTCCATGACCTGCTTTGCCTCTTCTTCCACCAAACAATTCAACAGAACGCCACCGGGATCTTTCCAATAAAGTGCAGAATTTAGAATGCAAAACTTGGCAGCCTTTAATTTGAGAGTTCTAGCTTTGTTTCTAGTCATGCCGGGTGGTGGTGACAAATTTTGAAGCACATATATGATATCTGAATACCACAGAGAAAGAGCAAACATTTCAGATACCTGAATTGACGAACCTTCCTCATTCTCATCGGACATAGCAGCGATCAGATTTATGTCTAAGGCGTGCAAGTTTGATTCGGCCATTAACTTTTCCAATCCCTATCCTTTAACAAGATTTGTGGGCTTTATTTCCACATCATACTCCAACAAAGATGCAATCCACTTGCCTCGTCTTCCTTCCGGATCTGTCTGCACTAAAACATCTTTGACAACAGCGTTAGGAACATAATCCAAAATATGAGAATGTAGAATGTATACCCGAAAATCTTTCAATGCTTTCACAAGTGCGAGGGCTTGCTTCTTAATGATGTTGTACTTTAAGGCTGCATCTCTTATAGTTCGGCTGAAGAAAGCAATTGGTCTCTCGTGATCATCTCTTTTCTGCATCAACACGGCTACCATAGTATGGTCTGAAGTGAATGAAAACAATATAAAATCCTGAGTGTATTCCGGGCTGATTAGAACTGGAGCTGAAGAAAGAGCCAATTTGACTAAATCGAACGATTTTACAGCCTCTTCCGTCCACTTCACTTGGATGTCCTTCTTAAGCATGTTTGTAATCTCTCTTAGGTGTTCGGAAAGATTAGGTACAAAGCGGCGTAAAAAATTCATTTTACCATTGAATGATTGAATCTCATTCTTATTCTGGGGCAGATCGATTTGCTGAATCGCTTGTACACGTGCTGGATCAATACGAATGCCATCTTTTGAGATAATGTGCCCAAGTAGTTTGCCCTCCTCCATGGCAAACAAGCTATTTTAAGGATTCAGCGATAAACCATATTTTCTGCACTTCTGAAAGACAGTTTTCAGATGATACACATGTGTTCTTCATCTAATTTGGAAAACACTGTAAGATAATCAAGGTATACGACCAACTTCTCATTTGCAAAAGCCAAGTCCATTTCCCACTGAAAGGTGGCACCCGCGTTCTTCAAACCAAAAGGCATTTTAGCGTAATGAAAAGTTCCCCACTTAGTGGTGAACGATGTCTTGTCTCGGTCATCTTCATGGACAGAAATTTGGTTATATCCAGAATAACCATAGTAGTGACATACGAGATGCTCCAACTACTCGCTGAAGTATATGATCCATTTTGGGCAGTGGATAGTTATCTTTCAATGAAACTTTATTGAGATTCCTAAAATCAATGCACAAGCGAATCTCACCTGTCTTCTTCCGTACGGGCACCAAATTAGAGATCCAGTCCGAAAATCTGATGGGAACAATGATTCCTGATTTGTACAACCTGTTTATCTCCTTTTCAATTGATGGCAGCAGTTTTGGATTTAGCCTTCTCAACTTCTGTCTGAAAGGTTTCTGATTAGGCTTAATGGGTATAGTGTGTTGAATTATATTGGTATCGTATGTCTTCAAGTCAGAATAGTCCCAAGCAAACACATCAGAAAATGAAGACAACAAACTGATATATTTGGCTTTCATCTTTTGTGGCAATGCTTTAGACAGTTTTACCATTTTAGGATTAGCAGCTGTTCGATATTGACCTCTTCAACACCCTTCTCTGTTGGCTGCAATGTTGGTTTGTGGGCTACGTCATCTTGATCAAAGCGTTCTTCTGAAGGTATCGAGCCTTTAGGAATAATGTTATCCTTTAGCTGCAACACGTCCATTTGATTGATTTGCACCTCATCTTTACCATCATCATTTTCTACATCAATTGAGGTCTCTTTGAACTTACCTTTGTTTTGCAGAAAATCATCAATCTCCTCATCATCTTGGAAAACTTGCCAATATCTCTGATTGTTGGGGACGGTCGGATGATGCTTGACATGGATTTTGAATTTATTACTGGAGTTCATTGGAATATTTAAACTACTGGCTGCCTTAGCAAGAACATCAACAATGCTATTTTGAACACGAGGCACACATGTCAAGTTATATTCTGAAAATAATTTCAGGG